>CM040421.1:139124063-139444063 GCA_022702705.1 Papilionanthe hookeriana x Papilionanthe teres | reverse complement strand
TCGGTGTATTGTATTTAATATATTTTATATCATGCATCCAAACACTTTCTAATTCAGCTGAAGATAGGCAAAGCACTCGCTTTATTTAATTAACAGTATCATGGCTAGAGGAACCAGGCGGCGGCGTAAATGCCAGCGGTGGTGCTTCTATGGCGGTTTCACAGTATCCACGAAGAACATCGCCCTCTTGTGCGGTGAAGCCCAATACAGCGAGCAAAGCGTCGGCTGCCCAGCATCGCTTCTCGATGACCCGAATGGATCTGCAGCAGCTCGGGCCCAAATAAGTTTCTCCGTTCAGAAAGAAGAGAATCACTTCTCCGCTGCACGATCGTAGTTCAATCAGCGCTTCCCAACATTGCAATGTTTCATCTGCCTGTTGACGGTCCGCAAGTTTGGGTGGAGCCGGTCCGACCCTTCTCGCGTCGATGCAGCAAGGAGCTAAGACTGGAAGAAGAAGAAGCATGCGGATGAAAGCCATTGCTCTCTCGCAGTGGTCTTTGATACAGAGCAGATAGTATCGACGGCATAGCTAGCCGTGGGTTTTATAGATATAGAGCTAGCCGTGCGTTTTAGAGGTTTAATGCAGAGAAGATGAATAATTAACTATGAATGATTGTCAGAAACGCTGGAATAGCAGGGGTCATTAGTTTGCAAATGATTTGAAGTACTGATTGCCATGACTTGATAGCTTAAAGTCCATTCTAGAGATCTTGGAGGACATCATGATATAACTCTTCATGTCAAGCTCCTTTCTCTACACAAAAAACGGCCAATGCATGCGAACAGCCGGAAAATAGGAGTTAACGTCCCACTGAAATATCGATGAAGTTATCATTTTTTTTGTAAAAAGAAATCACATCAAGTTAATTTTCCCCAAATGAGGGAAAAAAGTTGTTTGTTTAAAAATTTTAACCATTGTGGTAACTCTTTTACAAATAAAAAAATCATAGCCAATAAGAGGATAGTAAGAAGGAGACTCAAAAGTCTTTTCCATTTCTAACTTTTATTTGTATATACTTGAACGCTAACCAAAACAAGCAAGTTATTATTTGATATTGAATTCTTTTATATTTTATTCTTTTTTTTATTTTTGCTTTAAATAAAATACTTTTGGTAGGTTATAGTATGATTAGTTGTTTTTAAATGCACTTTTAACTTTAAGATCTTTAGAGTGCTTTTAATTACAAGCTAAATTGATGTCGCAAACAAAAAATAAAAATAGTAAGAAAATACTCTAAACAAACATATTTTTAAATTAAGAGAATAATAATAATGAGTGATTCCAAGCATGAACTTGTTTATGAACCTATCAAATTTAAATAGAATATTCATAGCATAATAATGATAGAGAAATATATCCAAATGGCCAATATGCTAACAAAAGTAGAAATAAATTTCAAAAAACTGTAACACCTAAAAAATATTGAACTAGATAAGAATGATAAGACATATACTAACATTGCAAGCAAATTATCTAGTGAAGCTAACATCAATGATTGAATTTCATTAAAAAAAAATCAGGCAATATAGTGTTCTAACATCAAGGGAAGGGCTACCAACATGGGAAGGTAATCAAAACTATAATTCCACACCCAAAATTGTAATATATGATTTAATCAGATAGTAGAAGTCAAAGATGTAGTTTTAATAGTGTTATCCACTTGAGGTGAAGTTGGGGCTTGTAACATAAAGCCATCAGACCATAACACACAGAAAAATAGAGGAAAGTCTATCAACGACAAAGTTACCAAACTAGACTAAGACCTATATGAGACCTCACTTTTCGGTCAACTAAAATATGATCTAAACCCTAATAAAACCTAATTTAAAATCTAAATAAATGAAATTGAAATAAAATAAATCAAAACATAAATAATATAACCAAGTCCAGCCTAACCCTAAATTTGACTTGTAAATCAGCCTTAGCCTACAAACACCTCAAAATTATCGCTTTCCATACAAATCATCATAGGGTTTTAAACTTCATTATGAATATTACGTTATGTTAATTATCACATATAAAAACCATGCAAATAAGTTTAATTATGATATGATACAATTTTACAAGAAATGTTTTGTTTCAAATTTTCATTCATGAATAGTGTTTCATAACTATGAAATTATTATTTTCTCTACAGACCCATCTGATGGCACCTGGACTTGGTCGCTGCCGTCACCATCAATTTTCTATCGGTGTTGTTGGATGTCTTTATTGAGAAGTCTCCAATCTGTTTATCTATTATATTGCCCAAGTAACCTATTCTTTTGGATCATGTAAAAGATCCTTAACTATTAAGAAAATCGGAGAAGGAAAGTAATGGCAAATAAAAATAGAAAACAGTATAAAGGAAATGTCAAGATAGTTTCATTGTGGTGAACATTACCGAGACAACTCTGGAAGTGTATGATTTTGGAGATTCTCGTAAAGGAAAACCACATAAAAATCTAATAACCAGATATTTATGTATTTTACCTATCCTGAGTTTTTTATTCTCTTATAGGAGCAAGCCTCTATAGATAATTACATCTTAGACGGGTAGAGCTGCCTAAGAAAACTCTTGATAAACGTTAACATTTATTCTTTAAAAAAATTATAAGGGTCTAGATCAAGGAAAGAAACATCAATCTTTAATCCTAAGGGAAATATGTTTCTAAGTGTCACGTACTATCCTAAAGATTTTGTTTTGTTTTGTTTTGTTATTTTTGTATAGTTTTGTTGTTGTAGTTTTGTTGTCGTTATTTTGTTTTATTATCGTTGTCATGTTGTCATTTTATTTTTATTTTGAGGTTCATTATCCTGTCTTAAGAATTTCGTCTTGCAAAACAGAGTTAACACACCCTAATAACATGCAAGGTAAATCTAAAACGGAACTTGTCTTATGTTTTCTGCAATCCTATAAGGCAAATAGCGTCAGCTTCATTATAATGTCAAAATTATTTCTTAAATTGTTAATTTAGTTGGTCAAATTTTAATTTTTAGATAATCTTATCAAGATGTTAATGGCTCGGTCGTCTTAGGGTCGTCGGATGCCTTGATTTACTTAGTTTGAAAGGTGTTTAAACCAAGATCGGAAGACTCTTGTCAACAACCACAGATTGCATCATCTAAGAAATCTTCGTAGATCAAAACATACTATGTTTCAATTTGCGTTCAGTAATTTCATTTTATTAAGGTTTTATTTAAGTTTTAGTGTGTTTTGTAATATTTTAAAGGATGAAATATTTTAGGTTTTTTATGATTTATTAACCTATTAAATTTAGTTATTTTGTCATTTATTTTATTTTGAATGATCTAATCGGGATCTCATGTTCGATTATCTTGATAACTAAGTTTGGCGTTTGATTAGAAATGATATTTTGTTAGTAACCATGGGTTACCTCCTTCAAAATATTTTGTTAGTAACAATGATATTTTGTTGATTGAGGGTGAAGCCTCAATCAAGCTTTATAGGAATGATCGCATGGTCCTTGCAAAACTTCCCTTTTGCTCAATTTGAAGTGAAATTGGATTGGGTTATATTCTTGCAGAAAGATGGTTTCTGCTTGGAATGGGTTGGAGCTTACGGGAAGAGCCAACTTCGATTGAGAACTTCCTTATAAGGCTCAGTGATAGTGTTAGGATGGTTTGATTGAAGTTTGGAAGAATTTTGTGTTGACCCGAAAAACTATCCTGTGTTTAGGGCAAGAAATTGGAGTAGCTCAGTGAGTTTCAAGGGATAAAACTCTGGGGGATTGAATGTTTAGAGGATGGGGAAAAACTTTGATCCTAAGTGTTTCAAGGTTTGGAGGCTAGTTGTTATTTGAGGGCTCTCGCATTGGCTTATTTATAGCCATGGCTAAGCTTGAATTTGATTGGCAGATGATGAAGGTGATGCAGGGAAGATTAAGAAACTCAAAGAGATCAGAATTGGGCTGGGAATGATTGAATTTTGCATCCCTAGTGTGGGCTCATCATGAGCTTAGTTATTGTGAAGAGAATGTCTTGAGCAAGGCTTTCTCTTCAATAGATGGGGAGTGAGGTGAATAAGGATCTTATATGAGCTGAGTTATCCTTCCTTCCACCTAAGGTAACAATTCCTCCAATGGCTTTGTGATGGAATGACACCTCCCCCTCCTTTTTTGATGATTTTGACTTATGTCAAAAATGGTAACTTATGGCTTTTAAGTAGGTCATCAATATCATGGTGGGCACTAATGGGTCATGTGTGACCCAATACCAATAAGCCATAGGCTGGATTTAGGGTTTAAGTGTAAATCATGGATTTAGGGTTGCCATGGTCTTACAGCATGATTATAGACTTAAATCCTAGGCATATTAAACCTTAATTTCACCCTCTTTAATTAATTAAATGATTAATTAATAAAGAGAATAAAACAATTTGATTAAAAGACCACATTTTAACTAAAAAATGGTAGAGTTTATCAAATTTGACCAAGTCTGATCATTTGACCAGAAGGTTGACATATTAGGTCTCGGGTTGACTATGATGACTTAGTAGACCATGTGATGGTTAAGTTAGTCATGGAGCCATTTGGATTAATGATATAACTTGGTTTGTCCATGTTAACCAAGTTGTAATGTCTGAGTGAGTTGGTCAATTATAGGGTCTTTAATTGACCTTATGATCATTGTTATGATCACATAGTTTATGGGTGGCCAATTGATCAAATTTTATTAATTTTGTGTTTAGGTTGATCAAATGGTCATGTGGTGAACATTGGGTCTTTTGGTTTGAACAAATGGTCATGTTTGACCAATTTGGTGTTTGGGTTGACCAAATGGTCATGTTTGACCAATTTGGTATCTTGAGTTGACCAAATGGTCAATGTGGTGACCATTTGGTGTTTGGTTTGATCAAATGGTCATGTTTGACCAATGTGGTGTTTGGGTTAACTAAATATTCGTGTTTGATCAATTTTGGTATCTTGAGTTGACTAAATAGTCAATGTGGTGAACATTTAGTGTTTCGTTTGACCAAATGGTCATGTGTGACCAATTTGGTGTTTGGGTTAACCAAATGGTCATATTTGATTAATTTGGTATCTTGGGTTGACCAAATGGTCAATGTGGTGACCATTTAGTGTTTGGTTTGACTAAATGGTCAATAGGGTCACTATAGTCTCAAGTCGGGGTTTATTGTCATTTATTTGATCACCCTAGAGTGACATCAAAATTTGGGCTTAAAAGGGCACTTTAGGGTTCACCCTGAATCTTAGGTTTTTGGGACCCTTGATAAAATTTAAGGAATCGATATTAGTAGACTTTATCTTTCAAGATAGATCATGGATGTTATTCATAATTGACCCTCACAAAAGTGAGGTCAACACTATCTGTTGATCAGATTTATATTTTGTTAGTTGTTTAATATTCATAATCACATAATAAGATCATGCAAACTATTTGGTGGTCACTGGGCATCATTTTAACGTAAAATTATATATTTGGGTTTTCATGCATGAAAAATGATCCCAAATAAAATTATTTCATCGATTCATTATTTCTCAAAATAGACTATGCATGTTTGTCTAATTCATTAAAATTTTTTAAATAAACTCTTCTGTGCTCAAATCTAACTATGCTTGGTAGCCTATTCAGTCCATCATAATTTAGATGATAACTTTGACAATAAAAAGAATAATATTAAGAATCATCTCTAAATAAACTAAAATCAAAATAAAACCTAAAAAAAAAAGTTAATATGAGATGTAAAAACTTAATTTAATAAATTAAAACCCACCATAAGCTTTCATATAAAATTCACCAAATATTTTTCTCTTAGAATGGGGCTCACAATTTGACTTGAAATCTTGAGATAAGGCCCACTTTGACCAAAATTACTTACACCACTGAATTTTTTATATTCATCACTACAAAATGAGCTAAAGTAAAACGTTTGGGCATAACCACTTAGCCACTTCAAATTGAAATATCTTAAGCTATAGGTCACCTTTTCCAAAACTAATTTCACAGTTAGACTCCTTTCATTTTTCTCTTCAAAATGAGCTATATTTTTTATTTTGGGTCATAAATACCATAAATAACGCTCCTCTATCTTCTAAAACCTCACTCTTCCCCACTCATTCTCTCATGACCCCCTATCCTCTCCTCTCATCTCCATAAACTGAGAACCACCCCCTCTTCTCACCTCTTCTCTTCCAACTGAGAACCTCCTCTCTTCACCAAGGAGAAGATACTTGATTCAAGGACAAGAAGATCCTTCCTCATCTAAGGCAAGGCAACCTGCAATAACATATTCAAAGAAAGTATATAATCTTCATTTTATCACATTTCATGTAATTTTATTTATATGATGTAGTGAATTTTCTCGCTCTTTCCTTCATTCTTTTTTTTTCCTCTTCCATTTTCTTTATAAACCTGAAACTCATTATCCCAGTATCCTTATCCTCTCATATATTTGAACCCATCACACAAATTTGTCACCCATATAGTGCTCGATATTCCTCAAATATTCCTCACCCATACTTTACCAAAAAGTCCTCCCACATTTCTTAGCTATATCATACGAGAAATTCCTTGCAGTTGCTTCACTCAAACCATATCCATAATCATCTACTCTCCTCCTTGCTTTCACTATACCCAAAACCATCCTCCTCTCTACACCTTCAATCTTCTTAAGCTCTACTCAAAACCCTAAACACTCCCAACTTCTCCTCTCCTTTATCTGAAACTATCCTCCTCCCCACACCTTCACCTTCTCTTGCACTACCCAAAACCCTAAACACACTAGTCCTCTCATTGATTTCCTTCCAGTACCTGAAACCCAATACCACTCACAACACGCCTCATCTTCCTCTCCTACCCTAAATCAAAATTTTAATACATAACTCACACCATCCTCCTCTCCCACCCTAATGATACGCCTAAAAAATGTTTAATTTTTCATGTAATTTTTACACTTAATTTTAATGATATTGAACTTTAAAAGAAGGTATTTAGTATTTTTTTGGTTTTAGGTACAAGATATGACTTTTAGACATAAGGAAACAAAAATGGTGCAATTTGGAGCAAAAATGAGCAAAAAAGCAAATTTTGGCCTGACACATTTTGATAAGTCTTTCTTTACTTAATCTCTTTTACACTTCTTGCAAATTTTTGAATGGGATTACACTTTAAAGAAAGGTTTTTATTATGTTTATTTTGTAGGAATGCAACGCAACTGAAATGGGGCGAATTAGAGCTGAAACGGAGCCAAACGAAGCAAAACAGTAGAGCTACGCAGAGCAGGTCACCGGATGATGCTGGATAGCACCGGACCGCGCCAGAGTCAAGAAAGCATGAAAAATTCATTGGAAATAGCACCGGACAGTGTTGAGATAGCGTTAAACCATTCCAGAAGCGGTTATGGCCGATATTCAATGTATTTGAATGCTTTTTAAAGATTTCTTGTGGCAACTCTTCAAAAATTTTGTCCCCACACTTTAAATTAGTGATTTTAGGTCAGAAAAAGAGTGTGTGTATGTGAGAGAGAGGAAAGTTAGTAAAAATGTGAATAATGTTTAAAGATCTCAGAATAGGAGTAGAAATGTAGATTTCTATCATTTTAAGAGATTGGTGAGGGGATTTTGAGAGAATTTGTAAGGGTTTGTACTAGCATTGCATGGATCAATGGGAGACTTTGTGAGAGAAATCTTTATCTTTATTTTAAAGGGAAAAAGTTAAGTATTGTGTTCTTCATTATCTTATGATTTTTTGTAAACACTTATTTTGTGGATTTGCTTTGAAATGAAGTTTTTCATTATGTTTTCTTCGTGCTTTGTGATGTTATTCTCTTACTCTTTCTTCTTCTTAGGAAATAGTGGCATGAGAAGATTATGTCGTCATTTTCCTTATATTTTTCTATTTCAATGAGTAGGATTCATGTTTAGGATATTTTGATGCATGTTAGAAGTGGATTTAATTATAAATGTGACGGTTTTTACTTGCACTTCATTTACATTACAATAAGGGCTCGTTGTATTGTTAAAATTTGTTGTATTTGCATTGTCCCAAAAGGGCAGTGTAATTCTAAACAAAATGGAACCACATTCAATGTCCATTAATGATTTACGTCGTTCATGGGGGTGAGTACAAAAAAATAGGGAAATTTGGTTTGACGAGCGTAGAATTAGAAATTTTAGGGTGACAGACTAAAATCCCTAATTTGGTCCTAGTGTTTGGAAACTATAGCGAGAGTTAGCCTTCAGGAGAAGCGAAGTGGGAGCTCTAGAGTTGTCGGCATTATTTTAGGTTATGTGTTTTGAAAAAGGGGGGTCGCCTAACAGAAATTGTCGGCGAATTTTAGATTTTAAATTTAATTTAAATATATATGTAATTTAGAAAGTAGTATTTGATTTTGAAAATAATTTTAAATTTGAAAATTTTAAGATATGAAATCAAACCGATCTCACATCCTAAATAGTTTATATAAACGAGCACCACATCACAAACCGTGTATCTATCTCGAAGAATAGACACATTGTTTGGTGATGGGGCTCGATTAAATAAACTAGAAGATTTGTGACATCCGTTTGGTCCGCGAACCAATTTTATAAGCCGACAAATTCCTCGCTTAATATAAATGAATTAAGCGGTGGTTTATATTACTCGGGTTCTTAAAATTCCCTATAAGGGCAAGCCCCTATAGTTAATTACATCTTAAGTGACGGGAATCACCTAAGAAAACTCTCGATAATAATCGATAATTCGCTCTCAAGAATTTCAAAGTTTAAGTTTTCAAAGGATTGAATTTTGGAATTTCAATAGGGAATGGATCAAGTTTGGAACATTTTTGTTTTGGGAATTCAAAGGAAGAAAGGTAGGAGAAATCACAGATTCGAAGCAAACTTCGGTAATTTCCCAACTATCCTATTGTTTGGCTTGGATTTTAGGAAAGTCCTAATGTTTATTTTGTATTTCAATCTTGCCAATTTTAATTAATTTGGACTTATATTTGCATGATAAAATCATACAAATAGCCTTGAAGATGTGAGGGTTTATGTCGTATCAAACGACGACCTCGGAGTCCTAAGACCGGTTAGGGCTTAATTTACATGACATGATCATGCAAATGCCTAACGAAGAGTTGAGGATTTATGTTGCACTAGGCAAACTACCTCGAAATCCTATGGCTTAGTTATTTAATTCTAAGAAAGTTTTGCTAAAGTAGACTCAGGTTTTGTTGATGACGATGGTCGTGCTGGCCACCATGCTCCGAGCTCCTTGTTGTTGCATAGGTTTAGTTTTAGAAGTCATAAATCAGAAGATGAGAAAAGTGTTTTGGTTTAGAGAAAATCTTAATTTCCAAGTGTTTTTTATGTTTTATTTAAAACAAATCTTAAAGTTGATTATAACAACACCGGTTAAGATCCCACGGTTCCATCCTTCCGGCATCGTTATTTTTATCGGATTCACTTAGTCAAGATGAATTTGCTAAACTCAACTAAATGAGTTCCACACTTTCATTTAGACCGTGGGAAATCCCGTTAGCAACACGTAGGTTACATCATCCAAGGTATTCCCGATCATCCAACAAGACGTTTTAATTTAGTTGTAATTGTAGTTTTGTGTTCTGTTTGTGATTAAATTTTGAGTTGTTTTATATTTTTGAAATGTTGTGGCGGTGAATTTTATCTTGCAATGACATTTAATTTAGTTTTGGTTTCAGTTTTAGGGACTATCCTAAAGGTGTGGGTTTTCATGCAACAGTTGTTTATCATGCAAGAAAAGTAAGTGCGATGCGATTAAATAAATTGCAATAAAGTAAATTACAATAAAATAAAAGCGTACCTGGAGGGTCTTCCCGTCGTCCCAAGCTACACTCAAACACAATTTAGAATATTTAAGCAAGTTCCTAGGTAAAGCTAAGGGAAGGGTTATGGTTTTCTACCAAATTCCTAATCCTATAGCTAGTCATTTCCTATGACATCTAAGTTCTTGTGTTTTTGGTTTGAGGATGATTTTCTTCATCAAAGAACAATTAAGTTTAGTTGTTCTTATAAACATCCTATCATATTGAGGAAGTGCTTAAGAAGAATCTTAAACATCTTTTCAATATTGCTAGAATTGTTTTAAGTCCAAATGAATTTAATTATACAAATGAATTAATCGTCCAGAATTCAAGTTTTGTTATCTTGCTCGGTGAACTAGGACATTTGAATATCCTATAAGTGAAGTAACATTTCATTTAACGTTCGTTTAGGAGTTATGATAACCAAAGCTTTCGAGGGCAAATTGGTGTTCAAGTGGTTTGTGATTTAATTTAATTTCAGTTATCGGGTTTAAATTTGGAATAGTGTTCAAGTCGCTTTATTTTGAATTTCTTTATGTCTTAGGTGATGTTATTTTTTTTATTCAATTTAATTTAACTTTAATTTAATTTAATTTAGTTTAGTTTCAATTTTGATTTAATTTAACTTGATTTTAATTTTAACTTGATTCTATTTTTTAATTTAATTCAATTTAGTTTAATTTGATATGAATTAATTTAATTTAATTTGATTTGATATGAATTAATTTAATTTAATTTAATTTGATTTAATTAATTTAATTTAATTTCCTTTAATTTAATTTAATTTAATTTAATTTAATTTAATTTAATTTGTTTAATTTTATATGTTTTAATTTAATTTTATTTAATTTAATTTAATTTTAATTTGTTTTAATTTAATTTTATTTAATTCAATTTAATTTAAATTTTAATTTAATTTTACTTTTAATTTTAATTTAATTGAAATTTTAAAAGGGTTTAATTTAAATAATTTAACTTTAATTTAATTTAATGATTAAGTCTTTTAAAATTTTAAATCTTAAATTTGGATTATCATTTTAATTTTTAATTAAATATTATTGAGATGATTAATTTAGGGATTCTTAAATTAAAGAACAAATCTCTTCCTAATAATATCCCTATTTTAATAATTCCAATTTTATTATTCTTCCAAATTTAATCAATTATTTAATTAAGGTTTATTTCAATTATTTTAAATTGTTTAGTAGGTTTCTACCCTTTAATTATTTAAATTTCAATCATCCAAATCAGATTAAGATCAAATATTTTACTCTTTAATTTTATTAAGCCTAAAGTTTTAATTTAAGGTTCAAATTTTAATTACCATTTTGCCCCTTCAAGCTTAATAATTTCATAACTCACTAAATTGAGCATAAATGAACTTGAAATTTTTATGTGACTTCACTCATATGTCAATAAAGACATGAGAGGAGAAAATGTGATTTTTCTCGTATTTAATTTATTTATGTAATTATTTTTGGTGGAAAATAGAGATTTCCAAGGAAAATTTAATAATATGACCAAGGGAAAGTTTCTGTCCTTAAGAAAATTATGGGACATTCCTAATTACCAGGAGGACCACTTGGACCAATTTTGGTGATTTTTTAATTATATTGTTTTTATTATAATTATTTTAAGTTTTGGAGTATTAATTAATTTAAAAATAAAATAAAGGTTGAAAATGATTTTAATATTTTTAAAAAATCCGTCTGATATCAAGGAAATCAGAGAATCAATTTTTACAATTTTTTTATTTTTCTTTGATTTATTAGAATTATTTTAGTGGAAATGCTAAAAAAATACATTTTTTTAATTTTAAAATTACCTTAGGGCTTTAAAATTTAATATCTCATCAAATAGACCCAAGAAAAATATGGGGTTTGTTTCTAAGTGATTAGAATTCAAAATGTGACATTTTGGTGAATTTTATTATTTTTATGATTTTTATTATTTTTTAATTATTAAAAATATTAAAATAATACAAAAAAATCAACTTTTTTAGAAAATTGAAATTTTAATTTTCTTAAATTCCCATGATATCAGAGAGGCTCCAAAACTAATTTGGTGAATTTTTTTAAAGTATTTTGAAAGTTATGAATTTTTAAAGTTTAAATTGGCTAAATGACTTAATCAACCCATTTAGTAGGGCTAACCAAGTCCAATTGACTTCAAATTTTTATGGTGGGTTCCTCTGATTCTAAAGGTCAGTGGAGAATTAATTTCAAGTCAATTTGATGTATGATTAGCTCTAATTAATTAAGGACCTATTTTGGGTGTTTAAGCCAATTAGGGTTATTCCAAGTGGATTAATTCAAAATCTATTTTTTCTAGGTTCCTCTGGTCATAAGAAACATCACCAAATTTTCCTATAATTTATTTCACAACATGCTAATTATTAGATTTAAAATACTCAAAACAGCAACATGAATTTGAAAAATCAATAACTTCTCATAGGGATGGCCTCTGACTTTGGAAAATTCAGGGAATGTTCCCAAATTCAGAGGCTTCAAAAGCCCTATGGTCTCATGCCATGGTGAATTTCCTATATGCATGGAGAATTAAAACAATGCAGAGGGTAAATAAATCATTAAAAATAAATATTTGATGAAATTAAATGATTTCTTTTCCACATTATTCTCCTTTGTTCACTGAGCAAGAGGGTATTTTTATTTTTTTTTTCTGACTTTCCTACACAAAGTTATGCACTTTTGAACTTTAGGGAATTAAATAAATAAGAAAATACCCTAATTTTCTATTTAAAACGGCGGCGCTGACTCATCCTAGGCATCTCCGAAACGCCGCGTGTCGCGCTGCCATTTGTCTCCGCCACTTGAGTCAGCAGCCCGGGTCCCGTCTTCAGCGTATCATCTGTCGATCCAACCTGATCTGAGCCGTCCGTCCGCGCGTGTATGGAATGAACGGCATCCGTTCATCGTCCCCAAGCATTCTAACCCGAGAACCGTCCATACTAAATCCCTAAGAACTCACTCATTTCTCAATGGATTTTCGTGTTCTCGTGCTCTATGGATTCGTCTTGAAGAGACGAATACATCTATACGGTGATCATGCATTGAAATTAAGGCATTTGAAATGGAGAATCTCCAGAAGCTCGGGATAAAGAGTTAGCTCATACCTTTACTCAGAGAAGTGTGGCTTCAATCCGAGGGTTGTGTCACCTTCGATTGGGTCCAAGCAAGCTCCAGATGAGGTCTCTTGGCCTGGTGAATTGTCTAGGTATGGTTTCGACCAAGCCCGATCACAAAGCTTGGAGTCTGGAACAGATGGGTGGCCTGGAGAGGGGGCTTTTGCTGGTGGACTTCTTCCCTTGGTCTAGTGAAGGTGTAGGACCAATCAATTTGAGGATTGATCCACTGTGGAGAAGTGTCCTGGTTTTGGGTGGAATTTTGGCTGAGAAATTGGGCTCGTTGGTGGGGATTATGGCAAATTGTCACCTGGGGATCAACCGCTCTAAGTATGGAGAGTGTTCCGGAGCAATTTTGGCGGTGGTTTCGGTAAGGTCCGGTTCGGCACCTTTCATGGCCGAGAGGAGGTGAGGTTTAAATAGGAGAGGGTGGAGGGCCTCCCAGGGGGAGTTAGGGCTTGGGATCAGCTGCTTAGGTCAAGGGAAGAACAGCCATGATGGCCATTGGGCATGGGGCAGCTCAGCAAGTGGATCTGGCTGGAAGTGGTAAGGTGCTTTCCTGTCATCCATACTTCTAAAAGTAACTGAGATCCGCTTCATTGGTACTCCCGGTATGCAATGTTTAGCGACATCTGCTCCATTTCCCTTCAGTATCATGACGGAACCTACCGGTAATTGTATCTTTACTGGCCCTCGGAACTCATCTGGGCCTGCTATCCGGAGGTCAGATCCGAACATGATATTACACTCGTTCAGAAAAGAAACTGTGCAAAAAGGTCTGACAAAGTTGTGGTGATCTATGTGCGGGGGTATGCAGTCACCCTGCTTGTAAATGTTAACGATGCAACTGTTGGGTATGCAATCTGCTGGCAGTACCCTCCATGTTATCATTCTCTTTACCATCCTTTTGATGACTAATGGCATTGGATCCACCTGGCCATGATGGAGTATCCCTGGTGGGTTTCCCTTTCTGTCTTCGGCGAAGTTGTAGCAGCATCCACATTGTATTGTAATTCTCCCTTTCCCTGGCATCCATCTCCGGGGTTCCGAGTAAGTGTTTTCTCTTAGGCGGCCCGTTCGGCCCATTCTTTTCAAATCCCGGATGTAGTCCACTATTTGTTGTTGTTCGTATTCTAAGAACACGTCTGTGTGTAGCTCGAGGCCTTCTAGTATATTGATCCTCCTGCCTCTGATTCTGTCGAAGTATTCAAAAGTTTTCTTCTAGACATTCTGCATTCGTTCTAGCTCGTATTCTGGAATAATCTGCAAATGGCGAGGCCTGGTGACGTATTGTGGGATATATGGATCAATCCCTTCACGTTCTCCTGCATACCTCAGCTCCTCGGTGATGATGTTCGTCGGGACATCCTCCGGGGTTGCTCCTGCAACAAGGTTATGCATTACTGGTGACTTTATCTGGTGGCGTGGTAGCCTTCCTTCTTCTGTTCTCCTTAAGATTTCCCTGGTCTCTTCTGTTATTCTCGGAAATGGCCTCTTTTCTTCAGGTACCTGGTGAACTGGCGTCCTTGAAGTATACGTACTGGCAGTAGCAACTACCTCGTCGTGCTGGTCCGCTGCTAGTTTGGTTAACATCTTGCGGATACGGTGATTTTTATTTCTTCACTGAGTTGTTATGAGAGTAGCTCTTCGTACTTCCTGAATCTCTGTGGGCGCGGCGGCGACAAGCTCCGCTTCTGCTATAGCGACTACGGACTTGATTCTCTTGTCTTCTTCGGTGTTTGTTTTCCTTTTCTTCGTTGTTGGAGTGGTGGCTTGGGCCACCCACTTTCATTATCGTCCGACCGGGCGAGTTCCTCTCGGTCAGCGGGACCCGATCACTTTCCTCGTATTGCGAGCCCGCTGGTGCGAAGTCCGAGTCGATCTCTATTATCACTCCATCTTTCACCCTCTTTTCGTCGAGTGCAAGGCTTACGCCATTTCTAAAGTTCGGGACCAACGGCCGTTCGACATTTCCCTGTGAAAAGACAAGGAAAAGGATCAGGGGCTGTACTAAGAACAAGAACATTAAGAAAATGTTTATTAAAGACAGTTTTTTTTTATTTCTTTTGTATTTTTTAAATTTAACAGGAATGAAGTGGGATAAGATCAGGAAAGAGATTTTGATATGGAAGAGAAAACAAGGAAAACTTTATTATCATGATTTTATTTATTTTAGCACATTTTTTATTTTTTATTTTTTTATTTTTTTTAATTTGGTTCGGACCCAGTCATAAGTAACTACTTCACCCGTGCTTCTAGGGATGAAAAATCCATTCCTTCGAAACATCAGGTAGCGTAATACTTTTTCAAGTATCGTCCATTGATCGGAAGCATATGTCGTTCTCCTTGGCAATTCACTAGGCCGGTAGGATCCTCCCGAGTAGACCGCCTCGACCACAAACGGCCCTTCCCAAGTGGGTTCAAATTTTCCTCCTATCTTGCGGTGTGCAAGAATAGGTCTTTTGAGAACGAGAACTAAGTCACCAACTTTGAAGGTTCTTGGGCGGACCAGTCTGTCAGGGGCTTGAACCATCTTAGCTTGGTATAGTTCTAAATTCTGCTGTCGACTGCAAGTCTTTTCCCTTCCAGGCTTTCTAATTCTTCTAGTCGTAATTTGGTATTCTCTTTTATCGTGATTTTGTTTGCAATCGCAATCCTGAGTGAAGGAAGCTGGACCTCTAAAGGTAACATTGCCTCAAACCCATACACCAGAGCGTAAGGTGTAGCTTGAGTAGGAGTTCTGAAGGTTGTCCGGTAGGACCATAAGGCTTCTAATAACTTCTCGTGCCAATTTCTCTTATTATCGTCCAAGGTTTTCTTTAAGGTTTGAACGAGAGTTTTATTAAAAGCCTCAGCCAGGCCGTTTGCTCTTGGGTAGTAAATTGTTGAATACCACCAGTCGATTCCGTGTCTCCTGACAAAATTGTTGATTTGTGTGCTTCTGAATGCTGAACCATTATCTGAGATGATCCTGCGCGGCACTCCGAAACGGTACACAACTTGGTTCTTGAAAAACTGTAGCACGTGGTGTGCTTTCACTTCTCTGAGTGGAACTGCCTCTGCCCACTTGGAAAAGTAATCTGTAGCCGCAAGAATGAAGCAATGTCCTTTTGAAGATGGTGGTTCTATTGGACCCACTATATCCGTGCCCCAACATTCAAATGGCCATGACGCAATTGTCGGATGTAACACATTTGGAGGTTGGTGTAGAAC
Source organism: Papilionanthe hookeriana x Papilionanthe teres (assembly GCA_022702705.1). NCBI lineage: Eukaryota > Viridiplantae > Streptophyta > Magnoliopsida > Asparagales > Orchidaceae > Papilionanthe > Papilionanthe hookeriana x Papilionanthe teres. The sequence goes on along the minus strand of CM040421.1, from coordinate 139,427,920 downwards.
CACTCCGTGCACTTGGCATTGGTGACAGCTTTTGGCGATTTTCATGCAGTCGGTCATCATCGAGGGCCAGTAGTACCCTAATCTTTTAATTTTTATTTTCATCTTCGGACCAGACTGGTGAGCGCCACAGACTCCTGAATGCACCTCTTTAACAATTTCACGGGCCTCGGACCCGCTTAGGCATCTTAGCCACATTTGATCGAAAGACCTTCCGTATAACGTGTTGTTTATTAATGCGTAGGACGCAGTTCTTTTCTTGATCCGATGGGCTAGGGACCTATCGTCCGGTAGTTTTCTCGTTTGCACGTAGTCATTAATGGTCGTCACCAATCTTCCGTGTTTTACGTCACTTGTTGCAACCGATTCTTCTTCTTTTCGATTTGTGTATTGTGTCTATGTCGAGCGCGTGATAGGACCTGACGTCCGTGAACTGACACTTCTACTGACTCATCTTGCAAACAGGCAAATTCTTTTGCAAGGCGAGCTAACGCATCTGCTAAAGCATTTTCTTTTGTGGGAATTTTGTAGATTGTCACATTCGGAATCTGTTCCAACAGCTGTATGGCATATTGGAAGTATTGCTCAAGTCTTGGTTTTAAAATTCCGTACTGTCCGGAGATCTGTTGAATGATTAACTACGAATCCCCGTAGATGTTGATGTTTGTTATCCCCATTTGAGTAGTTAATTCCAGTCCTGTTATGAGGGCTTCGTTGTTTGTACACGGCTCTGTCAAGTGGTAGGAGTATCTTAACATCCCCCGCTCCGGTGTTATAAAGATTAATCTGATCCCTGCCTTACCGGTCACTATCACTTGCGATTCTTCGTCTTTGTGTATTGAAGATGCTCCGTCGAAATATAATTCCCAACGTCGATCATCAGGGTCTTCTAGGCTCATTATTTGTTCATCTGGCAAATCGTCATTGAGAGGAGATTCTGCCGACAAAGGGTGTGCTGCGAGGAAGTCTGCTAAGACTTGTCCCTTTACGGCACGAAGAGGCACGAAAGTTATATCGAATTGTAATAATATCATTGACCATCTGGCAAGTCTGCCGGAAAGCGTTGGACGAGTCATCAAGTATTACAATGGATTAAATTTCGAGATCAGGTTGACCTTATGAGAAAGCATGTAGTGCCTGAGCTTTTGAGCGGCGAAGATCAGGGCCAAACAATGCTTTTCAATTGCGGGATACCTTATTTCCGTCGGAAGTAAACAACGGCTTAGGTAGTAAAGAGCATTTTCTTTACCCTCATCATTGACCTGGGCTAACAGGGCTCCGAGAGAGTCGTCTAAAGCCGCGGTATAAAGTATCGACGGTCTACACGAGACCTGGGCTGCTAAGACGGGAGGTGTCATTAAATATTGTTTAATGTCCTCGAAGGCCTTCGGCATTTCTCTTCCTAAATAAATTTGGCGTCCTTTTTAACTAATGCCGAGAAAGGTCGACACCTATCGACAAGTTTGAGATAAAGCGTCGAAGATATGCCAACTTCCCTTGAAAAGATCGTAGTTGTTTTAAGGTTTTGGGAGGCGGCATTTCTAAGATAGCTTTAATCTTTTCCGGGTCGATTTCAATTCCACGATGTCGGACAACGAATCCTAAGAATTTCCCGGAGGTGACGACGAAGGCGCATTTTAAGGGATTCATCTTAAGATTAAATTGTCTTAATCGTTCGAAAACAATTCTCAAATCATATAGGTGGTTGTCCTCTACTTTGCTTTTGATGACCACATCGTCCACGTAGCATTCGACTTGATTGTGGATGAGATCATCAAAAATTCTTGTCATTGCTCTACGGTAGGTTGCTCTGCGTTCTTCGGCCAGAATGGCATCACCTTGTGTAGCAATATACTCCGATCGGCGTTCGAATGCTCGTAAGTTTTTCATCTTCCGGAGCCATTTTTATCCGGTTGTATCCTGAAGATCCATCCATGAATGAGAATATTTCATGTGTTGAAGCAATGTCGATCATTAATTCTGGGATCGGTAGAGGGAATTCATCCTTTGGACATGCCTTGTTTAAATCTCTAAAATCCACACAAATTTTAATCTGACCATTCTTCTTTCTGACTGGCACCACATTGGCTAACCAAGTTGGGTATTGTTCTTCACGGACAAATTTAGAGTCTATTAGCTTTTTAACTTCAGCTATGACTTGTTGTTCGATTTCTAGACGCATTCTTCTAGGACCTTGTCTGACTGGGAAAGAAGTAGGATCCACTCCTAGTTTATGGACTGCGACCTCTGGAGCTAATCCTGGCATATCATCGTAGCTCCAAGCAAAACAGTCTTTAAATTCCATTAATAACTTGATTATTTCTTCGGAGTCTTCTTTATTGAGTAAGGAGCTAACAAAGGTAGGTCTAGGCTCTTCGCTAGTACCTAAGTTAACTTCTGTTAACTCATCTATCGTAGATTTGATCTCTTCTTCGAACTCTGGTGGAGCGTCTCCAATTTGTAAATCTTCAAATTCTTCCGTAGTTTCCATGCAGCTTTCATTAGACTCGCAAGTGACAACCAAGCAAAATTCAGTATCGTCAACTGATCCTACTGTGCCGAATCCGAGACCATGCTTTGAATTGGGTGGACGACTGGAGTTATTCCATAACTTTTCAAAATGTTGTGATTGACCTTTTATCCATTATCGAGGTAAGAAACCACGCTGAATTAAATTTTGAACACGGGGAGAGTACCACTCAAAAGGTAATTCCATTAATTCGATGAAGTGACATCTTCAAATTGTACATTATTTTCAGTTTTGGAAGAAGGAGCACCACGGTAGAATTTGATTGGCTTTGCACCACCGCTACGTATCTCTTTGACCACCATACCCTCGATCTTATTAGAATGAATCTGGGTCAGGGTCATAGTATGTACATAGTGGTTAATCTTCTCGTACATCGATTTATATTCCTCGTTCTTTTCATCTTCGAGCGGGATCCTGAATTGCGGCTCCTTCCGACTTATTGTCGCTGCTTCTTGTTTGATCTCTTTTCTTCTTCGAACTCGTCTTCCCAATCAACATTGATGGTCGGTTTCCTCTGTCCAACTGTCCTAACGTCTCTGCCAAGACCTCGTCCCCGGCCTCGACCTCGGATGCGAGTTGTGGAGAAACCTTCACCATCTCACCGTAAGGGAGTGGTGAGTGACTGTTGGACTAGAACTTCAAGTTCTTTGTCATCCCGAATTTCCTTTGCTTCATTCGTTATGGTATCACTGGAGAAAATTGTTTTCTTCGGAGGTGCATAATAAGCTGCATCTTCATGGATTCCAATTTCATGTACGGAGAATGGTTGTAAGTCACCTTAGATGCACTGTTCTCCTCCATCGTAGTATTTGATGCACTGGTGTAGGGATGATGGTACCATCCTGTTTTCATGTATCCATGGTCGGCCCAGTAGAGCGTTGAATGACATTTCTGAATCAATTATGTGAAATTTCGCGGTTGTCTTTGTCAAATCACCGGTCTTCATTAGCAGTGTTATTGATCCGAGGGCTCTTTCTCCATTCTGGTTGAATCCTCTTAATAAAATTTTGTCTGCTTCGAGCTCGCGAGCATCAATTTCCAAGTATGCTAACGTTCGAAGATTCATTATATTGATTGATGCTCCCGGATCCACCAATACTCCGGAGAGTGTAAACTTCCCTATTAGTAACCGAAATGTACAACGGTCGGTTGTGGTCTGCTGTCCCAAGTAGTAGATCATTGTCTGTGAAGGTGACACCTCGCTGTTCCTTTAACGAACAAACCTCATCTAAGGAATCTCCGGCCATTTGAGCTAAACAAATTTATGGATCAAGTAAGGCCTTGATGAGAGCGTTGTAGATGCTCAGTTTGGCCGGTAGTTTCCTAAGATGGGCTAGCACGTTGTAGTCCACTTTATTTTCATGTGTCTCGGCTTCTTCCCGAATGGGTATTTCTTCTGTGGGGGTTGATTCTTCTTGAACAACCACCTTCTTTCCTTTGTCCTTTGGACCCATTCTCAGAGGTAGAACTCTTCCACTTCTTAAGTTAACTTCGTAATTTCTTCGAATCTAGTATTGAGTTTGTTGGTGTCTCCTTCGAATTGGAATGACGAGTTCTTCCGGATTAGCTTCGGAGTCCGAAGGCTCTAACTCTATTGTGATTCGGAGCTCCTCGAAACTCGCAAATAGATTCATTGCTTGTTGAACTCTCGTAGCCTCCTAGGTGGATGTCTTCTTTGTCATTGTGATCGTCGAGATTGTGTATGATTTGAGAATTGTCATTCGTATCGAAATTGATGTCCGGCTTTTCACTAGTTACATAATCGTTAGAAACAGTCAAAACGTAGCTAACGCCATAACCCTTATCATTATAAGATCCCACCGGAGTGAGCGAGATAATCATACGAGTCGAGGTTAGAGGGATTTCTCCCCGAATCGGAAACAACTATCCTAGGATAAGCGGCCCCTAGTCTAGCCTTAAGAGCCTCGATCTTCTCTTCTTCGTCGATTTTCTTCTTCTCTTCAATTGTCACTTGTTGAGGTGGTTCTTCTATCGCAAGTGATAAGTGCCGACTGCGACGGTTTCGAACTCCGAATTGAGGCTCGCACCGAAGCGGTTTGGATGTGATCCAAAATCTTTTCGAAGACTTTGTCCAAGCGGTAGCCCATCCATCATCAGTCGCATAGGGATCTATCGGAACAATGAGATCAGTCGAGACAACATTGACGGAACCTCCTTTCTGGGGTTCCTTCATGTATTCCTTCGGGATCGTTATATTCCCTTTCTGAAGATTGTCGTTAAGCCAACTTTTGAAGGTAATACAATCTTCTATCTTGTGTCGAAGCATCAGGTGGAAAGGGCAAAAGTTGGGATCACCTTTCTTGTCGACTTCTTCTGGTCTCTTAGGTTCTAGCAGTTGAAAATCTGAAGTCTTCATCAGACTGCGGAACATTTTTGGCACTGCCTCATTCTTAAACGGATACTCCCTGCTTAGAAGCTCCCTTAACGTACGTTGCGGACGAGGCGGTTGTTCATACTTGTGGAGATGATCGATAGCCTGGGTCGGGGTTGTCGGTAATTCCGTTGAGGTTGCTCTGCGGCCGTTCTGACGATATTTGTATCGGTTGCTTGCCTTTGTCGACTGCTGCAACTATCCCGGACTTCTTTTCAAAAGTTTTCATGGGCTTCTGTTTGTCTGTTTTTTCGGTGAAACTTAATTGCTTCGCCTCCTCTTGCAAGCTTCCGGCCTTGCTTAACAACTTCTCGAAAGTCTTAATAGTAAATCCCTTGAGGAGAAGTGCTATCGGGCCATGAATGCTCTTAAGTAAAATGTCGATCGCATGCTTGTTCTTGTAGTTGCGGCTCACACTTCATACTTAGATTTCTCCATCGAAGTATGTAGTCTACCAAGGTTTCGTTGGGTTCTACGCTCTCTACCACTAAATCACCTATAGTGATGTGGTGCTGAGCTCCGGCAAATCTCTTGATGAAGAGGTTCTCTAGTTCTGAAAATGTCTTCACCGAACCGTTCGGTAATTCCGCATACCAATCAAATGAGATTCCTGACAGGCTGCTGACAAATTGTCGGAAGAGTAAAGCATCACTTCCGCCGGCATTGCAACAAGCGGCACGAAAATGTGCAACATGCTCGCCGAGGGTTTCCGGTTCCATCAAAGGTCTTGAACGAGAGGTGGTACGAAGCCTTTCGGATATTGGACGGCGTCGAATTCTTCGAGTAAGGTCTACCCATCCGAATGGATGTCCCGCTCTTTGATTGTGCCAAGGCTTCTCGCACCTGCTGTTCCACCATGTTCTTAATATCCTTTTCCGGAATCATGCTTTGTGTTGTATCCTTCTTTAATTGATCATCCCCGTTGACGGACGTAATCTCCTTTCCTCCATCTACAATGTGAATGACCTCTAGGGGTGTCTCTCTTTGGGGTTGCACTTGACTCTGGAGAGTGGCTAGGGCTACAGCCATCTCTTCCATCCTTTTTTCCATTTGGGCGATCGTATCATCTTTCTCTTGAAGCTGCCTCCTCATTACTTCCGGCTCCTCTCTTTCTGCGGCTGCAGGGGCACCTTGTGAAGCTGACGAAGCTCGTGTTTCAACCATATTAATTTCTGCATATTCATCATCCATGAACTCTGACGAATCAATCTCATCTCTGAATTTCTCTTCTCTTTCCCTTGCTAATCGCCGAATATCAGTTCTTAGCTTTTTCATAGCATCTTCTAGTGGTCTTTTCTGTACATCCTTGTAGTTGCCATGTGATAACTGTCGGGTTTCCTTCTCATTAGTCCCCTTTACTGCGGTAGCACTTTCTTCGGACTCAAGTCTCCTGACGAGACTTTCCTTTTCAGGCTATTGTTTTAATCTTAATTGTCCGGTAGTGGGACGCCATACCATCCTTCTAGCAGCAGAAGGTCTAGGACCGGATGGTCTGTCAGCCAAATGCTGGAAGGTGGTATCCTCCCTAATCTGTAGTCCTGAAACAATGACAGGCGGACTAGCTTTCATTCTCTTATTCGGCTTTTCTGCAGCGATAGTAGGCTCTACTAGCGGCCCAAGACGAGATTTGGCCGGCACCCGCCCTATCCTTCTCAAAATTTCTGATACAGGGCATTTTTCCTTCTTTGCCAACTTTTCTATCAAGGTTTGCAGTCGAGCAAATGGAGTAATTCTAGCCCTTTTCTTATGGCTATCGTTGTAATATACGGGCTGAGGCAATGCGGCAGCAGTCTTGCGAACATTTTCTTAATCCTCTGCGGTGGAGAGGGGATGGAACCTGCTTCCTCCCAAAAGTGGTATGTATTCAGGCAGCGATGTATACTCAGGCAGTTCTGTCATTTCTTCTAGGAAAGCAACTTCAGCAGCTCTGGCTTCTCTAGCAATCCTTCTACTTCTGTTCCTTCTCTGAGTCCGTGTCAGTGATGGAATTCTTGAGCTGGATCCGATTTCAAAAACAGAAGGTCTCACAGGAAGGTCTGTACCCTCCACGGTAATAGGTTCATCATAGTTCTGAATTTCCTTCCCCTTTAGTTTGGCAGAAGCCGGGGTAGGTGCAGAGACAACTAGCCCAGTGGGGGTAGCAACAACGGTCTTCCGCGAACGAGCGAGATTCTCTCGGTTGGAATCTTTGCGAGGAGGGAATTCATGAGTTGACTTGAGGTTAAACTCAATCAACGGCTTCTCGCTTCTCGGTAATTTGCTTGTGAGTGAAAAGAGAGTGACGTCGGGGATTTTGATGTCGGTGTCCCCGAATCCTTGTTCGAATAGAATGATTCCATTATCAGGCAGTTCGTCCTTGAACACGGCCAGGACAAATCCGTTGACGAAGGAGAAGATCAGTTTTGGGGCTTCCATTTCTGCAGGGCAGATTCCAAGTGTTAGTCCCTGAAACGTGCTTCTTCTTATCGTATAACTTATGACGAAAAAGAAAGAGTCCGAACACATTTCTGTTTATCTTAGTGTATTTGTGGTATTAAAGGAAGATTGTCTTTTCGGAAAGATTTGTTCGTTAGGAAGGAGAATTATTAAAAGAAGGAGAGTTATAGGAAGAGTAAAAGGAATTGATTAGGAACCGGAAAAGGAAGAGAAAGTCTTGCGAAACTTCTCGACCCGCAAGACCGCTCCTAAACTAATACCTATTGGGGTCCACCCCACCTCGTAAATGAGGTAAAAGGATCTCGGAACCTCTCCGTTTAGGGGTGTCTAAACGAATGGCACCTAAATTCGAGAGAATGTTGGCTATACTTGTTCAAGGTAGAAATGAACATAGTATTCCAACGGAAAGAAGGGTAGTTTGATCCACTAGGAACATGGATACACTACCGATTTTTGAAAGCAGAATTGTCTGATTAAAATGGAGAGAGGAATTGTCCCCAGCGGAGTCGTCAGAAATTGTCGGCATTATTTTAGGTTATGTGTTTTGAAAAAGGGGGGTCGCCTAACAGAAATTGTCGACGAATTTTAGATTTTAAATTTAATTTAAATATATATGTAATTTAGAAAGTAGTATTTGATTTTGAAAATAATTTTAAATTTGAAAATTTTAAGATATGAAATCAAACCGATCTCACATCCCAAATAGTTTATATAAACGAGCACCACATCACAAACTGTGTATCTATCTCGAAGAATAGACCCATTGTTTGGTGATGGGGCTCGATTAAATAAACTAGAAGATTTGTGACATCCGTTTGGTCTGCGAACCAATTTTATAAGCCGACAAATTCCCCTGCTTAATATAAATGAATTAAGCAGGGTTTATATTACTCGGGTTCTTAAAATTCCCTATAAGGGCAAGCCCCTATAGTTAATTACATCTTAAGTGACGGGAATCACCTAAGAAAACTCTCGATAATAATCGGTAATTCTGCTCTCAAGAATTTCAAAGTTTAAGTTTTCAAAGGATTGAATTTTGAAATTTCAATAGGGAATGGATCAAGTTTGGAACATTTTTGTTTTGGGAATTCAAAGGAAGAAAGGTAGGAGAAATCACAGATTCGAAGCGAACTTCGGTAATTTCCCAACTATCCTATTGTTTGGCTTGGATTTTAGGAAAGTCCTAATGTTTATTTAGATTTTTAATCTTGCCAATTTTAATTAATTTGGACTTATATTTGTATGATAAAATCATACAAATAGCCTTGAAGATGTGAGGGTTTATGTCGTATCAAACGACTACCTCGGAGTCCTAAGACCGGTTAGGGCTTAATTTACATGACATGATCATGCAAATGCCTAACGAAGAGTTGAGGATTTATGTTGCACTAGGCAAACTACCTCGAAATCCTATGGCTTAGTAATTTAATTCTAAGAAAGTTTTGCTGAAGTAGACTCAGGTTTTGGTGATGACGATGGCCGTGCTGCCCACCATGCTCCGTGCTCCTTGTTGTTGCAGAGGTTTAGTTTTAGAAGTCATAAATCAGGAGATGCGAAAAGTGTTTTGGGTTAGAGAAAATCTTAATTTCCAAGTGTTTTTTATGTTTTATTTAAAAAAAATCTTAAAGTTGATTATAACAACACCGGTTAAGATCCCACGGTTCCATCCTTCCGGCATCGTTATTTTTATCGGATTCACTTAGTCCGGATGAATTTGCTAAACTCAACTAAATGAGTTCCACACTTTCATTTAGACCGTAGGAAATCCCGTTAGCAACACGTAGGTTACATCATCCGAGGTATTCCCGATCATCCAACAAGACGTTTTAATTTAGTTGTAATTGTAGTTTTGTGTTATGTTTGTGATTAAATTTTGAGTTATTTTATATTTTTGAAATGTTGTGGCGGTGAATTTTATCTTGCAATGACTTTTAATTTAGTTTTGGTTTCAGTTTTAGGGACTATCCTAAAGGTGTGGGTTTTCATGCAACAGTTGTTTATCATGCAAGAAAAGTAAGTGCGATGCGATTAAATAAATTGCAATAAAGTAAATTGCAATAAAATAAAAGCGTACCTGGAGGGTCTTCCCGTCGTCCCAAGCTGCACTCAAACACAATTTAGAATATTTAAGCAAGTTCCTAGGTAAAGCTAAGGGAAGGGTTATGGTTTTCTACCAAATTCCTAATCCTATAGCTAGTCATTTCCTATGACATCTAGGTTCTTGTGTTTTTGGTTTGAGGACGATTTTCTTCATCAAAGAACAATTAAGTTTGGTTGTTCTTATAAACATCCTATCATATTGAGGAAGTGCTTAAGAAGAATCTTAAACATCTTTTCAATATTGCTAGAATTGTTTTAAGTCCAAATGAATTTAATTATACAAATGAATTAATCGTCCAGAAATTCAAGTTTTGTTATCTTGCTCAGTGAACTAGGACATTTGAATATCCTATAAGTGAAGTAACATTCCATTTAAAGTTCTGTTTAGGAGTTATGATAACCAAAGCTTTCGAGGGCAAATTGGTGTTCAAATGGTTTGTGATTTAATTTAATTTCAGTTATCGGGTTTAAATTTGGAGTAGTGTTCAAGTTGCTTTATTTTGAATTTCTTTATGTCTTAAGTGATGTTATTTTTTTATTCAATTTAATTTAACATTAATTTAATTTAGTTTAGTTTAGTTTCAATTTTGATTTAATTTAACTTGATTCTAAATTTTAATTTAATTCAATTTAGTTTGATTTGATATGAATTAATTTAATTTAATTTAATTTGATTTAATTTAATTTAATTTAATTTCCTTTAATTTAATTTAATTTAATTTAATTTAATTTAATTTAATTTATTTAATTTGATATGTTTTAATTTAGTTTTATTTAATTTAATTTAATTTTAATTTGTTTTAATTTAATTTTATTTAATTCAATTTAATTTAAATTTTAATTTAATTTTACTTTTAATTTTAATTTAATTGAAATTTTAAAAGGGTTTAATTTAAATAATTTAACTTTAATTTAATTTAATGATTAAGTCTTTTAACATTTTAAAACTTAAATTTGGATTATCATTTTAATTAGGAATTAAATATTATTGAGATGATTAATTTAGGGATTCTTAAATTAAAGAACAAATCTCTTCCTAATAATATCCCTATTTTAATAATTCCAATTTTATTATTCTTCCAAATTTAATCAATTATTTAATTAAGGTTTATTTCAATTATTTTAAATTGTTTAGTAGGTTTCTACCCTTTAATTATTTAAATTTCAATCATCGAAATCAGATTAAGATCAAATATTTTACTCTTTAATTTTATTAAGCCTAAAGTTTTAATTAAAGGTTAAAATTTTAATTACCATTTTGCCCCTTCAAGCTTAATAATTTCATAACTCACTAAATTGTGCTTAAATGAACTTGAAATTTTTATGTGACTTCACTCATATGTCAATAAAGACATGAGAAGAGAAAAGGTGATTTTTCTGTATTTAATATATTTATGTAATTATTTTTGGTGGAAAATAGAGATTTCCAAGGAAAATTTAATAATATGACCAAGGGAAATTTTCTGTCCTTAACAAAATTATGGAATATTCGTAATGACCAGAGGACCACTTGGACCAATTTTGGTGATTTTTTGAATTATATTATTTTTATTATAATTATTTTAAGTTTTGGAGTATTAATTAATTTAAAAATAAAATAAAGGTTAAAAAATGAATTTTATATTTTTCGAAAATCCCTCTGATATCAAAGAAATCAGAGAATTAATTTTTATAATTTTCTGATTTTTCTTTGATTTATTAGAATTATTTTAGTGGAAATGCTAAAAAAATACATTTTTTTAATTTTAAAATTACCTTAGGGCTTTTAAATTTAATATCTCATCAAATAGACCTAAGAAAAATATGGGGTTTGTTCCTAAGTGATTAGAATTCAAAATGTGACATTTTGGTGAATTTTATTATTTTTGTGATTTTTATTATTTTTTAATTATTAAAAATATTAAAATAATACAAAAAAATTAACTTTTTTAGAAAATTGAAATTTTAATTTTCTTAAATTCCCCTTATATCAAAGAGGCTCCAAAACCAATTTGGTGAATTTTTGAAAAGTATTTTGAAACTTATGAATTTTTAAAGTTTAAATTGGCTAAATGGCTTAATCAACCCATTTAGTAGGGCTAACCAAGTCCAATTGACTTCAAATTTTTATGGTGGGTTCCTCTGATCCTAAAGGTCAGTGGAGAATTGATTTCAAGTCAATTTGATGTATGATTAGCTCTAATTAATTAAGGACCTATTTTGGGTGTTTAAGCCAATTAGGGTTATTCCAAGTGTATTAATTCAAAACCTATTTTTCCTATGTTCCTCTGGTCATAAGAAACATCACCAAATTTTCCTATAATTTATTTCACAACATGCTAATTATTAGATTTAAAATACTCAAAACAGCAACATGAATTTGAAAAATCAATAACTTCTCATAGGGATGGCCTTCGACTTTGGAAAATTCAGGGAATGTTCCCAAATTTAGAGGCTTCAAAAGCCCTATGGTCTCATGCCATGGAGAATTTTCTATATGCATGGAGAATTAAAACAATGCAGAGGGTAAATAAATCATTAAAAATAAAATATTTGATGAAATTAAATGATTTCTTTTCCACATTATTCTCCTTTGTTCACTGAGCAAGAGGGTATTTTTATTTTATTTTTCTTATTTTCCTACACAAAGTTATGCATTTTTGAAGTTTAGGGAATTAAATAAATAAGAAAATACCCTAATTTTCTATTTAAAACGGCGGCGCTGACTCATCCTAGGCATCTCCAAAACGCCGCGTGTCACGCTGCCATTCGTCGCCGCCACTTGAGTCAGCAGCCCGGGTCCCGCCTTCCGCGTATCATCTGCCGATCCGACCCTATCTGAGCCGTCCGTCCGCGCGTGTATGGAATGAACGGCATCCGTTCATCGTCCCCAAGCATCCTAACCCGAGAACCGTCCATACTAAATCCCTAAGAACTCACTCATTTCTCAACGGATTTTCGTGTTCTTGTGCTCTATGGATTCGTCTTGAAGAGACGAATACATCTATACGGTGATCATGCATTGAAATTAAGGCATTTGAAATGGAGAATCTCCAGAAGCTCGGGATAAAGAGTTAGCTCATACCTTTACTCAGAGAAGTGTGGCTTCAATCTGAGGGTTGTGTCACCTTCGATTGGGTCCAAGCAAGCTCCAGATGAGGTCTCTTGGCCTGGTGAATTGTCTAGGTATGGTTTCGACCAAGCCCGATCACAAAGCTTGGAGTCTGGAACAGATGGGTGGCCTGGAGAGGGGGCTTTTGCTGGTGGACTTCTTCCCTTGGTCTGGTGAAGGTGTAGGACCAATCAATTTGAGGATTGATCCACTGTGGAGAAGTGTCTTGGTTTTGGGTGGAATTTTGTCTGAGAAATTGGGCTCTTTTGGTGGGGATTATGGCAAATTGTCACTGGGGATCAACTGCTCTAAGTATGGAGAGTGTTCTGGAGCAATTTTGGTAGGGTTTCAGTAAGGTCTGGTTCAGCACCTTTCATGGCCGAGAGGAGGTGAGGTTTAAATAGGAGAGGGTGGAGGGCCTCCCAGGGGGAGTTAGGGCTTGGGATCAGCTGCTTAGGTCAAGGGAAGAACAGCCATGATGGCCATTGGGCATGGGGCAGCTCAGCAAGTGGGAATTCCAAACTTTGGCTCACATGGGTGCTCTAGGCTTGGTGGTTTCCGGCGGCCGTGGTGGCTGGTCGGCCAGGGTCAGGTCACCCTCAAGGTCAGGGAGGTCGGGTCGGGGCTTAGTGCGATCAATTGGCCATGGACATGTGTAAAGGAGTTGAATTGAAATGGAATGGGGGGAAGGCTATTTTGGGTTCAAATGAGTCAAGCCACCATTTTGGGTTTGGTGCACCCTTCCATGGCTGATTTGGGCTGAGGGAGGATCAGATGAATCAGCTAGAAAAGGGTAGAGAAGTCACCATCCATGAATATTTTGATTAATCATGGATTAATGTGAAGCATTAAAAGGGTTAAAACCTTTTTAAGGTGGCTTAAAAGAGGCTCCTCCTTTTGACATTAGTGGCTTGATCACATGTCAAACCTTCCATGGCTTCATGTGGCTTGTCCATGGCTTGCATGTGGCTTCATGGCTTGTCTTTGGCTTGGGGAAAAGCTTGGTCAATTTCATGAAAATGGAATTTGGAAATTTTGGTAATTTAGGAGTGATTTGATGGGATTTGGCATATGGCTTGATTTGGATTTATTCTATCATGGGTTTAGAACTTAGGAGATGGTTTTGATTAAATGGATGGCAAATGGAAATGTCATATGGGCTTTAGGGTGGATTTTGGGCTCTTTGAAATGGTTTTAAATGGGCTTTTAAAGTGATTTAGGGAAATGGGTTTTTTTTATTTTAGGATGAGAATTTTGCAAAGGATTGGATCCAATAAGTGTTGAATTTAGTTTAGGAATGTTTCATGAATGATTTGGAATAAATTTGAAGTATTTGGGCTAGGTTTGGGTTGGATTTGGACTTCTTTGGTAAATGGGCCAATGTGGGTCAAATTGGGCCAACTTGGGCCAATGTTGGGCTAGGGTTGAAATTGATGTAAAATAAATGTTGGGAAATATTTATGGGAGTGTTTCAAAGAGGTTTTGGCTTTGGTTGGGTTTTGATTTTGGGGTTTTGGGCTTATTTGGGTTAGGTTATGTTTTAGGTCAAAATTGGGCCTTTTAGCTTTGGGTTGAATTTGAGTGGGGTTTGGGTCTAAATTTTGGGCAAATCATGTTAGTGTTTTGTTTTTGGGGATGCTAAGGAAGGTTTAGAAAAGATTTGGGGTTAATTGGAGTTGAATTGGGTTAGTTTGGATTAGGTTTGGGTCATGGGTCCAAATTGGGCTTTAAGGCCGAAAGTGAAATTAGATTCAAATGTCAATCAAATTGGACTTGGATCTGGTCTAGATTGGTGTTGGGAATGTTGAATTGAAGTTTAGAATTGAATTGGACCAGAATTTGGGTCAATTGGGTAGGTTTGGCTTGACATTGGGTTCACTTTGGGTTAAAATGGGTCAAATTGGGGATTTTGACAAAAGTGGGGTAAATTGACAAAATTGGCCCATGGTGTAGTTGAACAAAATGAAATTAGGAATATTTGGGGTTTTCTAAAATTTTTTGGGAATTTTCTGAATTTTTGGATTTTTGGGTCAAGAGGGGTATTTTGGGTATTTGGAGGGTATTGGGAGGTATTTTTGGAATTTTTGGTATTTTTGGGTATGGATGATCAATTTGAGTAATGTGGGAATGTTTGGGATTGGTTTTGAGGAATTTTGGGTAATTTAGGTGATTTTGCAAATTTTGGGTAGTTTCGAGGCTTTGGGTAGGTTAGGCGGGTGTAGGGTCCCGGGGGTCAAAAATTGAAAATTTGAAAAATTGAAGATTGGGTAAATGTAAGTGGAATAGAATCATTTTGGTTGAGCCATGAAGCCATATCAAGCCCACATGAGCCATGAAGGGACTCATTTGAGGCATCCACTATGTTGTTCCTAACCCTCTTAGCCAAGGGCTTAGGGGTTATGGACCATCCATGTGAATCACCTTTATGAGTCAGGAGGCCAAGTTAGGTATGGGTGTGTTTCTAAGATGTGTGTGAAAGTGTAGTGTATAGGTGTAGTGTGTGTTCAAGTCAGCCCTTCACCAGACTAGGCCACCCAGGGTAGTCCTAAGGCCAAAGAGTCCTATAGGAACTCATCCTTTAAACTTCCACATTTGATTTCAACCCTCTAGGTGATTAGGGGTCTATAGTCAAGTTTGTGGAGTTTGCAGGGAGTTAAGAAGTGGTTTGAATTTCTAAGTGGTGGGTCCAAATTCTAATCCTCTAAGATAGTCAAAGGAAAAGCCTAAGGCTAGATCCTAAGTACTAAAGAGAAGAAGAGAAGGCCTCATCAAAAATGAGGTCAACAAGAGTGAGAACCAGTATCCTCCTAACTTAACCACAGATTTAGGGACTAAACCTTGGATTAGCCAATGTTCTTTATACACTCAGAAGAGGGTAAAGAATAAAATTATTCCTATTTTGCACATACAATATTTAATGCATCTCATTCCTTTATATTATCTAATTCATTACTTGACAATAGTAGTTTTTATTATCTCAAAATTCTCCAAACCAATTTATCAAGAAGGGTTATCTTTAATATTAATATTTTTCTTTAGGAGTAGTTATTAGTTATTTTAAAATTAAGATTGACCTTTAAGAGTAGTTGTTAAAAAAACCACTTATATCGACCTTCCAAACTTATGTCTAATAGTAGTAGATTAGAATTTGACTAAGAACCTCTTACCTCGCTTCCATGTAGGATAGATAAACGGGACTCCACTAGAGCCATGTATTACTTGAGTGATATATAAACTTACGTTTGAAATTGTGACTTTACAAAAATCATTATAAATATATAAATCTGGGTTCATAAGTTCTTGCATATAAAAAAGTCGCATCAAGTTTTTGGCATCATTGTCGGGGAAAATTTTAGTTGAAATAATTAGTCTTATAATTGAAAATCTTTAGTGTCGTAAAATTGTTTTTCTATGAAAAGTGTTTGGTATGAAAATGTGTTGTGAAAAAATTATTTGTATGAAAAATAAGGTGTTTGTGAAAATGTTTTGTTGTGTTGAATATATTTTTTGTTTTATTTGTTTTATTATTAATGTATTGTTTATTTGTTATGTATGCAAAATAAGGGATCTATAGGACTTGTGCCTTTTGGTCTCGAATTAGAAAAATAAAAGAAAATCAAAAATAGAAAGGACTTGAAAAACTAGAAATGGAAATAGAAAACATTCAAAATAATAACTTGGAGAATCATCATAAATCATTGAGGGGTTATGTAAATCCTACGATAGATGTAATTCACTCAAGTATACAAAACCCTGTCGTAGAAGCTGACTCGTTTGAACTAAATCTAGCAATTATTGAACTTGTGCAGAATAATCAGTTTGGGGGAACTCCTTTGGAAGATCCCTATTTACACTTATCTAGTTTTCTAAAACTTTGTGCTACATTTCATTATAATGGCATGTCAGACGACGTTGTCAAGCTAAAGCTTTTCCTTTCTCAATAAGGGATAAGGCTAAAATGTGGTTATACTCATTAGTACCTGGTTCTATTAAAAATTTGGAGGAGTTAACTCAGAAATTCCTAGCTAAGTATTTTCCACCTTCAAGGACTACTAAACTTGTAAGTGAGGAAAGTTCATTAGGGCATATGATTTATTCCAACTTATTATATGAGACTTTAAATACCATAAACAACCCGTATTCTAAACTTTACAACCCAGATTGGAAGAACCATCCTAATTTTAACTGGAATCAAACTATTGAGGGTGGAAACCAACAATGGGAAAATAATCATGCAAATCCTAATGGAAGTTGGAATAATCAGGGTAACACAAGCTATAGACATTCATATCCACTATACTCTAAGAATGATTAACAATTTGAGGATGGGAACATGTCTATAGAAGAAGTGGTATTTCAAATGGGAAACCAGTTGCAAAGTTAAAATGCTGTGATTAGAAACATAGAGAATCAATTGGGAGAAATTGCTAATTCACTTAGCAATAGACCCCAAGGAACACTTTCTAGCAACACTGAGATCAAACCTAAAGAAAACGATAATGAACAAACATTCTGACCCAAGGAAAAAAGGTTAAGATTTTCACGCCTATTTTTATACTGATTTTGATGATATTGCACTTTAAAGAATGGTATTTTTTGTGTTTTTTGCAGGTATGAAGATTTAAGGGCAAAGGAGCGAAAATATACAAAAAGGAGTGAATTTGGAGCAAAAAGGACCAAATTATGCAAAATTGACCTAGGGTACCGACGGCGAGATCGATGACACCGACAGCGTGATTTTCCCAAGAGTACAGAATTAATTCCAAGGAAGGCCGCCGACGGAGGAGATCGAGGTTGCCGACTGCGAGGCCTGTTTAAAAAGTATTGTTTATAGAAGGCCACCGACGGCGAGCTCGAGGCCGCCGATGGCAGGATCGACGGTTCTTTCCAGAAATACGTCGAATGTGGATGATTTTCGAATGGGTACTTGCAAAACCCTTAGAAACTCTTCTACAACTTTAAAAAGAACCAAATTAGGCTGAAAAAAGTGTCTCCTACGTGATTACTAGTGAGTCTAAAGTGTTCTAAAGAGTTTATTAGTGAGTCATTAGTGTTGTTATTTAGTGAGTAGTGAGTTCAAATAGAGATTTTGTAAGGAATTCTTCGAGGGATTATAAGAGTGGAAGGGAAGTGAGAGATCTCTTCTGCATTGACATTTCGAAGGAGAATTCCATGTGTCGTAAGAAAGGAAGAAATCCAGAGGAACTTCAAAGAGTTTGCTTGGGGAGGAATTTGAGATAAGTAGTGTTAATTTATTATAGTTTGTAGAACTTTACTTTATTATATGAAATCTAAGTTTTATTGCATCCTTTCCATGAATTCTAAGTAGTTGTTCTGTCTTTCTCCTTGTTTTGATGTTTTTGTGAAATGATTAAATGAATTAGTCTATTCAATAAAATATAAAGAAGTTGTGATGATATTATACCTAAACTTACTTTACTATACAAATTGGCCATTTGTATTGTTAAAATCTGTGAAGAATTTTTAAGACCTGGCCGTGGGCTAAAAATTCTTAACTAATATGTATCACATTTCTCTTTGAAAGGTAGATGGGTAAATCCTTAAAAGGAGAAGTGCAAATAAATAGGAAAATAATATTAATCGGACGTAGAATTGGAGATTTTAGAGTGACAGGCTAAAATCCTCAATTCGGTCTTATCGTTTGGGTGTTGAGGTGTAGATTGTTAGCCCTCTAGCAAGGGGAACGTGGAAGCTCCAAAGTGAGAGTCAGTATCCTCCCAGCCTAGCCGCAGATTCAGTAACAAAGCATAGGATTAGTCAATGTTCTTTATGCCTGAACCAAAGGGCAAAGAATAGGTATGCTCCTATTTGACGCAACACATATAAAACTAATTCTAATTATCATTTCACTTAAATATCTTAACAAAGGAGAAAGATTCTTGCTAATATATATATATTTGAACTTAACTTTAGTAGTATTAGTAACCTGTTAGTAGAACTAGTTTAAATATAAGAACTTTATTATTGATTGCATATTAGTGACATATAGGCAAATTCGATTAGGTGTAATTTTAACTTGGTTTATATAATCCTAGTCCGTAGGCTTTATTATTTTTACCTTTGGGATCGATAACCAGGACTCCACTAGAGCCCTGTATTACTTGAGTGATATGTATACTTGATTTTAAAGGTAACTCTGCGATCAAAAGTTTATAATATTTAATTGTTACTAAAGTTAAAATTACGCTCCTAAACAAGTTTTTGGCGTCGTTGCTAAGAATTCATATTTTTTAGTAGTGGTGTCGAATTATTATATTTATAATTATATTTAAAATCACGGGATCACATTCCTTGTTACAGGACAAGCTATGATAGATGTGCAAAAAGGAGAGTTGATTATGAATATTAATGACCAGAAAGTCACTTTTGATATGTTAAAGACTATGAAATATACAACTGAGAGAAAAGATGATGATTGTTTTTGGATGGATGAAATTGATTATCTAAGTAAAGACTATTTCCAAAAAAAATTTGAGAGTAAGTTAATATATGAGATTAAAATGGACTTTCATGATGAGTTGAAAACGTTGTTTAAAGAAGACTGTATGTATGTTCGAGAGAGGTGTGAAATGATGGATGCTACCAAAAATAGTGAACTTTTAATTCCATCAGTTGAAAAATCTCATTAACTTAAGATGGATGTACCCCATACAATTTTAAAGCCTACCTATTTAGAGAATTTATTTATACCACCAATCTTTATATCTTTAAATTTGGCTCAATCATAAGAAAAACTTGAATTGAATGTTGAACAAGATAAAGATATCAAATTAAGACTTGGAAGAGAATTTGAGGATATATTTCCAAAGAACTTTGAGTTGAGAAAAGAGGATAAGGATATTGAAAGACCATTGGAAGAAATTCCTAAGGAATTAGAAAAATATATTTCCTCAACTAAGATAGATATGGAAAGACCGCCTATCATTTAATAATTACTAAGGCGAAGAATTGGAAGATAACTTGAAACAGAAGAGTGACATAAAAGATTTTAATCCTGAATCTGAATTGTCTAGAGAGAATTCGATCCAAAATTTGGGAGATCCTGAATTATCTTATAAAGATCCATTTCATATATATTGCAAGGATGATATTAATATGAAAATTCAGAAATTCAATGGAAGAATATTGGATCTAGAAAGAAATATGAGTAACAATGATATAAATCAATCTAAAAAGGAAGAGTTGAATGAAAAATTAAAATTTGAGAATTTTGTAGGAATCCCTGAATCTGAAAAAGATTGGGCGATTGATTGAGGATTACTTAATTAGAATTTTAATTCAGGAGGAATCATTTGTCAGGCTCATGACATTAAACTTTGCGCTTTATGGGAGGCAACCCATAGTTATCAGTGTGCTTTGATTTAGTATCCTTGAGAGTCCTGATTGTTAGTGTTATATTGTGTTTGCTTTAGTGTGGATTGATTAGTTTGATTGTTATTGGTGGATGTTTGTATTGTTAGTTGTTTGATTTGATCTTTATGTGTCATGAGGGAGGTGATTCCTTAACTTCTTATTATGGTTAGATTTGTATGTTCTCTTGTAGTAGTTGGATTAACGAGTTCACTAACTCGGGTCTTACTTGGACTTGAGTTTTACAAGAGATATCATGAATTTGAGCAGTGATAGATCCATCTTAATTTTGTTACTTCCTTTTTCTAACTTTGCTTTCATTTGGTAGGAGTCGCGAACCTATTTGATGAAAAACATTAGGATGATCTTACACTACAATTTATAACTGTTAGAGTTGCTTAATTAAGAGAATTAGATGATGCCTGAGATTGGTGCCTGGGAGCCAATATATCAGGGATAATCTTATCTTTGGGACTATAATCTATAAAATCATTTTAAAAAGTAATTTATTTATTAGTGTAGTGATTCCGTTAGAAATTGGAGGTAAGTAGTGAAATGTGATGAGTTAATAGAAGAATTGATCTCATTTATCATATATGTTTGTTTGTGTGTTACAACTTTATATAAGACTTGAAGAACATTTTTAAATTCTCATGCTGATACCTGCTATGCTAATTAAACTTTTATTTAGTGAATTTCATTCTGACATGATTAGTATAGATTTACTTTCTGCTGCATATTGCTCTGTCCTAATGAATAATTGAAGATATTTTTTATCGACATTTGTAATAGATAGAATTTCTAAATTGTTTTTCTTACTGATTATATTTTCTGTACTAAATGTTATATATGTTAAAAATTAATTTTAGAGGTAGAAAGAAAAATAAAATTTTAAAGTGAGAATACTTCCTTTTAGTATATTTTTATTGCAAGCATGTTTTAGGCTAGATTTACTTTCTTCTGCAGTTATTTTATCCTGATTATGCATGTATATGAATTTGATAGAATGTTGTAGTAGCTAGTAAATTCAATTACTTTTTCTTCCTGCCAGATTTTATGAAACTAATTGCAAAATATTTTAAAATTTAAGTTTGTAGGGAGAAAGAAAATAACTTTCAAAGTTAAACTTTATTTGTCCTTAGTAGCTTGTATTTAATTTGATATCACTTTTAAAATGACTTGTGGCATGTGGTGTTATGTCGGCATATTTTTAGGTTGAGTGTTGTATTTTTGAAAAAGAGGTCGCCTACAGAAATTGTTGGCGAATTTTTAATTTAATTTAAATAAATAATTTGAAAAGTAGTATTTTATTTTGAAAATAATTTTAAATTTAAAAATTTTAAGATATGAAATCAAACTGATCTCACATCCTGAATAGTTTATATAAACGAGCACCGCACCACAAAACTGTATATCTATCCCGGAGAGTAGACACACTGCTTGATGATGGGGCTCGGTTAAATAAACTAGAAGATTTGTGACATCTGTTTGGTCTACGAACCAATTTTATAAGCCGACAAGTTCCCCTACTTAGTATAAATGAATTAAGCAAGGTTTATATTACCTGGGTTCTTAAAGTTCCCTATAAGGGCAAGCCCCTATAGTTAATTACATCTTAAATGAAGTGAATCATTTAAGAAAACTCTCGATAATGATCGATGGTTTTGCTCTCAAGAATTTCAAAGTTTAGGGTTTTCAAAGGATTTGAATTTTGGAAATTTCAATAGGGAATGGATCAAATTTGGAACATTTATTTTCAGGAGTCCAAAGAAAGATAAGTAGGAGAAGCTGAGGATCCAAGAAGAATCTTGGCAACTTCCCACACTATCCTATTATTTGGCTTCGAGTTTAAGAAAATTACTTAATGTTGTAATCCTGCCAATTTTAATTAATTAGGACTTATATTTGTATGACATAATCATACAAATAGCCTCGAAGATGTGAGGGTTTATGTCGTACCAAACGACTACCTCGGAGTCCTAAGACCGGTTAGGGCTTAACTTACATAACATGATTATGCAAATGCCTAACAGAAGGGTTGAGGATTTATGTTGCACTAGGCAAACTACCTCGAAATCCTATGGCTTTGGTTATTTAATTCTAGGAATGTTTAGCTGAAGTAGAGTTGTTTAGTTAACGAAGATGGCAGTGCTGCCCACCGTGCTCCAAGCTCCTTGTTGTTGCAGAGGTTTAGTTTTAGAAGTCATAAATCAAAGGATGAGAGAAGTGTTTTGGTTTAGAGAAAATCTTAAAATCCAAGTGCTTTTTTAATATTTTAATTAAAACAAATCTTAAAGTTGTTTAAACAGAACCGATTAAGATCCCACGGTTCCGTCATCCCGGCACCGTTATTTTCATTGAATTCACTTAGTCCAGATGAATTTTCTAAACTCAACTGAATGAGTTCCACACTTTCATTTAGACCGTGGGAAATCCCGTTAGCAACACGTGGGTTACATCATCCGAGGTATTTCCGATCATTCAACGAGACGTTTTAGTTTTGTTGTAATTGTAGTTTTGTTGTTCTGTTTGTGATTAAATTTTGAGTTGTTTTATATTTTGAAATGTTGTGGCGGTGAATTTTATCTTGCAGTGACTTTTAATTTAGTTTTGGTTTCAATTCAGGGGCTACCCTAAAAGTTTTGGTTTTCATGCAACAATTATTTATCATGCAAGAAAAGTAAAATACAGTGCATGTAAGTAAATTGCAATAAAGTAAATTGCAATAAAATAAAAGCGTACCTGGAGGGTCTTCCCGTCATCCCAAGCTGCACTTAAAACACATGTTAAGGCATCTAAATATTTCAACAAGTACCTAGGTAAAGCTAAGGGAAAGGTTTTGGTTGTCTATCAAAGTCCTACTCCTATAGCTAGTCATCCCCTATGACGTCTAGGTTCTTGTGTTTTGGTTTAAGGACGATTTTCTTCATCAAAGAAACAATTAAATTCAATTATTCTTATAAACATCCTATCATATTGAGGAAGTGCTTAAGACGAGTCTTAAACATCTTTTCAATACCTCTAGGATTGTTTTAAGTCCAAGAGAATTTAATTATATAAGTGAATTAATCATCCGTGAGGTTTAAGTTTTGTTCTCTTGCTCAGTGAACTAGGACATTTGAATGTCCCATGAGTGAAGCAACACTTCACTTGATACCTCATTTAAAAGTTATAATACTAAAAGCTTTATAAGGGCAAATCAACTTATTAAATATTTTAATGATTTAAACTTAATGATTTAATTTCAATTTTGACTTAATTATAAAAGTTAATTTAAGTTTGGAATAGTGTTCGAGTCATTTTAGATTTAATTCTTAATGATTTCATTTAGGTTTGTTATTAAATGATTTTAATTTAATTTAATTCAATTTAATTTTATTTTACTTTAATTTAATTTAATTTGATTTAATTTAATTTAATTTAATTTTACTTAATTTTAATTTGATTTAGTTTAATTTAATTTAATTTAATTTAATCTTAATTTAATTTAATTTTAATTTATTTTATTTTATTTTTAATTTAATTTAATTTCAATTTTAATTTAATTGAGATTATTCTTTTAATTTTTTAATTAAGACTTAAGTATTATTGAAGTGATTTATTTAGGGATTTTCAAATTAAAGAATAAATATCTTCTTAAATAATATCCCTACTTTAATAATTCCAATTTCTATTATTCTCCCAAAATTTCAATTAATTAATTAATTAAAGTTTTATTTTAATTATTTTTGAAATGATTAGTAGATTTCTACCCTTAATCATTTAAGTTTCAATCATCCAAAAATCAGTTTAAAATCAAATATTTTACCCTCCCCTTTGATTAATCCTAAAATTTTAATTAAATGTTGAAATTTTTAATTACCATTTTGCTCTTCAAGCTTAATAATTCTATAACTCACTAAATTATGCTCAAATGAACTTGAAATTTTTATGCAACCTTACTCACATGTCAATTAAGACATTAGAGGGAAAAATGTGATTTTTCTGTATTTAATTTATTTATGTAATTATTTTTAATGGAAAATAAGGATTTTCAAGGAAAATTCAATAACATGACCAAGGAGATGTTTTTGTCCTTAAGAAAATTTTGGAAAGTTCCTAATGACCAAAGAACCATTTGGACCAATTTTGGTGATTTTTAGAATTATATTTTATTTATTAGAATTATTTTGATTTTTGGAGCATTAATTAATTTTAAAATAAAATTAAAGTTGAAAAATGGATTTTATATTTTTCTTAGATCTCTCTAACCTCAAGGAGTTCAGAGAAATAAATTTTGTATTTTTCTGATTTTTCTTTGATTTATTATAATTATTTTAGTGAAAATGTTGGAAAATACATTGTTTAATATTAAAAATTACATTAAGCCTTTAAAATTCAATATCTTACCCTAGGGACTTAAGAAAAATATTTGGTTTGTTCCTAAATGATTAGAATCCAAAATGTGATATTTTGGTGATTTTTATTATTTTTTAATTATTAAAAATATTAAAATAATGATAAAAATCAACTTTTTTAGAAAATTACAATTTTAATTTTCCTAAGTTCCTATGATATCAGAGAAGCTCCAAAACCATTTTTGTGAATTTTTTAAAAGTATTTTGTGAGTTGTGAATTTTTAAAGTTCAAATTTATTTAAGGGGGTTAATCAACCCATTTGGTGGATCAAACCAAGTTCAATTAGTTTCAAATTTTTATGTGGTGTTCTCCTATCCCTAGAGGACAGTGGAGAATTGTTTTTAAGTTAATTTGATGTGTGGTTAACCCTAATCAATTAAAGTTCAATTTTGGGTATTTAGGCCAATTAGGGTTGTTCCAAGTGAATTAACTCAAAACTTAATTTTCCTAGGTTCCTCTGGTCATAAGAAATATCACCAAATTTTCCTAGAATTTATTTCTCAACATGTTAATTATTGGAATTAAAATACTCAAAACAGTAACATGAACTCGGAAAATCAATAACTTCTCATAGGGATGGCCTCTGACCTTGAGAAATTCAGGGAATGTTCCCAAGTTCAGAGGCTTCAAAAGCCCTATGGTCTCATGCCATGGTGAATTTCCTATGCAAATAGAGAATTAAAACAATGCAGAGTGTAAATAAATCATTAAAAATAAAATACTTAATGAAATTACTTGATTTCTTTTCCACATTATTCTCCTCTGTTCACTGAGCAAGAGGGTATTTTTATTTTATTTTTATGATTTTTCTACACAAAGTTATGAATTTTTGAAGTTCTGGTAATTAAATAAATAGAAAAATACCCTATTTTCCTACTTATCCACGCGGCGCCGCGTCAACCTTAGCCTTTCCGAACGGCCACGCGGCGTCTTCTGGTTCTGCACCGCCATCCGACTCAGCACTCCAGGGGCCTGTGGTTCATATATCGTCGCGCTGTCCGGCTCGATCCTGACCGTCCGCTCGATACACGCGCGATCCAACGGCCCTCAGTCATCGTCTACGACTGGTGTGAACCCGTGACCGTCGACCTTCTAACCCTAATTTCTCACTCGATTCTCAACGGATTTTTGTGTTCTTATGCTCTATGGATTCGTCTTGAAGAGAAGAACATATCCATATGGTAAACATGCATTGAAATTGACTCAAACTAAATGGAGAATCTCCAGAAGCTCGGGAGAAGGAGAGGGCTCATACCTTTGCTCAGAGAAGTGAAGCTTCAATCTGAGGGCTATGTCACCTTTGATTGGGTCCAAGCAAGCTCCAGATGAAGTCCCTTGGCTTGGTGAATTGCTCAGGTACAAAAGTGACCACAGCTAGATCACAAAGCTTGGAGAGTTTGGAAGCAATGGCTGGCTCTGGTGAGGGGCTTTTGCTTGGAAACTTCTCCTCTTGGTCTGGTGAAGGTGTAGAGTCAATCAATTTGAGGATTGACTCACTGTGGTGAAGTGTCCTGGTTTTGGGCTTGGATTTCAACTCTAAAATTGAGCTCACAGAGAGGAAATGACAGGGGGATTTCAGTGGGGATCAAGTTCTCCAGGTGTGGGGAAGAGTCTGGAATGATTTTGGCAGAGTTTCCTTAAGGTTTGTTCAGCACCTCTTCCATGGCCGAGAGAGGTGGTGTTTAAATAGGCATGTCTGGAGGCTCTCCCAGGGGGAGTTAGGGGTTGGGATCAGCTGCTCTGGTGAGGAGAAGAACAGCCGCAATGGTCATTTGGAGTGGGGCAGCTCAGCAAGGTGGAATTCCAAAACTTGGCTCCTCCCAAGGTCTCGGCCATGGTGTTTTCCGGCGGCTCAGGTGGCTGGCCGGCAGGCAAGGGTCACCCTCAAGTTCAGGTGGGTCAGGGCTGGGGTTTTGTGTAGGCAATTGAGCTTTGCCATGTGTCAAAAGCTTGATTTAAAATGGAATGGGAGAAGGCCAATTTTGGCTTGATTTGGTCAAGTCTACCTTTTGGGCTTGGTTCACCCTTCAAGGTGGCTTTGGGTGTTGTGGGGAGTCAAAGGAATCAACTGGTTTGGCATGGAGAAGTCCTTATCCAAATATATTTGGATTAAATTTGGGTTAAGGTGAAACATGTTTAGGGTTAATGACTTTTAGGAGGTACTTAAAGGACCTCCTCCTTTTGCCATTTAAGGAGGGTTGATGTTGACCTCATTTTTAATGAGGTATTCTTTTCCCTCTTTAGTGCTTAGGATCTAGCCTTAAGCTTTTCCATTGACTATCTTAGAGGACTAGAATTGGGACCCATCCTTTAGAAATTTAAAACACTTATTGTCTCCCTGCAAACCCCACAAGCTTGATTGTAGACCCCTAATCACCTAGAGGGTTGAAATCAAAAGTGAAGGTTTAAAGGATGAGTTCCTCATAGGACTCTTTGGCCTTAGGACCACTCTGGGTAGCTTGGTCGCGGTGAGGGTTGACTTACACACTCACTACACTCATACTCTACACTCTCACACACACAATCCAAATCCTAAAACCACACCCATACCCAACTTGACTCCTTGACTCATGTAGGTAATTCATATGGATGGACCTTAACCCCTAAGCCCCTAGGCTAAGAGGGTTAGGAACAACATAGTGAATGCCTCAAATGAGTCCTCTCATGGCTCATATAGGCTTAACATGGCTTCATGGCTCAACCAAAGTGATTCCATTTCACTCATATTTGATCAATCTTCTTTTTTCAAAATTTCAATTTTTGACCCCGGGGACCCTACACTTATCAAACCTACCAAAAGCCCTTAAAATTGCCCAAATCCTCCAAAATTTCCAAATCACCCAAAACTCCCCAAAATTAGCCCTAAACATTTCCTCACCAATCAAATTGATCATCCATAGCCAAAAATACCAAAGATTCCAAAAATATCCCCCAATACCCTTCAAATACCCAAAATACCCCTCTTAGCCAAAAAATCCAAAAATTCGGAAAATTCCCAGTAAAATCCCAAATATTCCCAATTTCATTTTGTCCAACTACACCATGGGACAATTTTGTCAATTTACCCCACTTTTACCAAAACCCCCAATTTAGCCCATTCTTAACCCAAGTGAACCCAATGTCAAACCAAACCTACCCAATTGACCCCAATTTTGGTCCAATTCAATTCTAAACTTCAATTTAACATCCACAATATCAATCTAGAAGAAATCCAAGTCCAATTTGATTGGCATTTGAATCCAATTTCATTTTTAAGCTTAAAGCCCAATTTTGACCCATGACCCAAACTTAGCCCAAACCAACCCAATTCAATCCCAATTTGACCCAAATCTTTTCTAAAACCTTCTTAGAATCCCCACAAACAAAACACTAACATGATTTGCCCAAATTTGGCACTTAGACATCTGTGTTGGTTTTGTTGATCTTTTCGGTCAACGCCAATACGCGCGGTGTGCTTGGTTAGCACACCACACCTATTGGGGGTCCATTTGTTGACCTCATTTTTGATGAGGTCTTCTCTTCTCTCTTTAGTACTTAGGATCTAGCCTTAGGCTTTTCCTTTGACTATCTTAGAGGACTAGAAGTGGAACCCACCCTTTAGAAGTTTAAACACCTCTTGACTCCCTGCAAACCCCACAACCTTGATTGAAGACCCCTAATCACCTACAGGGTTGAAATTAAATGTGAAGGTTTAAAGGATGAGTTCCCTATAGGACTCTTTGGCCTTAGGACCACCACCAGGTGGCTTGGTCGCAGTGAGGGTTGACTTACACACTCACTACACTCATACTCTACACTCTCACACACACAATCCAAATCCTAAAACCACACCCATACCTAACTTGACTCCCTGACTAATGTAGGTAATTCATATGGATGGACCTTAACCCCTAAGCCCCTGGTTAAGAGGGTTAGGAACAACATAGTGAATGCCTCAAATGAGTCCTCTCATGGCTCATATAGGCTTAATATGACTTCATGACTCAACCAAAGTGCTTCCATTTCACTCATATTTGATCAATCTTCATTTTTCCAAAATTTCAATTTTTGATCCCTGGGCCCCGGACCCACCTAACATACCAAAAGCCCTTAAAATTGCCCAAATCCTCCAAAATTTCCAAATCACCCAAAATTCCCCAATATTAACCTTGAACATTTCCTCACCAATCAAATTGATCATCCATAGCCAAAAATACCAAAAATTCCAAAAGTATCCCCCAATACCCTCCAAATTACCAAAATGCCCCTCTTGACCCAAAAATACAAAAATTCAGAAAGTTCCCAAAAAATTCCAAAAAATCCCAAATATTCCCAATTTCATTTTGTCCAACTACACCATGGGCAAATTTTGTCAATTTACCCCACTTTTACTAAAACCCCCAATTTAGCCCATTCTTAACCCAAGTGAACTCAACGTCAAACCAAACCTACCCAATTGACCCCAATTTTGGTCCAATTCAATTCTAAACTTCAATTTAACATCCACAATATCAATCTAGACCAAATCCAAGTCCAATTTGATTGGCATTTGAATCCAATTTCATTTTTAAGCTTAAAGCCCAATTTTGACCCATGACACAAACTTAGCCCAAACCAACCCAATTCAATCCCAATTTGACCCAAATCTTTTCTAAAACCTTCCTAGAATCCCCACAAACAAAACACTAACATGATTTTCCAAAACTTTGGACCCAAATCCCACTCAAATTCAACCCAAACCAAAAAGCCCAATTTTGACCTAAACCCAAACCTAACCCAAATAAGCTCAAGTCCCAAAACCAAAGCCCAACCAAAGTTGAAACCTCCTTGAAACACTCCCATAAACATTTCCCAACATTAATTTTACATCAATTTCAACCCTAGCCCAGCATTGGCCCAAATTAGCCCAATTTGACCTACATTGGCTCATTTACCAAATCAACACAAATTCAACCCAATTCAAACCCAAACCACCTCAAATTCATTTCAAATCACTCATGACACATCCCTAGACTAAACTCAACATTTCTTTAGCCCAATCCTTTACAAGATTTCCACTTACCAATTTGTTTTTAAACTTAAAAGCCCATCCCCTTAAACCATGTTAAAAGCCCACCTTTACCAAATTTTAAAAGCCCAAACCCATCCTAAAGCCCACACTACAATTTCATCTTATCTTCACTCAATTAATATCACTCCCTAAGTGCTAAATCCATCATGAAAATCAAACCAAGATGGTATTATGCCAAATCCCATCAAATAACCCAAAATTTTCAAAATTTCATAAATCCTTTTCCATGAAAGTTGACTTGACTTTTCCCAAGCCAAATGTGAGCCATGAACAAGCCATTCTCAAGCCACATGAAGCCATGGGGGATTTGACTTGTCATTAGTCCACTTATGGCAAGAAGAGGGGGTTCTTTCTTAAACCTCCCTTAAACCTTTTTTACCTTAAGCATGTCACACACTAAACCATGCTTAGCCACCTAACCATGGATGGGGACTTCACTACCCCAATTCAGCTGACCCAAATGATTCTCCCTCAGCCCAAGGTCAAGCCTTGGATGGTGAACCTAGCCCAAAACCAAGGGTTGACCCAAACCTAGCCAAAATCACCCTTACCCCATTCTACTTTGATTCAAACACTTTATACATGGCAAAGCTCAATTGCCTGCACAAACCTCCAGCCTTGATCCACCTGAACCTGAGGGTGACCCATGCCTGCCGGCCAGCCACCTGGATTGCTGGAAAACGCCATGGCCGAGACCTTGGGAGGAGCCAAACTTTTCAATTCCCCCTTGCTGAGTTTCCCCAAGTCCAGTGGCCACCATGGCTGTTCTTCTCTTGCATAGAGCAGCTAATTCCAAGCCTTAAACCCCCCTGGGAGGCCCTCCACCCTCTCCTATTTAAGCACCACCTCCTCTCGGCCAAGGGAGGTACTGCAACAAACCTTAAGGAAACTCTACCAAAATTGTTCCAGATTACTCCCCACACATAGAGAACTTGATCTCCACTGAAATCCCCCTGCCATTTCCTCTCTGTGAGCTCAATTTCAAAGTTGAAATCCAAGCCCAAAACTAGGACACTTCTCCACAGTGAGCCAATCCCCAAATTGATTGGTCCTACACCTTCACCAGACCAAGAGAAGATGTTTCCCCCTAAAAGCCCCCTCTCCAGGCCAGCCATTGCTTCTAGCCTCCAAGATTTGTGATCGGTTGTGGGAACTTTCATACCTAGACAATTCACCAGGCCAAGGGACTTCATCTGGAGCTTGCTTCGCAGATCGAAGTTTCACTTCTCTGAGCAAAGGTATGGACTCACTCTTCTTCCAGAGCTTCCAGAGATTCTCAATTTATTTTGGGTCAATTTCAATACATGTTTACCGTATGGATGTGTTCGTCTCTTCAAGATGAATCCATAGAGCATAAGAACTCAAAAATCCGTTGAGAATCGAGTGAGAAATTAGGGTTAGAATGTTGACGGTCACGGGTTCACACCAGTCGTAGACGATGACCAGGAGCCGTCGGATCGCGTGTGTATCAAGCGGACGGTCAGGATCGCGCCGACGGGACATGAACCGCAAGCCGCGTGGCATCCCAGTCACATGGCGGCGCCGAATCGAAAGCCAACGAGTGGAGCTTCGGAGACGCTGAGGTTGACGCGGCGTCGCGTGGATAAGTAGGAAATTAGGATTTTTCTTATTTATTTAATTACCAGAACTTTGAAAATCCATAACTTTGTGTAGAAAAATCCTAAAAATAAAATAAAAATACTCTCTTGCTCAGTGAACAGAGGAGAATCATGTGGAAAAGAAGTCATGTAATTTCATTAAGTATTTTATTTTTAATTATTTATTTACTCTATGCACTATTTCAATTCTCCATGCATATAGGAAATTCACCATGGCATGAGACCATAGGGCTTTTAAAGCCTCTAAACTTGGGAACATTCCCTGAATTTTCCAAGGTCAGAGGCCATCTCTATGAGAAGTTATTAATTTTTCAAATTCATGTTGCTATTTTGAGTATTTTAATTCCAATAATTAGCATGTTGAGAAATAAATTCTAGGAAAATTTGGTGATGTTTCTTATGACCAGAAGGACCTAGGGAAAATATTTTTTGAGCTAATTCATTCTAAACAACCCTAATTGACCTAAACACCCAAAAGTGAACTTTAATTAATTAGGGCTAACCATTCATCAAATTAACTTAAACATAATTCTCCACTGTCCTTTAGGGATAGGAAAACACCACATAAAAATTTGAAAACAATTGGACATGATTAACCCCACCAAATGGGTTGATTAAGCCTCTTAAGTAATAATGAATAAAATTAAACTTTAAAACTTTATAACTCACAAAATACTTTTCAAAAATTCACAAAATTGGTTTTGGAGCCTCTCTGATATCAGAGGAATTTATGAAAATTAAAATTATAATTTTCTAAAAAAGTTGATTTTTATCAATATTTTAATAATTTTAATAATTAAAAAATAATGAAAATCATAAAAAAATTAAAAATCCTAGGATAAGATATTGAATTTTAAAGGTTTAATGTAATTTTTAATATTAAAAATGTATTTTTTCAACCTTTTCACTAAAATAATCCTAATAAATCAAAGAAAAATCAGAAAATTATAAAAATTGGTTTCTGGTTTCTCTGATATTAGAAAGATTTTTGAAAAATATAAAATTCATTTTTCATCCTTTATTTTATTTTTAAATTAATTAATACTCCAAAACTCAAAATAATTATAATAAATAAAATAAAATTCAAACAATTACCAAATTTTGTCCAAATGGTCCTCTGGTCATTAGGAATGCTCCATAATTTTCTTAAGAGCAGAAGAATTCCCTTGGTCATGTTATTGAATTTCCCTTGAAAGCCCCCTATTTTCCATTAAAAATAATTACATAAATAAATTAAATACAGAAAAATCACATTTTCTCCTCTAATTTCTTAATTGACATGTAAGTGAGGTCACATAAAAATTTCAAGTTCATTTGAGCTTAATTTAGTGAGTTATAGAATTATTAAACTTGAAGGGCAAAATGGTAATTAAAATTTTCAACCTTCAATTAAAATTTTAGGATTAATCAAAAGGGAAGGGTAAAATATTTGATTTTAAACTGATTTTGGATGATTGAAACCTAAATGGTTAAGGGTAGAAACCCACCAATCATTTTAAGAATAATTAAAGTAAACCTTAATTAATTAATTAATTAAATTTGGAAGATTAATAAAAAAAATTGAAATTATAAAGTAGGGATATTATTTAAGAAGATATTTATTCTTTAATTTAAAAATCCCTAAATAAATCACTTCAATAATACTTAATTCTTAATTAAAAGATTAAAATAATAATCCAAATTAAAATTAAATTAAAATTAAATTAAAGTAAATTAAATTAAATTAAATTAAAGTTCAATCAAATTAAATTAAATTAAACTAAATTATAAATTAAAGTAAATTAAAATTAAATTAAATTAAAATTAAATTAAATTGAAATTAAATTAAATTGAAATTAAATTAAAATAAAATAAAATTGAAATTAAATTAAATTGAAATTAAATTAAAATAAAATTAAATTGAAATTAAATTAAATTTAAATTTAATTTAAATTAAGGTAAATTAAATTAAATTAAATTAAATTAAATTAAAATCATTTAATAACAAACCTAAATGAAATTATTAAGAATTAAACCTAAAATAACTTGAACGCTATTCCAAACTTAAACTAATTTTTTATAATTAAATCAAAATTAGAATTAAATCATTAAGTCTAAATCATCAAAATACTTAACAACTTGATTTGCCCTTTTAAAGCTCTTATTATTATAACTCTTAAATGAAATATCAAGTGAAGTATTACCTCACTTATAGGATATTCAAATGTCCTAAGTTCACTGAGCAAAAGAATAACATTTAAACTCCCGGATGATTAATTCACTTGTATAATTAAATTCTCTTGGACTTAAAACGATCCTAGAAATATTGAAAAGATGTTTAAGACTCGTCTTAAGCATTTCCTCAATATGATAGGATGTTTATAAGAACAATTGAACTTAATTGTTCTTTGATGAAGAAAATCATCCTTAAACCAAAACACAAGAACCTGGACGTCATAGGAGATGACTAGCTACAGGATTAGGACTTTGATAGACAACCAAAACCTTTCTCTTAGCTTTACCTAGGTACTTGATGAAACATTTAAATGCCTTAACATGTGTTTTAAGTGCAGCTTGGGATGACGGGAAGACCCTCCAGGTACACTTTTATTTTGTTGCAATTTACTTACATGCACTGTTACTTTACTTTTCTTGCATGATAAACAACTGTTGCATGAAAACCAAAACCTTTAGGATAGTCCCTGAATTGAAACCAAAACTAAATTAAAATTCACTGCAAGATAAAAATCACCGCCACAACATTTCAAAATATAAAAGCAACTCAAAATTTAATCACAAACAGAACACAAAACTACAATTACAACTAAAATTAAAACGTCTCGTTGAATGATCGGGAATACCTCGGATGATGTAACCCACGTGTTGCTAACGGGATTTCCCACGGTCTAAGTGAAAGTGTGGAATTCATTCAATTGAGTTTAGCAAATTCATCTGGACTAAGTGAATTCGATGAAAATAACGGGATGACGGAACCGTGAGATCTTAATCAGTTCTGTTTAACCAAATTTAAGATTTGTTTTAATTAAAATATTAAAAACACTTGAACTCTAAAATTTTTATCTAAAGGAAACACTTCTCTCATCTCCTGATTTATGACTTCTAAAACTAAATCTCTGCAACAACAAAGAGCTCGAAGAATGGTGGGCAGCACGGCCATCGTCATCAGCAAAACTCGGGTCTACTCCAGCAAAACCTTACCTAGTTTTAAACAACAAAGCCATAGGATTTCGAGGTAGTTTTGCCTAGTGCAACATAAATCCTCAACTCTTCGTTAGGCATTTGCATGATCATGTCATGTAAATTAAGACCTGACCGGTCTTAGGACTCCGAGGTAGTCGTTTGGTACGACACAAACCCTCACATCTTTGAGGCTATTTGTATGATTTTATCATACAAATATAAGTCCAAATTAATTAAAATTGCAAGATTGAAATATCAAATAATATTAGGATTTTCTTAAATTCGAGCCAAACAATAGGATAGTTTGGGAAGTTGCCAAGATTCTTCTTGGATCCTCAGCTTCTCCTACTTATCTTTCTTTGGACTCCTGAAAATAAATGTTCCAAATTTGAGCTAATCCCTTTTGAAATTTCAAAAATCCAATCCTTTGAAAACCTTAAACTTTGAAATTCTTGAGAGCAAAACCACTGATCATTATCGAGAGTTTTCTTAAATAATTCACTTCATTTAAGATGTAATTAACTATAGGGGCTTGCCCTTATAGGGAACTTTAAGAACCCAGGTAATATAAACCCTGTTTAATTCCTTTATATTAAGCAGGAGAACTTTTCGGCTTATAAAATTGGTTCGCAGACCAAACGGATGTCACAAATCTCGTAGTTTATTTAATCGAGCCCCATCACAAGTAGTGTGTCTATTCTTCGGAATAGATACACGGTTTGTGGTGCGGTGCTCGTTTATATAAACTATTCGGGATGTGAGATCAGTTTGATTTCATTTCTTAGAATTTTCAAATTTAAAATTATTTTCAAAATCAAATACTACTTTTCAAACTATTTATTTAAATTAAATTAAAAATTCGCCGACAATTTCTGTAGGCGACCTCTTTTCAAAAATACAACACTCAATCTAAAAATATGCCGACAGTTGACAAATTAGAGATTCTCATGGCTTGCCAATGGCTTACATGTGGTTTCATGGCTCCATATGGCTTCGGAAAAGATTTGGTCAATTTCATAAAAAAGGATTTTGTGAATTTTGGAATTTTGATGGGAATTGTTATGAGGCTTGATTTCAAATTGTTTAATGAAAAATTAGGACTTTAGGAATGATTTTAAATTGAATGTGTGATGAGGGAAAGTGTCATGTGGGCTTTAGATTGATTTGGGCTTTTGAATTTGGTGGAAGTGGGCTTTTAGGAAGGTTTAAGGGAGTGGGCCTTTATGTTTAACAATGGGCTTTTAGATGAAAAATTTTGCAAAGGGCCATGCCAAATAAATGTTGAGTTTAGTTTAAGGATGTGTCTTGAATGATTTGAAGAAAATTTGAGGTAGTTTGGAATTTAATTGGGTTGAATTTGGGTTCATTTGGTAAATGGGCCAATGTAGGTCAAATTGGGCTAATTTGGGCCAATGGTGGGCTAGGGTTGAAATTGATGTAAAATTAATGTTGGGAAATGTTTATGGGAGTGTTTCAAAGAGGTTTCAACTTTGGTTAGGTTTTAATTTTGGGACTTGGGCTTATTTGGGTTAGGTTTGGGTTTAGGTCAAAATTGGGCTTTTTGGTTTTAGGTTGAATTTGAGTGGGGTTTGGGTCCAAATTTTGGGAAATTATGTTAGTGCTTTGTTTGTGGGGATGTTAGGGAAGGTTTAGAAAAGTTTTGGGGTTAATTGGAGTTGAATTGGTTTGGTTTGGGCTAAGTTTGGGTCATGGGCCAAAATTGGGCTTTAAGCTTAAAAATGAAATTAGACCCAAATGTCAATCAAATCGGACTTGGATTTGGTCTAGATTGATATTGTGGATATTGAATTGAAGTTTAGAATTGAATTGGACCAAAATTGGGGTCAATTAGGTAGATTTGGTTTGACGTTGAGTTCACTTGGGTTAAGAATGGTCTAAATTAGGGGTTTTAGTAAAAGTGGGGTAAATTGACAAAATTGGCCCATAGTGTAGTTGGACAAAATGAAATTGGGAATATTTGGGATTTTTTGAAATTTTCTGGGAACTTTCTGAATTTTTGTATTTTTGGGTCGAGAGGGGCATTTTGGTAATTTGGAGGGTATTGGGGGATACTTTTGGAATTTTTGGTATTTTTGGCTATGGATGATCAATTTGATTGGTGATTAAATGTTCAAGGTTAATTTTGGGGAATTTTGGGTGATTTGGAAATTTTGGAGGATTTGGGCAATTTTGAGGGCTTTTGGTATGTTAGGTGGGTCCGGGGCCCCGGGGTCAAAAATTGAAATTTTGGAAAAATGAAGATTGATCAAATATGAGTGAAATGGAATCACTTTGGTTGAGTCATGAAGTCATATTAAGCCTATATGAGCCATGAGAGGACTCATTTGAGGCATTCACTATGTTGATCCTAACCCTCTTAACCAGGGGCTTAGGGGTTAAGGTCCATCCATATTAATTACCTACATGAGTCAGGGAGTCAAGTTGGGTATGGGTGTGGTTTTAGGATTTGGATTGTGTGTGTGAGAGTGTAGAGTATGAGTGTAGTGAGTGTGTAAGTCAACCCTCACCAGACCAAGCCACCCACGGTGGTCCTAAGGCCAAAGAGTCCTATAGGGAACTCATCCTTTAAACCTTCACATTTGATTTCAACCCTCTAGGTGATTAGTGGTCTTCAATCAAGCTTGTGGGGTTTGCAGGGAGTCAAGAGGTGTTTAAACTTCTAAAGGGTGGGTTCCACTTCTAGTCCTCTAAGATAGTCAAAGGAAAAGCCTAAGGCTAGATCCTAAGTACTAAAGAGAGAAGAGAAGACCTCATCAAAAATGAGGTCAACAAATGGACCCCCAATACGTGTGGTGTGCTAACCAAGCACACCGCGCGTATTGACGTTGACCGAAAAGATCAACAAAACCAACACAGATGTCCAAGTGACAAACTTAGGACGAAGTAGAAGAGTTTCCGCTAGGGAGTATCAGGTATATTTCCAAGACCGGAGGTTCCTGAACTCTCGCTAGGGAATGGAAAAGGAGGTGAACTCCAAATCACCAGATCTGGGGAATTCGATTTAGATTTCAGTTTACTTTTAAATTTCAAGTTCCAATGTGTGAGCTTAGATTTTGAGTTTTAATTTAGATTGAAGTTTGATTTAAAATAAATTTGAGAAAATTTTGAATTTGAAATTTGGATTTGAAATGAGAGTTGAAACCTAGGTTCCAACCTCGGGACCGCAAGGAAAACTGGAATTTGGGTACCAGCCTCAGAGTGACAATCAGAGTTTAAGTATCGACTGAAAAAGGATGAGAATCAGAATTTAGGTACTGATCTCGAGAGAGTGAGATTTGGAATTTAAGTATCAATCTCGAAAGAGAGTCAAAATTTAGGTATCGATCTCGGATGAAAGTCGGAATTTAGGTACCGACCTCGAAGGAAGAGAACTAGAATTTAGGCACCAGCCTCGGAATTTAGAATTGAAATTTAAGTATCAATTCGAAAGAGAATCGAAATTTAGGTATCGATCTCGAATGAGAGTCGGAATTTAGGTACCGACCTCGAAAGAAGAGAACTGGAATTTAGGTACCAGCCTCGGAATTTAGAATTGAAATTTAAGTATTAATTCGAAAGAGAATTGAAATTTAGGTATCGATCTCGGATGAAAGTCGGAATTTAGGTACCGACCTCGAAGGAAGAGAACTGGAATTTAGGCACCAGCCTCAGTATTTAGAATTGAAATTTAAGTATCAATTCGAAAGAGAATCGAAATTTAGGTATCGATCTCGAATGAGAGTCGGAATTTAGGTACCGACCTCGAAGGAAGAGAACTGGAATTTAGGTACCAGTCTTGGAATTTAGAATTGAAATTTAAGTATCAATTTGAAAGAGAATTAAAATTTAGGTATCGATCTCGGAATGAGAACTGGAATGTAGGTACCAGTCTCGGAAATTTTGAATTGAAATTTAGGTATCAATTCGGATGAGAATCGAAATTTAGGTATCGATCTCGGAATGAGAACTGGAATTTAGGTACCAGTCTCGTAAATTTTGAATTGAAATTTAGGTATCAATTCGGATGAGAATCGAAATTTAGGTATCGATCTCGGAATGAGAACTGGAATTTAGGTACCAGTCTTGGAAATTTTGAATTGAAATTTAGGTATCAATTCGGATGAGAATCGAAATTTAGGTATCGATCTCGGAATGAGAACTGAAATTTAGGTACCGATCTCGAAATTTTGAATTAAAATTTAGGTATCAATTCGGATGAGAATTGAAATTTAGGTATCGATCTCGGAATGAGAACTGGAATTTAGGTACCAGTCTCGGAAATTTTGAATTGAAATTTAGGTATCAATTTGGATGAAAATCAAAATTTAGGTATCGATCTCGGAATG
Organism: Papilionanthe hookeriana x Papilionanthe teres; assembly: GCA_022702705.1. Classification (NCBI taxonomy): domain Eukaryota; kingdom Viridiplantae; phylum Streptophyta; class Magnoliopsida; order Asparagales; family Orchidaceae; genus Papilionanthe; species Papilionanthe hookeriana x Papilionanthe teres. The sequence goes on along the minus strand of CM040421.1, from coordinate 139,389,410 downwards.
AGAACTGGAATTTAGGTACCAGTCTCGAAAATTTTGAATTGAAATTTAGGTATCAATTCAGATGAGAATCAAAATTTAGGAATCGATCTCGGAATGAGAACCGAAATTTAGGTACCGAGTCTCAGAAATTTTGAATTGAAATTTAGGTATCAATTCAGATGAGAATCGAAATTTAGGTATCAATCTCGGAATGAGAACTGGAATTTAGGTACCAGTCTCGGAAATTTTGAATTGAAATTTACTGTGGAGATTTGGATTTAGTGGGAGATCGAAATGAGATATGAAAGTGTCCCATATCCCATGGGAATCAATCAAAGTTTGATTATTTGGCGAAGGGTACGAATCCATGCCATCCGAATCAAATTGAAAATTCTTCGTGATTCCGAAATCATCCCGAGAGAGGGTTTCAAAGGAGGTCTGAAATAGATCTTGATTTGAAGAAGAATTGGAGGATTTGAAAAGATGGATTTAGACTGGAATTCAATTTGAGCTTTAGATTTGTTTTGTTTGTCATTTAACTATCCCATTTTATTTATTTGTTGTTTATTTGGTGTTCATGTGGATTTGAAGTTCTTTTTAATGTTTGGATTTTTTTGAAGAGAGTTCTTATTTATTTTCCTTTTCTTTTCGTTCTTTGTTCGAAGTTCATTTAACTTTAATGGCGTTTCCCAGTCAATTTGCACAAAAAGAGGTGAAGGCAAAATGGGACATGGTCACTTTCATTCCAATCTTGTTGAAGATACATCATACAACTCGATCTGAAATATTTCTCACACAATCCATGACTAAAAACGGACTATGTATGATTCCTGTTGATCCATCCAAAAAGTATCTGTTAGAAATCCATGTCTGAATAATGAGATACACGGTCAATAACATCACCTTCCAAGCCGTCCTTGGCAGGAGTGCCGCATGGATGTGCATTGGAGGTGTGTTTTCCCGTGTAACTCACAGCTCATAAGGCCGGAGACTCTCCAATTCTGGATCTGGCTGGAAGTGGTAAGGCGCCTTTCTGTCGTCCATCCTTCTAAAAGCGACGGAGATACGCTCCACTGGTACTCCCGGTATACAATGTTTTGCGATGTCTACTCCATTTCCTTGTAATATCATGACGGAACCTACCGGAAGTGGTATCTCCTCCGGCCCTCGGAACTTACCCAGGCCTGCTATCCGGAGGTCAGATCCGAACATGATATTGCATTAGTTGACGAACAAAACTATGCAGAAAGGTCTGACAAAGTCATGGTGTTCTATGTGTGGAGGTATGCAGTCGCCCTTCTGATAAATGTTGATGATGCAACTGTTGGGTATGCGGTCCGTCGCGTACCCTCCACGTTATCATTCTTTTCATCATTCTTTTAATTATCCTCGGCATTGGATCCACCTCACCGTGACGGAGTATCCACGGTAGATTTTCTCTTCGTCCTCTCGCGAAGTTATAGCAACATCCGCATTGTATTGTGACTCTTCCTTTCCACGGCATCCATTTCGGGGTTCCGAATAAGTCTTTTCTCTTAGACGGACTGCTCGACCCATTTTCTGAAGTTCTAAGATGTAATCCACAATCTGCTGTTGCTCGTACTCTGAGAATACACCTATGTGTAACTCGAGGCCTTCCAAAATGTTGATTCTTTTGCCTCTAATCCTTTCAAAGTATTTGAAAGTCTTCTTTTCAACATTTTGCATTCTTTCTAGTTCATATTCTGGGATGATCTGCAAGTGACGAGGCCTAGTAACATATTGCGGGATGTATGGCTTAATCCCGTCACGTTCTCCTGCATACCTTGGCTCCTCGGGGATTATCTCTGTCGATACATCCTCCGGGGTTGCTTCAGCAACAAGGTTCGTCAGATATGGTACCTTTATCTGGCGTTGAGGTGATCTCTCTGCCTCTGATCTTCTCTGAGTTTCCCTTATCCTTTCTGTTGTTCTCGGAGCTTGTTCTCTCTTTTCAGGTTCCTGATGAACCGGTATCTTTGAAATGTGTGTGTCGGCGAAGGTGGTTGTTTCCTCGTGTTGATCTGCTACTAGTTTAGTCAACATCTTGCGGATACGGCGATTCTTATTCCTTCTTTGAGTAGCAGTGAGCGTAGCTCTCCTCACTTCTTGAATTTCTGCGGGCGCGGTGCTGACCAGCCTGCCCTCTACCGTGGCAACTACTGACTTGATTTTCTTGCTTTCCTCGGTGTTTGTCTTTCTTTTCTTGTTGCTGGATTGGTGGCTTGGGCCACCCATCTTCATCACTGTGTGGCTATGAAGCTCTTCCTCGTTCACTCGGGACCCAATCATTTTCTTCATACCGTAGGCCGGGCTGGTGTGAAGTCAGAATCAATTTATATCACTGCTCCATCCTTCACCCTCTTTTCATCGAGTGCGAGACTCACGTCATTTTTAAAGTTTAAGACCAACCGCCCGTTCGACATTTCCCTGCGAAGAAGACAAGGAAAGGATCAGGGGCTGTACTAAGAACAAGAACATTAAGAAAGAATTTATCACTGAAGATTCTTATTTTCTTATTTTAATTTAAAGGAAGGTAGGAAAAGATGAGGAAAGACCAGAAACAAGATTTGATTTGAAAGGAAGGGTAAAACTTATTATGATTTCACATATTTCATTTTTAGTACATATTTTTTGTTAATGATTTTTTTTTATTCATTTTCTTATGTTTTTGGGTTCGTACCCAGTCACAAGTGGTTACTTCACCCGTGTTTCTAGGGATGAGAATTCATTCCTTTGAAACATCAGGTTGCGTAATACTTCTTCAAATATCGTTCATTGATTGGAAGCATTTATCGTTCTCCTTGGCAATTCACAAGTTGGTAGGAGCCTCCTGAGTAGACTGCCTCAACCACAAACGGCCCTTCCCAAGTCGGTTCAAATTTTCCTCCTATCTTGCGATGTGCAAGAATAGGTCTTCTGAGAACAAGAACTAAGTCACCAACTTTGAAAGTTCTTGGGCGGACCCGGTTTATCATGGGCTCGGATCATCTTAGCTTGGTACGAGTTCCAAATTTTGTTGCTGCCGCAAGTCTTTTCCCTTCCAAGTTTTCCAGTTCTTTCAGTCGTAGTCTGGCATTTGCTTTTGTAGTAATTTTATTTGCAACTGCAATTCTGAGTGATGGAAGCTGAACCTCCAAAGGTAAAACTGCCTCGGACCCATACACTAAAGTGTAAGGCGTAGACTGAGTAGGAGTCCTAAAAATCGTCATGTAGGCCCATAAGGCTTCTAACAACTTCTCGTGCCAATTTCTCTTGTTGTCGTCCAAAGTTTTCTTTAAAATTTGAACGAGAGTTTTATTAAAAGCCTTGGCCAAGTCGTTTGCTCTTAGGTAATAGATTGTTGAGTATCGCCAATCGATCCCATGTCTTCTGACAAAATTGTTGATTTTTGTGATTCTGAATGCGGACCCATTATCGTAAATGACTCGCGCGGTACTCCGAAAAGGTAGACGACTTGATTTTTGAAAAACGTAGCACGTGGTGTGCCTTTACTTCTCCGAGTGGAACTGCTACGCCCATTTAGAAAAGTAGTCTGTAGCTGCAAGGATGAAGCGATGTACTCTTGAAGAAGGTGGTTCTATCAGACCCACTATATCTGTGCCCCAACACTCAAATGGCCACGATGCAATTGTCGAATGTAGCACATTTGGAGGTTGGTGTAGAACCACTCCGTGCACTTGACACTGGTGACAACTCTTGGCGACTTTCATGCAGTCGGTCATCATCGAGGGCCAGTAATACCCTAGTCTTTTAATTTTCATTTTCATTTTCGGACCCGATCGATGAGCGCCACAAAGTACCGAATGCACTTCTTTGACAATTTCACGAGCCTCGGACCCGCTCGAGCATCTTAATCACATCCGATCAAAAGACCTTCGAATAATGTATTATTTATTAATGCGTAAGACAGAGTTCTTTTCTTGATTTGATGTGCTAATGACTTATCGTCTGGTAATTTCTCTGTTTGCAGGTAGTCTATTAGCGGTTGACGCCAATCTTCTGTGTTTTCTGTCACTGTTGCAACTAATTCTTCTGCTTTTTCTGATTTATGTATCATGTCTATGTCGAGCTGTGATAGGACCTATAGTCCTTGAACTGACACTTCAACTGACTCATCTTGCAAGCAGGCAAATTCTTTTGCAAGGCGAGCTAGCGCATTCGATAGAGCATTTTCTCTTCTGGGGATCTTGTAGATTGTTACATTCGGAATTCATTCCAATAGTTTCATGGCATACTTAAAGTATTGCTCGAGTCTTGGCTTTAAAATTCTGTATTGTCCGACGATCTGTTGAATGATCAACTGAGAATCTCCGTAGATGTTGATATCCGTTATTCCCATTTGAATGGTCAGTTCTAGTCCTGTTATGAGGGCTTCGTATTCTGCCTCGTTGTTTGTGCACGGCTCTGTTGAGTGGTAGGAGTATCATAACATCCCCCTCTTCGGTGTTATAAAGATTAGTCCGATTCCTGCCTTACCAGGCACTATCATTTGCAATTCTTTGTCTTTCTGTGCTGAGGATGCTTCGTCTAAGTATAGTTCCCAACGTCGATCATCAGTTTCTTCTAAGCTCATTATCTGCTCGTCTGGCAAGTCGTCGTTGAGAGGCGATTCTGCCGGCAAAGGGTGTGCTGCAAGGAAGTCTGCTAGGACTTATCCTATTACGGCACGAAGAGGCACGAAAGTTATGTCGAATTGCAATAGTATCATCGACCACCTGGCAAGCCTGCCAGAAAGTGTCGGACGGGTCATCAAATATTGCAACGGATTAACTTTCGAGATAAGGTTGACCTTATGAGAGAGCATGTAATGCCAGAGCTTTTGAGCGGCAAAGATCAGGGCCAAACAATGCTTCTCAATTGGAGGATACTTTACTTCCATCGGAATCAAACGACGGCTTAAGTAGTAGAGAGCATTTTCTTTTCCCTCATCATTGACCTGGGCTAGCAGGGCTCCAAGGGAGTCGTCTAGAGCCGCGGTATAAAGTATCAACGGTCTACCTGAGACTGGGGCTGCTAAGACAGGAGGTGTCATTAAATATTGATTAATGTCCTCTAAAGCCCATTGGCATTTCTCTTCCCAAACGAATTTGGCATCCTTTTTAACTAATGCCGAGAAGGGCTGACACCTACCTGACAAGTTCGAAATAAAGCGTCGAAGATATGCCAACTTCCCTTGAAAAGGATCGTAGCTGTTTTAAGGTTTTGGGAGGCGGCATCTCTAAGATAGTTTTAATCTTTTCCAGATCAATTTCAATTCCACGATGTCGAACAACAAATCCTAAGAATTTCCCGGAGGTGACGCCGAAGGCACATTTCAGGGGATTCATCTTAAGGTTGTATTATCTTAATCGTTCGAAAATAATTCTCAAATCATACAAGTGATCTTCCTTCAGTTTGCTTTTGATGACCACATCATCCACGTAGCACTCAACTTGGTTGTGAATGAGATCATCAAAAATCTTTGTCATTGCTCTTTGGTATGTTGCTCCTGCGTTCTTTAGTCCGAATGGCATTACTGTGTAGCAATACACTCCGATTGGTGTTCTGAATGCCGTGAGCTTTTTCGTCTTCTGGTGCCATCTTTATCTTGTTGTATCCTGATGATCCATCCATGAATGAGAAAATTTCATGTGTTGAAGCAATGTCGATCATCAATTCTTGGATTGGTAGTGGAAATTCATCCTTCGGACATGCTTTGTTCAAATCTCTGAAATCCACGCAGATTCTGATCTGACCATTCTTCTTTCTGACTGGTACCACATTGGCTAGCCAAGTCGGGTATTGTTCTTCATGGACAAATTTAGCGTCTATTAGCTTCTTAACTTCAGTTATGACTTGTTGTTCAATTTCCAAACGCATTCTTCTGGAAGCTTGTCTGACTGGAACGGAAGTAGGATCCACTCCTAGCCTGTGAACTGCGACTTCTGGAGCTAATCCTAGCATTTCATCATAACCCCAAGCAAAACAGTCCTTGAATTCCATTAGTAGCTTGATTATTTCCTCGGAATCTTCTTTATTGAGTAAGGAGCTAACAAAGGTTGGCCTAGGCTCTTTGTTAGTACCTAAGTTAACTTCCATTAACTCATCTATTGTAGATTTGATTTCTTCTTCGAATTACGGTGGAGCGTCTCCAATTTGCGGATCTTCAAGCTCTTCTGTAGTTTCCAAGCAGTCTTCATTAGGTTCGCAAGTGACAACCAAGCAAAATTTCGTAACTTCAACTGATCATACTGTACCGAATCCAAGACCATGCTTTGCATTAGGAGGCCGACCGGCGTTATTCCATAATTTTTTGAAGTGTTGTGATTGACCTTTTGTCCATTGTCTAGGTAAGACACCACGCTGAATTAAATTTTGAACACGGGGAGAGTACCACTCAAAAGGTAATTCCATTAATTCGGAAGAAGTGACATCTTCAAATTGTACATCGTTTTCAGTATTGGAAGAAGAAGCACCACGGTAAAATTTGATTGGCTTTGCACCGCTGCTATGTACTTCTTTGACCACCATACCCTCGTTCTTATTAGACTGGATCGGGGTCAGGGTCATAGTGTGCACATAGTGGTTAATCTTCTCGTACATCGATTTGTATTCTTCGTTCTTTTCATCTTTGAGAGAAATCTTGAATTGTGGTTTCTTATGGTTTATTGTAGCTGCTTCTTTCTTGACTTCCTCTTCTTCCTTAGAGCTGTTCTCCCAATCAACGTTGATCACTGGCTTTTTTCTGTCCAACTGTCCCAGTGTCTCTTCCTCGACCTCGTCCCCGGCCTCGACCTCGGATGAGAGTTCTGGAGAAACCTTCACCATCTCGCCGTAAGGGAGTGGTGAGTGACTGTTGGACTAGAACTTCAGGTTCTTCATCGTCTCGAATTTCTTTTGCTTCATTTGGCACGGTGTTTCTGGAGAAGATTGTCTTCTTTGGAGGTGCGTAATAAGAAGCATCTTCATGGATTCCAATCTCATGTACAGAGAAAGGTTGTGAATCACCTTTAATGCACTGTTCTCCTCCTTCGTAGTATTTTATGCACTGATGCAGAGACGATGGTACCAACCAGTTTTCATGGATCCACGGCCAGTCTAATAGAGCGTTGAACGATGTCTCAGAGTCAATTATGTGGAACTTTGAGGTTGTCTTTTCTAAGTGATCGGTCTTCATCAACAGTGTTATTTATCCAAGGGCTCTTTCTCCTTTCTGGTTGAATCCTCTTAGTAACATCTTGTCCGTTTCAAGCTCGTGAGCATCAATTTCCAAGTATGCTAGCTTTCGAATATTCATTATGTTGATTGACGCTCCTAGATCCACCAATACTCTGGAGAGCGTAAATTTTCCGATTGTGACTGAAATGTACAATGGTCGGTTGTGATCGGCTGTCCCAAGTAGTAGATCACTGTCTGTGAAGGTAACACCTCGTTGTTCCTTTAACAAGCAAACCTCGTCTACGGAATCTCCGGCCATCTGAGCTAAACAAATCTCTGGATCAAGTAAGGCCTTGATCAAAGCTTCCCTCATCTCTTTTGATAAGATGAGAGCGTCGTAGATGCTTAGTTTGGCTGGTAGTTTCCTAAGATGGGCTAGCACGTTATAGTCCACTTTGTCACCATGTTTTCCAGTTTCTTCCCGAATGGGCGATTCTTCCGTCGGGGTTGATTCTTCCCGAACAACCACCGCTTTCCTTTGTCTTTCGGACCCATTCTCGGAGGTAGAACCATTCCGCTCCTTAAGTTGACTTCGTGATTTCTTCGAATCCGGTACCGAGTTTCATCGGTATCTCCTTTTGAATTGGCATGACAGGTTCTTCTGGAGTCGCTTCGGAATCTGAAAGCTCTAACTCTATTGTGATTGGAGCTCCTCGAAATTCACAAACAGATTCATTACTTGTTGAACTTTCGTAGCCTTCTTGGTGAATGTCTTCTTTGTCATTGTGATTGTCGAGGTTGTGTATGATTTGAGTATTGTTATTTGTATCGGAATCGAGATCCGGATTAGATTGGTTGTCGTTATTTGTGTAATCGTTAGAAACAGTCAAAATGTAGCCAACGCCATAACTCTTATCATTATAAGATCCCGCCGGAGCGAGCAAATAATCATACAGAGTCAGAGGTTCGAGGAATTTTTCCCCGAATCGGAAACAACCATCCTAGGATAAGCAACCCCTAGTCTAGCCTTAAGAGCCTCGGTCTTTTCTTCTTCTACGATCTCCTTCTTTTCTACGATCTTTTCTTCCTGGGGTGGTTCTTCAATTGCTAGTGATAGTGTCGGCTTGGCAGGTTTCAAACTCTGAGTTGAAGCATGCTCCGAAGCGGCCTGGATGTGGTCCAAAATTTTCTTCGATGATTTTGTCCAGACAGTACTCCATCCATCATCAGTCATGTAAGGGTCTATCGAAACAATGGGATCTGTTGAAATAACATTAACGGAACCTCCTTTCTGGGGTTCTTTCATGTATTCCTTTGGGATCGTTATGTTCCCCTTTCGGAGGTTGTTGTCAAGCCAACTCTTGAAGGTGATGCAATCCTCTATCTTATGTCCAAGCATCCGGTGGTAAGGGCAGTAGTTGGGATGGTCTTTCTTATTAACTTCCTCCGGCTTCTTAGGTTCTAGCAGTTGAAAATCTGAAGTCTCCGTCAAACTATGGAACATCTTTGGCACTGCTTCATTCTTGAACAGATATTCTCTGTTTATGAGCTCTTTTAACGTGCATTGCAGGCGAGGCGGTTGCTCATGTTGTTGAGTTGGCTGATAACCAGGTCGAGGTTATTGGTAGTTCTGCTGAGGTTGCTTGATAGTCGAGGCTGCTGTTGCTCCGTCGTATTTGCATTGGCTGCTTGCCCTTATCGACTGCCGCGATGATCCCGGATTTCTTTTCAAATGCCTTCACAGGCTTCTGTTTGTCTGTCTTGTCGATAAAACTTAGCTATTTTGCTTGTTCTTGCAAGCTTCCGGCCTTACTTAACAACTTCTCGAAAGTCTTAATCGTAAATCCCTTAAGGAGAAGTGCTATCGGGCCGTGAATGCTTTTAAGCAAGATACCGATCGCATGCTTCGCTCTTGTAGGCTGTGGCTCACACTTCATGCTTAGATTTCTCCATCGAAGTATGTAGTCCACTAAAGTTTCATTCGATTTCTGTTTCTCCACCACTAGATCACCGATGGTGATAGGGTGCTGAGCTCCGGCAAACCGTTTCACGAAGAGGTTTTCTAATTCGAAAATGTCTTTACCGAACCGTTCGGTAACTCGTGTACCAATCGAAGGCGATCCACGACGAGTCGCCGACGAATTGTCGGAAGAGTAAGGCGTCACTTCCACCGGCGTTGCAACAACTAGCGTGAAAATGTGCAACATGTTGTCGAGGGTTTCTGGTACCGTTAAAAGTCTCGAACAGAGGTGGTACGAAGCCTTTTGGGTATTTTACTGCATCAAATTCTTCGGGGTAAGGTCTACCCGTCCGAATAGATGCTCCGCTCTTAGATCGTGCTAAGGCTTCTCGCACTCGTCTGTTCTACCAAGCTCTTGATGTCTTTCTCCGGAATCATATTCCGAGTAGAATCTTTCTTCGAGCGATCGTCTCCGTTAACGGATGTAATCTCTTTTCCTCTGTCTGTAATATGAATAACTTCTGGAGGCGTTTCTCTTAGGGGTCGAACCTGACTCTGAAGAGTGGCTAGGGCTGCAGCCATCTCTTCCATCCTTTTCGCCATTTGAGAGATTGTATGATCTTTTTCTACAAAGTTGTGCTCTTAACATTTCTGGATCATCTCTTTCCGCAGCTGCCGGAGCACCTTACGAAGCTGACGATGCTCGTGTCTCAACCATGTTGATCTCCACATATTCGTCATCCATGAATTTCGATGAATCGACTTCATCTCCAAACTTTTCTTCTCTTTCTCTTGCTAATCGTTGAATGTTGGTTCTTAGCTTTTCCATAGCGTCCTCTAATGGTCATGTAATGGCTGTTGGATTTCCTTCTTGGGAGTCCCCTTCATTGCAGTGGCGCTCTCTTCGAACTCGAGTCTTCTGACGAGACTTTCCTTTTCTGGTCGTTGTTTCGGTCTTAATTGGCCAGTAGTAGGACGCCATACCATCCTTCTAGCAGCAGAAGGCCTAGGACCGGATGGTCTGTCGGCTGAATGCTGGAAGGTGGTATCCTCCCTGATCTGTAAACCTGAAACAACAATAGGTGGACTAGCTTTCATCTTCTAATAATCGATCCAAAATCAACGGCCATCCCATTCGAATGCGTAGTTCAAAATTGCACTTTCTTTTCGTTAATTTTCACAATTTTCATCGTCTAATAACTTCCAGAGATGAAAAAAGTGCCAATGTTTCGTAACGGAATTAAAAAGTGCACAGCAGAGAAACTAAGTTTTCTAACTTCCCGCTCATCGGTTTCGTCCGTCAAATATTGGTATATTTCATTCATCTATTCTCTTGCTGGCACGAAATTTCAATAATAACATACCGGAACATTCTCAAACATATATAACTCATTAATTCTTCCGTAATTGAATGTAATCCACCAACCTCGCACATAAACGCTTCCTTGGTTAATTCTATGTAAATTGGCATAGAATTCCTTAACCACCGAAACGACTATTGCAAGAAGGTAACAAAACACTTTCCATCCTCTCTCCGCACAATCATTTCTTTCAATTGGTGACGAAGAATTGCTTTCTCCTCTATTTACAAATCCTCTTTCTTTAATCAATCTTTTATTCGAGATTACCTTGTCAAAAGTCGTTGCGCCTCCACACCGATGAACTTTCTCCAAATAGATCCTTGAAAATTTAGGTTATCAATCAAATTGAAGTCATTCGAGAAGAATTCAAGAGAATATTCATTCATTCTTTGGGAGTTTTCGCCTTTTAGGAACCGTCCATGGAGTTTATAGAAGACGACCCGCTAAACCACCAAAAACCATCATTTTCAACACGAAAAACTCGCCTAATCGTCGATCTCGCCGTCTCGCGGCCTCGAAGGTGCCATTAGCGAGCTCTCAGGCAATTAAATACCAAAGCTCTCGTAGAAAACCCATCGTCGGCGGCTGCTGAGCGCGCTCGGCGGTGTCGAGCGCGCCATCGGCGCCTCTAGCAAATTTTTGCGTAAAATGTCATAGTCTCATATGTTCCAAATTTTCTCTATTGATTCAAATTCTATGATAATCAGAATGGTAACATAAGCAAGTAGGGACTTAATATTACTACAAATTAAGAATAATCGTACACAAAACACACAACTATTTATGATAAATACGCGTTGCCTCCCATAAAGCGTTTGGGTTTAACATCGTTAAATTAATCTATTCAGTGTTATTCAGCTGATCAAGAATTAAAACCTCTTTAAAATTTCGGGTCTTTTACCCTCAAAATATGGTTTTAATCTATGTCCATTCACTTAAGTCTATTCCCAAGCCTAGATTCACTAACCGGCCCATAAGTGTAAGCCCGAGTCACAAGAAGGGTCCTAACCAACGAGATTTTAATTCTCAGAAAAAAATTTTAGCCTCGTGCCGTAAAGCAAAACTTTCGTCCGGGTTCAAAGTTCTTTCGATTAATCTTCTGATCATGTCTTAACTTCAGTTTTTCCATAAAAATTGTGTTGTTATTGTAAGATTCATTTCTTAATTCTTCTAATTTATTCAATTGCGCATTCTCTTTCTCACCAACATTTTTTCAAATTATAATTAAATTCCTTAATCTCCCAATATGCTTTATGCTCCAACCTACCGTTACGACAAGTTTTTCCATATATAAGCCCGTAAGGAGTCATACCATTGTATTTTTATGCGCTTTGTATGCCCATAATGCAATATCTAGTCTCGTAGACCAATCTACTCTATTAGGATTTACGTACTTTTCTAAAATTTATTTAATCTCACGATTAGAAAATTCAGCTAAATGACTAGCTCGAGGATGATGTAGCCGAGAATTTATGAACAATATTAAACTTTATCGCCAATCGTTGAATGTATTTATTCCATAAATGGGATCCTCCGTCGTTGATAATCACTCTTGTCATACCGTATCCTCGTGAAAAAAATTTTATTAAGAATTGAAAAACTTTTAGCATCACAACGAAGTAAAGCTTGTGCTTCAATCCACTTTGATACATAATCAACCACAATCAAAATATATAAGTTCCCAAATGAAGGAATAAATTGTCCCATGAAATCTAATCCCCAAACATAAAAAATCTCAACTTCTAATATGAAATTTAGAGTCATTTCGTTTCTCTTCTACATATTACCTACCTTTACTGGCATCTATCACAAGTTTTGATATATTTGTAAACATCTCTAAAAAGAGTAGGCCAATAAAATCCATAAAGCCTTATAAAATTTTATATGAAGTTTTCTCAACGCCAAAATGTCCTCCAAAAATCGAATCATGACATTTCTAAATGATTTGTTCAAGCTTTTTCATAAGGCACGCATCTCCTAATAATAAGGTCAATATATTGTTTTATATAAATACGGTTCATCCCAAAAATATGATTTTCAATCATGTACAAATTTCTTCGTTGCTGCAATGTTAGCATGGGCGGCAAAATATCGTTAACTAAATAATTTACTATATCAGCATACTAAGGTGTTTTCCACTTATTAATATTATAAAACTGTTCATCAAAGAAATTGTCTATTATTTTTGTTGGTGTCGTATAATTCATGATATTCTGGGCTTCGATAAATGATCAAGAATTTGATTTTCGCTTGTTTCTATCAATCACCACAAAATGAATTCTTGCATTAAAAGTACCCATCTAGTTAATCTTGGTTTAGTATCCTTCTTTGCATCGATATTTAATGTTCTTGAGTGATCAAGATGCACAATACATTTAATTCCAATTAAATATGATCTAAATTTATCAAAAGCATACACAATAGCTAGTAACTCTTTTTCAGTAACCATATAGTTAATTTCAGCTTCATTAAGAGTTCTACTAAATTGGGTAGAGTATATAACCTAAAATTTGCCATATCTTTCACCAAGCATGCCTCCAATAGCATAATCACTAAGATCACACATTAGTTCGAATGGTTTATCCCAAATAGGTGAAACTATTAAGGTGTGCCGTGATTAGTTTTTCTCTTAATAACTCAAAGGCATTTCATACCCGCAAATTCAAATTTCTTATCTCTTTCTAAAAGCTTCTGCATAAGAGGTTTTCGTAATTTTTGAAAATCTTTAACATAACATTTCGTAGAAAACCAAAGATGTCCAAGAAAACTTTACCCCTCTCACCGTAGTAGGAGGTGGTAATTTAGCTATTACTTGAATTTTTACAAAGTCTACTTTCTATGTCATTTTATAAAATCTTATGCCCTAACACAATTCCTCCGCAATCATAAATTGACATTTCTCACAATTTAACTAAGTTAGTTTTTTTGAATAACTCCAAAACTTTTCCAATAACTTGTTCCAAACACAGAGAAATCATCCATAAATACTTCTATTCCATCGTCTATTAATTTACTAAAGATACATCATACATATCTGTAATGTTCGGTGTGTATTACATACCAAAAAGCATTCTTCTAAAAGCAAAAGTTCCGTAAGGACTAGTAAAGTTATTTTCTTAATCCTCAAAGAGTAATATGTATTTGATGGTAACCAAGATATCCATCCTCGTAAAACAGTAGTACTTGTGTTCAGCAAGTTTATCCAACATTCGTCTTTTAAAGGAATAGAAAGTGATCTTTTCAAAGTAAGAAGATTTAATTTTCTATAATTAATAAAAATACACCATCCAAAAAAACTTTTCTGATAGATATTAATTCATTATTTTCATTTTCTTCAATAGTTATTCCTCCTTTTCGGGAACACAATGAATTAGACTTACCCAAGTACTATCCAAAATATGATATATAATTTCGTCATCTAACCATTTTAAAATCTCCTTTTTAATTACTTCTTACATAATAACATTTAGTCTTCTTTGAGGGTTAATTGTGGTTTATGGTCTTCATTTAATAAAATTTGTGCATAAATCAAAGCACTAATTCCTTTAATATCGCCTAAAGTCCAACCAAAAGCTTTTTCGTATTTTTTTAATGTATACATTAATTTTTTTTCTTGAATTTCATTTAAGTCTCGAGGATACAATTACTGCTAATGTTGAAAACTCTCTTAAAAATACATACTTCAAAATGAATTGGAAGATTTTTTAATTCAAGTTCACTAGGTTTTACAATGTATGGAATTATTATTTCATTTTCTCGGTGTCACACCGAGTTTTTTCAAATTTTTCCCGAATATAATAAACTTCTTCACTTTTAATTTCATCATAATTATCTTTTTCTATATCTTCTTTTTCTTCATAATTTTCGAAATATTCTTTTCTTAGATAATCACATATATTTTGCGAAACATTCATCATCTTTTTCTATTTGACATATTTCTATCGATTTCTAGACAAGTAAAGTGTTACTTTCGATCATTTACCTCATAACCAATTGTCCCTTTTAAACGTCTATCATGACTCTTCCAATAACTAGGAATTGTCTTCCTAAATGATTGGAATTTCTTTATCTTCTTCCATATCTAAAATGATAAAGTCCTTACGTAAAAAATAAACTTATCAACCTCGACCAAAACATCTTCTAAAAATCCCTGTGTGACGTGTAATAAATCGATCAACAAACCGTATAGTTACGTGTTGTGCAATCTCCAATTTCTAACTTTTAAAAGTTGATGAGGCATCATTTTGCTTGCTCCCAAATCACATAATGCTTGTCTATAAAATTTTTCACCAATAGCACAATACGGGGATAGAAACTTCTGTGATCTTTAAGTTTTTCATGAAGTTTTCTTCAATTATAAGACTACACTTTCAATCGAGTGCAAATGTCTTATGATCTAGTAACTTCCCTTTTTTCTTGAGTATATTCTTCAAAATTTAACATAATCAAGCATTTGTTCTAAAGCATCAACAAAAGGAATATTAATTCACAATTTTTTTAAAATGTCTAAGAATTTAAAGAAATCTTTTTCCTTTATCTTGCTTTAATCTTTCGAGGAAATGATGGAGTTGGTTTTTCAACGTTAATTTTCATAGGTTTCATAGAAAATCCGAATATAAACTTTCATTTTCTTCTTCAAATTTCTTTTTTTCCTTTTCAACTACAGTTTCTAACTCTTTGCTTTCCAACTCTTTCACTTCTAATCGAATAGCTTGATATGTTCTTTTCCCGATCTTTAGGATTTACTTCAACATTGCTAGGTAAAGTTCCAAATGTGTCTATTGCTTAATGCAAAAGCAATTGGCCTCTAATTGATTTTCTATCTTTTTAATATCATTTCCTTGATTTTGTAATCGATTACCCATATTCAAAACCAATTCTTCCATACACAACTTCTTCTCCTCACCGTGAATTATTATAAAAACCCGTGGATTAAAAGGTCTATAGAATTACTTTGATTATTTATATTTCCTAATGGGTTTATTGATCGTTTCCCCACTCAGGATTAAAATTATTATTTTGGTTATTCCAATTAAAGCTCAATGATTCATTCAACCTGGATTATAATAATAAGGATTATTTTGTCTATTATTTATTACATTTATAGTTTCATATGAAGATTGAACATCTCATTTTGTTCTAATGAATTTCTTCTAACATCGGAGATGTTCGAGAACGATTCATTCTCGTATCGATCTATTCTCAAAGAGCAACATTTGAGAAACTATCATAAGCACGCATCAAAATCATGAATACAGTTTGCTTTTCTTAGTGATTTACCCTTTCAAGAGCTACTGAAAATTATCGGTAGCCATTTCTTCTATTAACTATGAGTTTCTTCAAAAGGTTTAGACATTATATCTACTGCTGTTAGCGTCAATTATAGATCTAAAAGATACTACTAATCTTTTATGTTGTTTGAATAATTCAACACCAGCAGCATGATATGACATTTTCCTAAAAGTTCTTTAAATCTTTCCTTAAGATTTATATATCGATTTCTCATACCGACCGGAAGATGTGATATCGTTTCTAAGCTTAGCAAATTTTAAATATTTAAGGAAAATATTTCGATAAGAAATTTTGTGAAAGTTCTCCCAAGTTCTAATGTGATCCGCATACTATCATCGAATTCGACTCGTTCTTTAGTCTTATCCCTTAAAGAAAAAGAAAAGAGTCTAAGTCCGGATAAAGATTTCACGCACACTCGTCGCACTTAAAAGCAAGACAAAGTTCTAAGAAACTTGCAAGATTTAAATTAGATCTCTACTCAAGTTCCACAAAATTGATCGATTTTAGGTTTAAGCTCAAAGGAATTAGCAAATTAAATCAGATTTTAGATACTTAAGTGGATTTCATCTAATGTAGGGTTAAGATAATCTCTTAATGGTCTAGATTGATGTTCATTTTCTATTCTTTTGCCGTTTACGTTGTTTTCCATTTTAGAATTTATAAAATTTTTCTTAGTTTTCTAATTCTCCTAACAGTCACGAATTCTGAATCGTAGGTATAAGATTTTCGTAACCAAATTTACGCATACAATCGAAATCAATATACAATAAAAACGCTTAACTAAATAAGTTACAATTTTATTAAAAGGTTTTCTAACAAAGATTAAATCGTATGTTACTCTAATTATGTTATATCTCTATACAAATAAAATATTTCCCCGACAACGGCGCCAAAAACTTGATCCGTGATTTTAAATATACTTACAATGTAAGAGTTCGGCACCACTACTAAAAAGATATAAAATCTTAGCAACAGTTGCCAAAACTCGACTTGGAGCGTAATTTAGCTTTTTTTAGTAACAATTAATTGTTATAATCTTTTAATCAGTAGTAGCTAGCCTTTTAAACGTATATATATCGCTCGAGTAATACAAAGGCTCTAGTGGAGTCCTAGTTATCGATCCCATTGTGGAAATATATTAAAGCATACGGACTATGATTATATAAATCCATCCAAAATCACAACTAAATCGAAATTACCTATCCGTCACTAATACACAATCGATAATAATATGAAAGTTATATCTAAGCTAATTTTACTAACAATTTACTAATCTAAAGTTAAGTATAATAGCATGAATCATTCTCCTTTGTTAAGATATTTAAGTAGCAATACTAGAATTAGTTTTATATGTGTTGTGCCAAATAGGGAGCATACCTATTCTTTACCCCTTGGTCCAAACATAAAGAACATCGACTAACCTATTCTACACAACTTCGTGGTTGGGCCGGGAGGAGATACCGGCTCTCACTGAGTTCCCACGTCTCTCGCCCGAGGCTAACAATCTACACTTCAAGACTCCAAATGATAGACCTAATTGACTATTTTAGCCTGCCACTCTAAAATTTCCAATTCTACGCTCAATTAATATTATTTCCTTATTTATTTGCACTTCTCCTTTCAAGGATTTACATGTCTACCTTTCAGCATATAAATGCGATACATACTAGTTAAGAATTCTTAGCCCACACAACATCTTAAGAATTCTTCACGTATTTTAAGAGTACAAATGACCAATTCATATAAGAAAGTAAATTTAGGTATAGTATCATCACAACTTATAATAGGTTTGATAAACTAATTCATATAATCATTTCACAAAAATATCAAACAAGGAAAGTATTTAATAACTACTCATAATTAATGAAGAGGTTGCAATAAAAATTGATTTCATATAATAAAGTAAAGTTCTACAAACTAAAGTAAATAAACACAACTTATCTCAAATTCTCCCCAAGAAAATTCTCAAGTTCCTCCAATCTCTCCTTTCTTTGGCGCATGCGGAATTCTCCTTCGAAATGGCAATGTAAAAGAGATCTCTCACTTCCCTTTCACTCTTACAATCCTTCAAAGAATTTCTCACAAAATCTCTATATCAATCCTCACTACTCACAAAATAACAACACTAAAATAACTATCTACTCACAACAGACACACAAGGGACTCTTTGACACTCGGACTCTATGTTGAACACGTAGGAGACCACTTGGCCTAAAATGGTTCTTTTAAAGTCAAGAAGAGTCGTTAAGGTTTTTGTGCACCCCTTCGAAAATCATCCACATTCGACGTATTTCGGAAAGAACCGTCGCATCCCGCCGTCGTCGTCTCGAGCTTGCCGCTTCGCGGCCTTCTAGAAACAAGATTTCTTTAAACAGATTTGCCGTCGCCGCCTCGATCCGCGCCGTTGCCGGCCTTCCTTGCAATTTATTCCCGAACTCTCGAAATCACGCCCGTCGCGCCATCGACCTCGCCGTCGGCGCCCCTAGTAAATTTTTGCATAATTTGGTCCTTCTTGCTCCAAATTCATTCCTTTTGCACATTTTCGCTTCTTTTCCTTAAATCTTCATATCCGCGTAAAAATCAAAATGTCTTTCTTTAAAGTGCAATATCATCAAAAAATCAAGATAAAATAGCATGAAAATCTAAATCTTTTTTTCCGGGTCGGCTCGGGATAGTCAAATTCGAGGATTTTTTAGTTAAAGCTTGAAATTGGGATTGTAAATTTGTTTAACTAGACTTGATTTGGTTTAGCTTCGAGATCGACATGTTGAATTTTGGTTTAGAATTGAAATTGGGGTGAAATCGGGACCAATTTGGCAGATATCACAGATTCGGTATTTTGGACCTTTAAGGAACAATTTGGGGGATTTTTGTCAAATTGAACAATTTAGTCAAACTCGACCAATAGAGTGGTTCAAATTGATTTTCAAATATCTGGGTATGATTTTCAAGATTTTCGGGAATTTTCGTAATTTTTTAAAATTTTGGTGTCACGTAGGTATTTTGGCCATTTTGGCTAATTTGGGGCTATTTAAGAATTTTAGTCAATTTATATTTTGGCTAATTTGGGTGGTGAGGAATGTTCAGAATGATTTTGAGAGAATTTGGAAATTTAGGTAATTTTTGAAAAAAGACACTTTTCATATTAAGTATCTTTATAAATCACATAAGTTAGTGTGTTTGTTGGGCGAATATAGTTCAGTAATTAGAAGTGATTGTAGTAGTTTTATTATACTTTGCATTAACTAGTGTAGTACACTTACTTAATTAATTACATCGGGTATTGGATTTTAGTGTTATATTATCCGATTTAAAGAACGTTCACCTCCCAACGGATTGATAACCACGACTCCATTGTAGCCCTCGCATTACTCACATGAAGTACGTATACTCGCGTCAATTTCGTGACTTTACTAAAGCATTCTAAATATATATAAATTCGACTTCAAATTTCGCTAATATATATAAAGTCGCTTGGCCAAGTTTTTGCACCGTTTGCCGGCAGGTAGATAATCGTACATATTTATGTATATCAGAAGAACTAAAAACCTTTACTTTGTACAGGATTTTATATGCGTAGTAAAGGATCTGTAGGTTTCATACTTTTACGATTCGCAGTTAGAGCATACTATTAAAAAAATTAGAAAACAACAAAAACAAACCGAAAATTAATGCGAAACGGCTAATAATCAAGAGAATCGAATATTATCAAGCCGGAAATTTACCAAGCATCTTTAAGAGATTATGCTAACCCAACAAACAGATGAAATTCATATAACTATTCAAAATCCTGATGTTGCCGCGAATTCGTTCGAACTTAAACCTCATTATCCAAACGGTACAAAATAATCAATCCGCAGGAACACCTAACGAAGACCCACCATATCCGGCCATTTTTTTAGAACTCGTGTGCTATTTTTAAGTATGACTAGTTTTCGAGTGATGTCACGTACCACTTTTCCTTTTCCTTAAGGGACTAAGGCTACGGTGGTTAAACCCACAAGACTCGGATCTATTCGAACTCGGGGGGAGAACTTTCTCAAAAATGCTCCCTATCGAAATATTTCCCCTTCTCCATCGAAAACCGCTAAATTAAGAAAATGATATCACATCTTTTAGTCAAGCGGAAGGAGAGTCAATATATGAAGCTGGAGAGGTTTAAAGATCTTCTTAGAAGTGTCCACATCAAGGTTACGTATCAAGTTAATAATTCAAACTTTTTTATAACGGATTAGTGGGGATCATTAAGATCAATTATCGATGTCATTGCGGGATCGTTAATGTCAAAACCTTTTCGATGAAGCATATTCATTAATTGAAGAGATGGCTACTAATAATTTTCAATGACCCTCCGAACGGTAAATCCTAAAAGAGTAGCTAGTGTTCATGATTCTCGATACGATGACTACGATAATAACAAGAAGACTTTCTAAGAAAATATCAATATGGAATGAATTTATTCTCAACCACCCCTGCTGTTGGGAGGAAAATTCATTCGCGATAAACCGAATCTCAAACAATCTTCCGAAACTTTGAACACGATTACCGTACCTTAATAACCCTATTCGAATTATAACTCGTTCGGAAGAATCACCCAAATTTCAATTGAATAATAATAATGCTAATGTGAACCCACAATGGAGACACAATTCTATAAACCCAAACTGAAACTCAACCAACCAAGGAAATACTAACTTTAGACAATCTTATCCTCCCGGATTTAATAATAACCCACAGTTTAAGAATAAGAAGTTGTTTATAGATGAAATTATTTCAATAATAGGTAACCAATTACAAATTCAAGGTGTTGCGATCAAAAATATCAAAAGTCAATCGGGACATATTTTCACCGCGCTAATAATGTAATCTTCCGGAATGCTTCCCGGTAATATGGAGATCAATCCAAAAGATCATAACAAGGAGCAACTTAAGGATATTCAAGGAGGAAAAATTAGAAACTATAACGCAAAGAAGTCAGAGAAGAGAAGGAGAAGGTGAATATTGAAAAAGGTTCAAATAAGAATTATCCTGCATTCGGAATATCCCTCAACCAATGAAGATTACTCTGCTGGGAGAAACCACCTCCTCCATTCCCTCAAAGATCGGGCGAAGAATGTGGATATTGAGCCTGAAAATTTCGGGAAATCCTTAAGAAGTTAATAATAAATACACCTTTTTTAAGCATTGCATCAGATGTCTGACATGCGAAATTTATGAAGGATATTCTTAAAAAAAAGAAAGTTCACGATCATGAGACCTGCCGCACTTGCAATGGAGAGTGTATGCAATACTTAGAAAAAGCTTCCCGAAACTTCTAAAGATCCCGTAGTTTCCCACTATCCCGTGTGCTATGTGAAAAGTTTTTCGAAGAGCCTTATGTGATCTGGTAGCTAGTATTAATCTTATGCCTTTATCAACTTTCAAAAGATCGGGGAATCGAGAAATTTCTCCTACATCCGTAGCTCTTCAATTAGCCGATCGTTTCATTACTTATCCTAAGGGAGGGTAATAAGATGTGTTAGTAAAAGCAAATAAATTTATCTTTCCTGTGGATTTTATTGTGCTTGATATGGAGGAAGATAAAGATATTCCAATTATTTTAGGAAGACCATTCCTAGCTACCGAAAGATTGCATTAGATGTTTAAAAAGGGGAATTAACTATGAGAGTTAATGATCAAGAGTTGACCTTTAATATTTCAAGTCTATGAAGTATCCCTCTGTCATGAAAAGATAATGATCGTTTTAGGGATGGAAGTATGTGAATATTCGAGAAATGATTATTTTAAAGAGATGTTCAAAGAAAGTGAGTATGAAAATATAATCAAGATGAAATCGTAAAATGAAACAGATTCGTATAATGAGAAGAATAAGGAATTGGAGTATATTCAAAGAGAAATTTCAAGTGTTAGATACCATAAGGTAGATAAAAGCTTCACTTTACTCCATTGTTAAACCTCCTAAACTCGAAATGAAAATTCTCCCTAAACAATTAAAGTATATGTTCTTAAGTAGAATCATCTACCTCTCACAATTATTGTATCTTCGGAATTAATCCGAATATCAAGAACAAAATTATTGAAATCTTAAAAGGATACAAAAGAGCTTTTGGATGACTTCGCAAATATCAAAGGAATCAACTTCTCTTTTCGATCCGTATGCATGTAATTTTATTAAATGAAGAACATAAACCTAAAATTGATCTGCATGAGATTAAATCCCATAATGAAAGAAGTAGTTAAGAAGGAGATTTTAAAATGGCTTCGATGTCAATTATTCATCCTATTTCGGATAGTTCTTGGAGTAAGTCCAATTAATTATGTACCGAAGAAAGCCTAGAAAGAATCGTAGCGGATGAAAGGAATGAAATTTTACCTACTAGACAAGTTAATGGATGGCGAATTTGTATTGATTATAGAAAACTAAATGCTGCCACCCGAAAAGATCACTTTCCTCAACCTTTTCTCGATCAAATGTTGGATAGACTTCATTGACACAAGTACTATCGCTTTTTGGATGGATATACTGCTTATCATCAAATACTTATTGCTTCGAGGATCAAGAAAAGACAACATTTACTAGCCCCTATGGAGCATTGACTTTTCGTAGAATGCCTTTTGATTGTGTAACGACTCGCAACTTTTCAAAGATGTACGATGTCTATCTTTAGTAAGATAATAGATAAAGGAAATCGAAGCTACATAATTTTTCCTTTCGTGTTTGTAAATTCATTTGATATTTGTTTGGAAAACTTGGCAAAAGTTTTGGAACTCGTTAGAAAACAAATTTAGTTCGAATCAGTGGAAAGTGTCAATTTATGGTCATAGAGAATAAAGGTTTCTGCACAAAATTTTCAATGTGGTAATGGAGGTCGACCCTACTAAAATTCGAGTGATCAGGAGATTACCACCACCCACTCACTCGTGAGATAGGTGCGGAGTTTCTTAGGACATGCTGGATTTTATAGGCGTTATATTAAAGATTTTTCCAAAATTAATAAACCTTTGTGCCAACTTCTAGAAAATGATAGGAAGTTTCCGATTTTAATGATGAGTGTTCGTGTGCTTTTGAATTACTTAAAGAAAAATTAATCACTGCTCCTATAATTGTTTCACCGATTGGGAGAAACCCTTTTCGAATTAATGTGTGACGCAATGGGACATGCTATCGTGAGTCGTGTTCGAGCAAAAGGTACGATAAGACTTTCAAAGTTATTTACTATGCTAGTAAAACTCTTAATGATGCTCTCAAATTAATTATACCACTACCGAAAGAGAGTTTTTAGCTATAATATTTGCTTTCGATGTTTAGACCTTATTTAATCGGGGAACTAAAAGCATAAAGGCATATTGATCATTCAACCTATCAAGTATTTAACGAAAGAAGAATGTTAAGCCTAGATTGATTAGATGGATACTCCTTTTGCAAGAATTTGATTTTGATTTAATCAATAAATTTTATTTATAGAAGGATAAAAAAAAAATTCATTTATAAATCATGTCTAGAAAAAAAACCAGCAAAATATACAAATGTTTCGTTATAATAAAAAAAAAAAAAAGTAAATTCTAATAAAATTTAAGAATGATTTGCTTATTAAGAATATCTTATAGTAATGTATAAAAAAATAAGTATGTCTTATTTTGTATGGTATAAAATATTAAAATTTAACATTTTATTATACATTTCATAATTATTATAAAATTTAAATTTAATTATTTAAGTGATCTTTTAGAAATTGATACCAATTAGACATGTTTGTGGTAAGTTGAAAGTTTTTAATTTTTATGCTAAATGCGCCGTTTGTCAAATTATGAAATGTACAAAAAAAAAAACAATCTGAAATTCTCTTGAAATAGGGGCTAGGCTGATTATTTGCCAGAAAATTTATTATATTTTAGACTAAATTCATTTACTAGCTTGGTTCTATAAAAAATGTAAGAAATAAAAGACTGGGGCATAGTGGTTGATGGTATAATTTCTCACTGGTGAGGTCTTAGATTTGAATTGTGCATATTGATCTCACCTTTTTTGAAAAAAAATAAAAATAAAAGAGTGGTTATAAAGAATCCCATAAGCTTGTGGAACCAAAATAATTCACATTCATTGCAACAATAGATTAAAATGATAAATTTTTCTTAACACTTTATTATGTAAAAAAAAAAAAATCTCTATTTCAAAGAAGCCATAGTTATATGTGCTTATATCAATAGGAAAAAAAAAAAGATTTACATACACCTCCTAGGTCTTATGCTTTTAAATTATAAAACTAACGTTTATTTATTATTTTTCATTTGAGAAAATTGAGGGACTCGCCCAACTTTATCATAAATGAAACAAGATTGCATGAATTATAAGAAATCTATCAAAGCTAAAATTAAGTAGGCTAGCATCCTCAATGAAATCAAGTGTTCTAGCTCTAAAGAATTGAAATAGTCACTAAGAAGACAAACAAAGCACCTTCAGTAGAAAACTTGTTGAAGAAGGACCTCAACACCAGCAAAAGATCTTTAAATCCATCATCAACAGAAAGAGAGAATATGCAGAAGGACCCCAAATGAACTGTGCAATTGCAAAATCCAAAGGACAGGACTATCACATTTCCAATAGAGAAGTTATAGTAAAAATAGAGAGCTGTCAGAAAATCCCCCAAGGAACTAAAACACATAGAACAAATTTGATAAAAAATCTAGAGAGCTCGGGTAAACCCATCAAACAAAACAATGGGACTCCATCCAAACTTTACGAAAAATGAAAGCATCCAAGCAATACCAACCAAAAGATAACAAGAAAATGATATAATTACGAAACCATAAGTACTTCTAAAATGGTTGAATCTTGATCCTAAATAAAGAAAAAAGAATTGCATCCAAGTAATATTAGTAAATCCAAAAAAAAGAAGACTGATAAAAAATGATAACAAAAACCCATTCCATAATAAAATCAAGAATTCAAAGATGAATTCTCAAAAACTTTTGATGTCTGGATGACATCATAAATTAAAAAAGCAAAAAAAAAAAAAAACCACTAGATTTCTCAACAAAATAATCTAACCAAATACTCATATGAATCTTCAAAAAAAAAAAAAAAAAAAAACCCAAGGAAAGATCCAATAAGCGTGGAAGGTGCAACGAAGAGACTTAATCAAAATAAAAACTTAAATTTACAAAACTCCATAATATAATTAGAGATACCCTGCATATATCTCCACCTTTTATTTTTTTGTTTGACCATCTAATGAATATTTTTAATAATAACTTCAATTGTTTAAAATCAATTAGTACCGAGTGCATCAAAACTAAATGTGTAACGGGCTATGCAAGTCTTTGATGATGAATGCATAGGTCTGTTTAAAAGGCAAATCAGTATGCATGGGCATGACTCAATTTATAAGGTTGTGGTTCTCACAGGCCAAACCACCCATTTCCGTGCAATTAGTGAGGGTCGAGGGTTTGAAGACAAGAAACAGGAACATGTCATGAATATGTCTACAAATCATGCTGTCTTTCATTTTTCTAAATCGAAAAAAGAGTTTTGACTCAATTTTATTTTTGATGTTAATAAAGGTTGTTTAGATGCACGATGCTTCTATGATTGTGAATGCATTGACTTTTCATTTTTTCATTTTGTAGTTTCAGTTACGAATTTCATTTTGAAAAAGCTAAGTTGAGGTTATTTAGGTTGGGGTAGACGGTTTAGTTATTAAGTGAGCCTACCGGTAATACAGGCAAAAGATAGAAATGAAGATGTCGATCTATAATTTGGGGCAAACCTACGAAATGAATGCAAATAAACTGACATTTGTGGGTGCCAACCCTAAATTATGTTAGACTCGTCAGCTAACATCATCCGAACTACTGTTGATGGTTTAGTTGAGGTTAGATCTTTGCTTCGTGTTTTGTCTTCTTTTGGATAGTTGAGATGTTTATAGCCCGTTGACCATAACACCTCTTAACACTATAAGAGAAAATAAGACTAATAGGAAAAGAATATCGGTTACTACAACATTTGTGTCAACCCTGCAAAACAGAGTTAAGACACCCTAGGTAACATGTAAAGTAAGTCTAAGACGTCATTTATAGGCAATCCCTACAAAATAAAGTTAGTACACCCTAAATAACAAGCAAAGTAAATATAAGGTGGCATCTTGCATTTTATTTTCTGCAGTCCTACAAAATAGAGTTAGCGCATCTTAAATAACATGTGAAGTAAATCTAGAGCGACCTCGTATAGGTTATCCCGAGCAGTTATGCAAAATAGAGTTAGCATAAACACTTTTAATTGGTTATATTATTTAGGAAAACCTGGTCAAGATGCCCAGTACTTTCCATCATCTCAGGGTTATCAGGTTCCTTGATCTACTTGGTTCAGAGAGGTGGTCAAGCCAACTCTGACCAGAAAATTTTTGTTAGCAACCATGTATTGCGTCATCCAAGAGATCTCCGTAGACCTGGGTAGTTGGGTTAACGTTGCATGGTGATCTTTGTTCATTAGGGTTGCATTTAATTTTTAATATCTTTTTTAGATTTTAGGGGGTAGAAAATTTTAGGTGTCTTAAGTCTTCTTAGTCAATTAAGATATTTGTGTTTTTTTTTATTTTGATTTTTAAATGACTCGACCAAGATCTCTTGGTTTCGTCCTTCCGGGGTCATTGGGCTTGCAGTTTGATTAGTCACGAGTGACAGAAGGTATTTCTTTAGTAACTGTGAGTTGCCTTCTCCAAATTTTCTTCTCAAACAAGGTTGCATTTTATGGTTGAAGTTTAAGTTTTAATGATTTTTTAAGGTAAACTTTTATATTAAATCTTTTATGCTTATTTTGTAGTTTAGCCCATAGTCTCTAGGATATGTTAAGTGTGCTTTTATTCTTTTATGAGAAGTTAGACACTCCTTAATTTGGGTCACTTGAGTTTAATTTGGGCTAAGTTGGGTTGACCCAAAATTATTTGAGTTATTTTGGGTTATCCCAAGTTTGGTCGAGTCGACCCTAGGTTAGGTTTATGTTAACCCGAGCTTGCATTAATTTGGTTTAAGTCAAACCGTGTTATGTCAGGTTGACCCTAGGTTTCGTTCAAGTTAACCTGAATTGTTTTAAGTTGGTTTGGGTTAGCCTGAGTTAGGTCGGGTTGACCCGAGAATTAGTTTATGTTAATCTGAGTTAGATTGGGTTGACCCGAGCGTGTCTTATGTTGGTTTATGTTAGGTTGGTTTGGGTTAACCCAAGTTAGGATGAGTTAACCCGAGGTTGCTTTAAGTCTAGGTTAACCTGAGTTAGGTCAGGTTGACATAAGGTTTGATTTAAATTGGTTTGAGTTAATTCAAACTTGCTTTTAGTTGGTTTAGGTAAACCCGAGTTAATCCAAGTTAGGTCGGGTTAACCTAAAGTTTGGTTCAAATTAACCTGAATTAGGTCGGCTTAACCTGAGATTGTTTTAAATTGGTATAGGTTAGTTTGGTTTGGGTTAACCCATGTGAGGTCAGGTTGACCCGAGGTTTGATTTAAATTGGTTTGGGTAACCCGAGTTAGGTCGGATTGACCTGACTTTATTTTAAGTTGATTTGGATCAACCTGAGTTTGGTTGGGTTGACCCAGGATCGATTTAAAGTTAATTTAAGTTAAAGCTGAGTTAGTTTGGGTTGACTCAAGTTTGTTTTAGTTGGTTGGGTTAATCCAAGGGTTGACCCAGAATTGGTTTTAGTTAGTTTGGGTCGAACCGAGTTAGGTTGGGCTAATCTAGGTTTTGTTAAGTTAGTTTAGGTTAACTTGAGTTAGTTCGGGTTGACCCAGGATTGGTTTGAGTTGGTTTGAGTTGACCCGAGTTAGGCTGAGCTGACCTATGTTTTGTTAAGTTTATTTAGGTTAACTCAGTTAGGTCGTGTTGACCTAGGATCGGTATAAGTTAGTTTGGGTTAACCCGAGTTCGGCAGGGTCGACCTAGGATTGGTTTAAGTTGGTTTGGGTTGACCAGAGTTAGGTCAAGTTGACCTAGGATTGGTTTAAGTTGGTTTAAGTTGACCCAAGTTAGGCTGGGCTGACCCAGGATTGGTTTAAGTTGTTTTGGGTTAACTCAAGTTAGGTCTGGTTGACCTAAAATTTGTTTATGTTGGTTTGGTTTGACATGAGTTAGGCGGGTTGACCCAGGATTGGTTTAAGTTGGTTTGGTTTGACCCGAGTTTGGTCGGATGAATAAGGTTTGATTTAAGGTTGATTTGGGTTAACTCGAGTTAGGTCAGGTTTACCTAGGTTTGGTTGAGTTGGTTTGGGCTAACCCGAGTTAAATTAAGTTGACCCATAATGATTTAAGTTGGTTTGGGTTGACCCAAGTTATGTCAGGCTGGCCTGAGTTTGTTTTAAGTTGATTTTGGTTAACTCTATTTTGGTCGGGTTGTCGTGGCTTTGATTTGATGTTGTTTTGGTTTTTCCGTTTTAGGTCGGGTTGAACCGAGTTCATTATGGGCTAACCAGAGGTTGGTCAAATTGATTTGAGGTTTGATTTAAATCGGTTTGGGTTAACCCAAGTTAGGTTGGAATGCCCCAGGTTTAGTTAAAAGTTTAACTTAGTTCGAGCAAGTCTAGGTCAGATTAGACATGTCTTTGGGTTTAGCTAAATCAAGTCTAAGCTGGGTTAGATTTGAGATTGGTTGTAGTTTTAGGGTTTGGTTAACTCAAGCCAAAACTGGGTTAGACTGAGTGAGATTTTCTTGGGGTAGATGTGAATTAGGTTGGATTAAGCCTAAATTAGTTTAGATCTATGTGGAGCCTAAGGTTTGGTTAAGTTAGATCTAGGTTAGGCTAGGCCTGAATCAATTCTTAAGTTAGTTAGTCTAAGTTTGATTAAACCTAAGACAGGTTTGAGATAAATTACATCAGGTCTAGGTTGGCTTATACCTAAGTCTTATTTTAATTATGTCCAAGTTAGGTTAGACCTAAAATTAAGTTAGGTCTAGTTTGGGTTAGACCTAAGTTGAACTTGAAGTCACATAGGTTGAGCTAGGTCTGAGTGGGGTTAGATCTAGATTGATTTAAGTTTAATTGAGTTATGCTAGGTTTAATCTGGTTAGACCTAATTCGAATGTAAAGTTGGTTCATTAATGAGATTCCATAATGATGAGGTTAACCTCTTAATATCTTCATTAGGAAGTGATCCTAAGTTCTTATAAGTTAATTTTCATGTGTGAAGTTTGTCATTTTAACATTTAGGGTTAATGCCCTAAATTTTCTTTTTAATTTCCACTTTGGCTTATATTTTTCTAATTTTTATTTTATTTTCTATAATTATTTTTCAAAATAATTATAAATTTTAATGGAAATTTAGTCATTTAATTGTTAGGGAGGTCCCTGACTTTGGAAAAATATGGAAATATCCCTAATGGTAGAGGGAATAATCCTTGAAAGCTTCATATTTTTATGTGTCATATTTAATTTTGAATAATTAAAATACCCTCTTAGATATTTACTTACTTAAAAATTAAATATAAGTTATTTATTTCATCTTTTTTTATTATGTTCTTTTTATTGAGTTTAGTAATATTTTTATATTTTTTTATTAATTTTCTTTGCAAAGTTATGGATTTTTGAAGTTCACAAAATTTTTTTTTTGTATTTACATAATTCAGAAAAACCTAAATTATCTACTTAAACACGCGATAGCTGACTTGATCATCAAGCACGTTAAACTCCCACGCAAACACTTTCTGTGCAAACAGCTAAGGTGGCTTTGATTTGGTGCACTCTCCTCCACGGTTAAGTGATGCACCAAAAAAATATACCCTTTTAGCTATATGTTTTTACCTATTTTTGGTGATATTGCACTTTAAAGGAAGGTATTTTTCATGATTTGTTGCAGGTATGATGATTATAGGTGATTGGAGCAAAAATATGCAAAAAGGAACGAATTTGGAGCAAAATGGAGCAAAATGGAGCAATTTGGAGGAAAACAGCCCTAGCACCGCCGGCGCCCTATTCCAGAGAACTCCAGAATTTATTGGCACGATAGGGCGCCGCCGGCGCCCTATGTCGGTTCACTTCGAATTCAAAAGTTTTGGCGGATTTTTGAAGAGGTGCTTGAAGAAACTCTTGGGGAATTCGTTCCTAACATTAAATTAAGTGTCCAAGACGAAAATAGAGAGGAAGAAGAGAAGAGAATTGCTGTAGAGAGTGTGAGGAAAGTGTGGGAGAGAGTTAGGGTTTGTGATTTTAAGAGAAATTCTTCTATAAGGAGGGGAGAAGAGGGAGTAAAGTGAGAGATTGCTTCTTCATCTTTGTTCCAAGGAGAGGATCAAGTGTTGCAAGGAATAGAAAAGGAATCAAGGGGACTTTGAAGAATTTGCATGGGGAAGAGGAAGAGATAAGTTGTATTTACTTTGTGGTTTGTATGACTCTCCTTTTATATACAAAATCCATGTGATTTTATATCTTCTCCATGGTTAGTGAGTAGTCTCCTTTGCCTTTCTTCTTGCATGAAGTAATTATGATGTGGTGATGTGGAAATGTGGAAATGATGTGCCATTTAAGTGTTATAAAAGTTGTGATGTTTCTTTAATTTGGAACTTAATTTACTTTTCAATCCGGCCAATTGAATTGTTAAAACATGTTGAGGAAGATTAATTCCAAAAGAATTGAATATTCTACAAAAATAATGAAGAAACCATTTAATATCCGTGAATGAATTGCGTAGTTCTTGGGGATTAAGTGCAAATAAATAGGGAAATGAGCTTTGATGGACTTCAAATTTGAGGTTTCATGGTGACAGAATGGGATCCCCAATTTGGTCTAAAGATTGGTAACTAAAGCCTATGGTTAGCCTTCGGGTGAAGGGTGAGTGGGAGCTCCGAAGTGAGAGCCGGTATCCTCCCAGCCTAGCCTTAGATTTAGTAACTAAACTTAAGATATGACAATGTTCTTTACTTGCTTGGAAGAGGAGGTACTCTTTTAAAAGTAAAGAAGCAAATATGCTCCTATTTGGCACGACACAAATAATTACCATTCATCATCATCCACACATAATAATCTTTATGCAAGAAGAAAGACACTTTTCATATAGAAGTATCTTATAAATCACATAAGTTAGTGTGTTTGTTAGTTAATATAGTTCAGTAATTATAAGTAATTGTAGTAGCTTTATTATACTTTGCATTTACTAGTGGTAGTACACTTAAGTCATTGTTACATTGGGTATTGGATTTTAGTGCTCTAATATCTGATTTAAAGAACGTTCACCTCCCTGTGGGATCGATAACCAGGACTCCATTAGAGCCCTGTATTACTTGATACGATACATATACTTGCATTGAATTTGTGACTTTACTAAATCATTCTAAATATATAATTTCGACTTCATAAATTCTTGCTTAATATATAAAGTCGCGGTCAAGTTTTTGGCTCTGTTGTCGGGGAGGTAGATAAACGGTACTTATTTATAGATATTGTAGTAATTGAAAACTTTTACTTTGTAGTGTGATTTTATATGCGTAGTAGTGGATCTGTAGGTTTGATACCTTACGATTCAGAGTTAGAGCGTAATATTAGAAAAATTAGAAAACAACAAAAACAAACTAAAAATTACTTTGAAATGACGAATGATCAAGAGAATCAGAATATTAATATTGGAAATTTGCCATGACCTTTAAGAGATTATACTAACCAACAACAGGTGAAATTCATATAACTATTCAAAATCTTGATGTTGCTGCTAATTCGTTTGAACTTAAACCTGCTATTATCCAAATGGTACAAAATAATCAATTTGGAGGAACACTTAATGAAGACCCAAATTTACATCTCGCTAGTCTTTTAGAACGTTGTGCTACTTTTAAGTATGACGGAGTGTCGAATAATGCTGACAGACTTAGACTTTTTCCTTTTTCCTTAAGGGATAAGGCTAAGGCGTGGTTAAACTCGTTAGCACCTGGATCTATTCGAACTTGGGGAGAACTTTCTCAAAAGTTTCTATCGAAATATTTCCCTCCATCAAAAACTGCTAAATTAAGAAATGATATCACATCTTTTGGTCAGTTTGAAGAAGAGTCAATATATGAAGCTTGGGAGAGGTTTAAAGATCTTCTTAGGAAGTGTCCACATCATGCTTTACCAGATTAGTTAATAATTCAAACTTTTTATAACGAATTAGTGGGATCATTAAGATCAATTATTGATGCTGCTACTGGTGGATGTCAAAACCTTTTGATGAAGCATATTCATTAATTGAAGAGATGACTACTAATAATTTTCAATGGCCCTCTGAACGGGTAAATCCTAAAAGAGTAGCTAGTGTTAATGATTCTGACATGATGACTATGATAGTTTCTCAAATAGCAGCACTTTCTAAGAAAATAGATCAATATGGAATGAATTATTCTCAACCATCCCCAGCAGTTAGAGGAAAATTCATTTGGGCAGTATAACTGAATCTCAAACACCTTATGAAACTTTGAACGCGATTAATAGTACCTAATAACCCTTATTCGAATTATTATAACTCTGGTTGGAAGAATCACCCAAATTTCAATTGAAATAATAATAATGCTAATGTAAACCCACAATGGGGACACAATTCTATAAACCCAGTTGAAAACTCAACCAACCAAGGAAATACTAACTTTAGACAATCTTATCCTCCTGGATTTAATAATAACCCAAAATTTAAGGATAAGAAGTTGTCTATAGATGAAATGATTTTGAATATGGGTAACTATCAGCATATTTTTAGGTTTGTGTGTTGTATTTTAAAAAAGGGGTCGCTTACAGAAGTTGTCGGCGAATTTTAAATTTTAAATTTAATTTAAATATATATATAATTTGGAAAGTAGTATTTGATTTTGAAAATAATTTTAAATTTGAAAGTTTTAAGATATGAAAAATTAAACCGATCTCACATCCCAAATAGTTTATATAAACGAGCACCGCATCACAAACCGTGTATCTATCCCGAAGAATAGACACACTGCTTGATGATGGGGCTCAATTAAATAAACTAAGAGATTTGTGACATCCGTTTGGTCTGCGAACCAATTTTATAAGCCGAAAAGTTCCCCTGCTTTATATAAATGAATTAAGTAGGGTTTATATTACCCGGGTTCTTAAAGTTCCCTATAAGTGGCAAGCCCCTATAGTTAATTACATCTTAAATGACGGGAATCATTTAAGAAAACTCTCGATAATGATTAGTGGTTTTGCTCTCAAGAATTTCAAAGTTTTAAGGTTTTCAAAGGATTGAATTTTGGAGATTTCAATAGGGGATGGATCAAATTTGGAACAGTTAATTTTAGGAGTCCAAAGGAAGAAAAGTAGGAGAAGTTGAGGATCCAAGTAGAATCTTGGCAACTTCCCAAACTATCCTATTATTTTGTTTGAATTTGAGAATATTATTTAATGTTTCCATCCTGCCCATTTTAATTAATTAGGACTTATATTAGTATGACATAATCATACAAATAGCCTCGAAGATGTAATGGTTTATGTAGTACCGAACGACTACTTCGGAATCCTAAGACCGGTTATGGCTTAATTTACATAACATGATTATGCAAATGCCTAACAAAAGGGTTGGGGATTTACGTTGCACTAGGCGAACTACCTCGAAGTCCTACGGTTTGGTTATTTAATTCTAGGAATGTTTAGCTGATGTAGAGTTGTTTTGCTGACGAAGATGGCCTTGCTGCCCACCATGCTCCGAGCTCCTTGTTGTTGCAGAGGTTTAGTTTTAGAAGTCACAAATCAGGAGATGAGAGAAGTGTTTTGGTTTAGAGAAAATCTTAAAATCTAAGTGTTTTTTAATATTTTAATTAAAACAAATCTTAAAGTTATTTAAACAGAACCGATTAAGATCCCACGGTTCTGTCATCCTGACACCATTATTTTTATCGAATTCACTTAGTCCAGATGAATTTGCTAAACTCAACTGAATGAGTTCCACGCTTTAATTTAGACTGTGGGAAATCCCGTTAGCAACATGTGGGTTACATCATCCGAGGTATTTCCGATCATTCAATGAGACGTTTTAATTTAGTTGCAATTGTAGTTTTGTTGTTCTGTTTGTGATTAAATTTTGAGTTATTTTATATTTTGGAATGTTGTGGCGGTGAATTTTATCTTGCAATGCCTTTTAATTTAATTTTGGTTTCAATTCAGGGACTATTCTAAAGGTTTTGGTTTTCATGCAATAGTCTTATTTATCATGCAAGAAAAAGTAAAGTGCAATACATGTAAGTAAATTGCAATAAAGTAAATTGCAATTAAATAAAAGCGTACCTGGAGGGTCTTCCCGTCATCCCAAGCTGCACTTAAAACACATGTTAATGCATTTAAATATATTTTTGCAAGAAATACTTAGGTAAAGCTAAGGGAAAGGGTTTTGGTTGTCTACCAGATTCCTAAACCTATAACTAGTCATCTCCTATGACGTCTAGGTTCTTGGTTTGATTTTAAGGATGATTTTCTTCATCAAAGAACAATTAAATTCAGTTGTTCTTCTAAAACATCCCGTCGTATTGAGGAAGTGCTTAGGACGAGTCCTAAACATCTTTTCAATATTTCTGGGATTATCTTGAGTCCAAGTAAATTTCATTGTACTGGTGAATTGATCATCCAAGGGTTTGGTTAAGCTTTGTCTCTTGCTCAGTGAACTTAGGTATTTGATTACCCGATGAATGAAGTAACGTTTCACTTAATGCTCTATTTAAGAGTTATAATAATTAAAGCTTTTAAGGGCAAGTTGGTTTATTGAGAATTTTAATCATTCTTAATTTAAGGTTTGAGTTAATGGTTTAAAGTATTTTAATTTAATTATGAGGTTTTAATTAATTATTTTAAGTTTGGAATATTGTTCAAATTTTTAAATTTAATTCTTAGTGATTTGATTTAGGTTTGTTGTTAAATGATTTTAATTCAATTTGATTTTAATTTAATTTAATTTAATTTAATTTAATTTAAATTTAATTTAATTTTTAATTTAATTTAATTTAATTTAATTTTGATTTAATTTAATTTAATTTAATTTTAGTTTTAATTTAATTTTACTTAATTTAATTTAATTTAATTTAATTTAATTTTAAGTTTTAATTTTAGTTTAATTTTTAATTTTAATTTTTTAATTTTAATTGTTCATTTTAGTTTACCTTTAATTTTAATTTAATTTTAATTTAATTTAATTCAATTTTAGTTTTAATTATTAATTTAGATTATTATTTTAATTTTTTAATTAAGAATTAAATATTGTTAAAGTGACTCATTTAGGGATTTTTAACCTAAAGAATAAATGTCCTCTTAATAATATCCCTATTTTAATGATCCAAATTTAAATATATTCTTTCCAAAATTTAAATTATTTAACTAATTAAAGTTTCATTTTTGATATTTCCAAAGTGTTTAATGGGTTCCTACCCCTTAATTTCCCTAAGTTTCAATCATCCAAGAGAAAATTAAAATCAAATATTTTACTCCCCATTTTGATTAAACCTAAAGTTTTAATTAAGGGTTAAAATTTTTAATTACCTTTATGCCCTTTTAAGCTTATTTATTTCATAACTCATTAAATTGAGCTCAAATGAATTTGAAATTTTTATGTCACCTCACTCACATGTCAATTAAGACATTAGAGGAGAAAATGTGATTTTTCTGAATTTAATTTATTTATATAATTATTTTTAGTAGAAAATAGGGTTTTTCAAAGAAAATTCAACAACATGACCAAGGTAAAGTTTCTGTCCTTAAGAAAATTGTGGAATGTTCCTAATGACCAGAGGACCACTTGGACCAATTTTGGTGAATTTTTAAATTATATTTTATTTATTATAATTATTTTTGTGTTTTAGAGTATTAATTAATTATAAAATAAAATTAAAGTTGAAAAATGGATTTTATATTTTTATTAAATTTCTCTGACCTCAAGGAGTTTAGAGAAACAAATTTTATAATTTTTTGATTTTTTTTTGACTTTTTAGAATTATTTTAGTGAAAAAGGTTGAAAATTCATTTTTTAATATTAAAAATTACATTAAGCCTTTAAAATTCAATATCTTACCCTAAGGACTTAGGAAAAATATTTGGTTTGTTCCTAAGTGATTAGGAGTCAAAATATGACATTTTTATGTTTTTAATATTTTTAATATTTTTATTGTTTTTTAATTATTAAAATATTAAAGTAGGGTCAAAAAATAAAGATTTTTAGAAAATTATAATTTTAATTTTTGTAGACTCCTCTGATATCAGAGAAGCCCCAAAACCTTTTTTGTGAATTTTTGAAAAGTATTTTTGGAGTTATGAATTTTCAAAGTTTCATTTTGCTTTTGAGGCTTAATCAACCCATTTGATGGGGTTAATCAAGTCCAATTGATTTCAAAATTTTATGTGAGGTTCCCCTAACCCTAAGGAGCAATGGAGAATTGTTTTCAACTTAATTTAATGTGTGGTTAACCCTAATTAATTCAAATTTAATTTTAGGGGTTTAGGCCAATTAAGGTTATTATGAATGAATTAATTCAAAATATATTTTTCATAGGGTTCTCTGGTCCTAAGGAACATCACCAAATTTTCCTAGAATTTATTTCACAACATGCTAATTATTGGAATTAAAATACCTAAAACAGTGACATGAAATTGAAAATTCAATAACTTTTCACAGAGATGGCCTCTGACCTTGAAAAATTCAGAGAATATTCCCAAGATTAGGGGCTTCAAAAGCCCCATGATTTCATGCCATGGTGAATTGTCTATGCAGATAAAGAATCAAAATACTAAAAATAGTAAATAAATTATTAAAAATAAAATACTCATCCAATCAACTTGATTTCTTTTCCACATTATTCTCCTCTGTTCACTGAGTAAGGGGGCATTTTTATTTTATTTTTGTGATTTTCCTATGCAAAGATATGAATTTTTAAAGTTCAGGGCATTTAAATAATTCAAAAATACCTTATTTATCTACTTATCCGACTCGGCGCCAGCGCAACATCGGCAGCTCCGAAAGCTCACGTGATGCATTCCCATTCGACTCCGCCACTTGAGACAGTAGCCATGCGTCCCGCGGTTCATGTACCATCGCGCCGTCGGACTTGATCTCGACCGTCCGCTCGATACACGCGCGATCCAACGGCTCCTGGTCATCGTCTACGACTGGTGTGCACCCGTGACCGTCCACACTAAAACCCTAAGATCTCACTCGATTCTCAATGGATTTTTGTGTTCTTATGCTCTATGGATTCGACTTGAAGAGACAAACACATCCATACGGTTTATAGGCTATGAAATTAACTTAAACAAAATGGAGAATCGCTGGAAGCTCGGGAGGAAGAGTGAGTTCATACCTTTGCTCAGAGAAGTGAAGCTTCGATCCGAGAGTTGTGTCACCTTCGATCGGGTCCGAGCAAGCTCCGGATGATGTCTCTAGCTTCTGTGGAATCGTCTCAGGTGTGAAAGTGACCAAGCCCGATCACAAAGCTTGGAGGCTAGAAGCAATGGCCGGCCTAGCTGAAGGTGTAGGACCAATCAATTTGGAGATTGGCTTACCGCGGTGAAGTGTCCTGTTTTTTGGGTGGATTTTCAACTCAGAAGTTGAGCTCTGTTAATGGGGATTAGGGCAAAGGAACACTGGGGATCAACTGCTCTGGGGTTAAGAGAGAGTCCTGGAGCAATTTTGGCGGAGTTTTCTTAAGGTTTGGTTTATCTCCCTTTTGTTTGGCTGAGAGGTGGTGGTGTTTAAATAGGCATGGCTGGAGGGCTTCCCAGGGGCAATTGGAGGCTGGGATCAGCTGCTCAGGGGAGGAGAAGAAGAGCTCTGGTGTCCACTAGTGGCTGAGACGACTCAACACGGGAGAATTAAATTTTTCGGCTCACATGGAGCTCTTGGCCATGGTGTTTTCCGGCGGCCGTGGTGGGCGGCGAGCCGTGCATGGATCACCATCCGACTCGGCGGGGTCGGGGGTTGAATTTGGTGAAGTCAATTGGAGTTTGACATGTGTAAAAAGCTTGATTAAAATGGAATGGGGGAGAGTGTATTTTGGGCTTGGTTTGGTCAATCCATGGAAATAGGCTTGGTGCACCTCCCCAAGACCTGATTTTGAGCTGAGGGAATCATTTAGGTCGACTTGGAAGAGGTGGTGAAGTCTCCATCCATGGTGAGGTGGCTAAGCATGGTTTAGAGTGTGACATGAGTATGGTTAAAAATGCTTAATGAAAGATTAGGAAAGGGTCCCCTCTTCTTGCCATTAATGGCTTGATGAGGTGGAAAATGGCTTCCATGGCTCCCATGTGGCTTGTACATGGCTCAATGGCTCACATTTGGCTTGGAAAAAGCTTGGTCAATTTTATAAAAGGGGATTTTATGAATTTTGGCATTTTTGGTGGAAATTTGGATGAAGCTTTATTTGGAATTATTTGATAATTGGTTTAGGACTTAGGGATGATTTTAATTGAATGGATGATGTAGAGAAATGTCATGTGGGCTTTGGATGAATTTTGGGCCTTTGGATGTGGTGGAAGTGGGCTTTTAGAATGGTTTAAGAAAGTGGGCCTTTAGGCTTGAAAATAAATTGGTGGATGGAAATTTTGTGAGGGATCATGCCAAATAAATGTTGCAATTGGTTTAGGTATGTGTCATGAGTGGTTTGGAACAAGTGTGAAGTGATTTTGAATTGAATTGGTTTTAATGTGGGGTCTTTATTTAAAGGGGCCAAAGTGGGCCAAATTGGGCTAACTTGGGTTAAGGTTGGGCTAAAGTTGGATTTGATGTAAAATTAATGTTGAAAAAAGTTTTTGGAAGTGTTACAAAGAGTTTTCAACTTTGGTTGGGCTTTGATTTTTGGATTTGGGCCCATTTGGGTTAGGTTTGGGCTCAGGTCAATTTAAGAGGTTTTTGTTTTGGGTTAGGTTTGGGTGGGGTTTAGGTTCAAATTTGGGGAAAATCAAGTTAGTGTTTTGTTTGTGGGGATGTTAGGAAGATTTTAAAAAATATTTGGGGCCAATTAGGGTTGAGTTGGGTTGGTTTGGGCTAGGTTTAGGTCATGGGCCAAAATTGGGCCTTAGGCTTCAAATTGAAATTGGGCTCACATGTCAATCAAATTGGACTTGAATTTGGTCTAAATTGATATTGGGGATGTTTATTTGAAGTTTAGAATTGAATTGGACCAAAATTGAGGTCAATTGGGGTGGTTTGGTTTGACATTGGGTTCACTTGGGTTCAAAATGGGCTAAATTGGGGGTTTTGGTAAAAGTGGAGTAAATTGGCAAAATTAGCCCATGGTGTAGTTGAACAAAATGAAATTAGGAATATTTGAGATTTTCTGGAATTTTTTAGGAATTTTCTGAATTTTTGGATTTTTGGGCTAAGAAGGGCATTTTGGGTATTTGGAGGGTATTGGGGGGTACTTTTTGGAATTTTTGGCATTTTTGGCGATGGATGATCAATTTGAGTGGGGGAAAATGTTTAGAATTTATTTTGAGGAATTTTGGGTAATTTAGGTGATTTTGTAAATTTTGGGTAGTTTCTAGGGCTTTTGGTAGGTTTAGTAGGTCCGGGGCCCCGGGGGTCAAAAATTGAAATTTTGCGAAAATAAAGATTGATCAAATTTGAGTAGGATGGAATCACTTTGGTTGAGCCATGAAGCTATATTAAGCTCATATAAGCCATGAGAGAACTCATTTGAGGCATTCACTATGTTGTTCCTAACCCTCTTAGCCAGGGGCTTAGGGGTTAAGGACCATCCATATGAATTACCTACATGAGTCGGGAGGTCGAGTTGGGTGAGAGTGTGGTTTTAGGACTTGGAATGTGTGTCGAGTGTAGTGTATGTGCAAGTCAACCCTCACCAGACCAGGCCACCCAGGGTAGTCCTAAGGCCAAAAAGATCTTATAGGGAACTCATCTTTTAAACCTCCACATTTTGATTTCGACCCTCTAGGTGATTAGGGGTCTACAATCAAGCTTGTGGGGTTTGCAGGGAGTCAAGAGGTGTTTGAATTTCTAAAGTGTGGGTTCCATTTCTAGTCCTCTAAGATTAGTCAAAGGAAAAGCCTAAGGCTAGATCCTAAGTACTAAGGAGTGAAAAAAGAAGAGACCTCATCAAAAATGAGGTCAACAATAACCAATTACAAGTTCAAGGTGTTGCGATAAAAAATATTGAAAGTCAATTGGGACATATTTTCACTGCGCTTAATAATAGACCTTATGGAACGCTTCCTAGTAATGTGGAGATCAATCCAAAAGATCAAAACAGGGAGCAACTTAAGGCTATTCTATTAAGAAGTGGAAAAGAATTAGAAAGTAGAACGCAGAAAGAAGTTGAAGAAGAGAAGGAGAAGGTGAATATTGAAAAATGTTCAAATAAGATTTATCCAGACCTGGAATATCCTCTTGAACCAATGAAGATTACTGTTGAGAAACCACCACCTCCATTCCCTCAAAGATTGAAGCAGAAGAATAGGGATAATAGATTTGGAAAATTTTTGGAAATCCTTAAGAAGTTAACAATAAATATACCTTTTGTTGAAGCATTAGAACAGATGCCTGATTATGCAAAATTTATGAAGGATATTCTTAAAAAGAAGAGAAAGTTCACGGATCATGAGACTGTTGCACTTAGCGGAGAGTGTAGTGTAATAATTAAGAAAAAGCTTCCTGAAAAACTTAAAGATCCTAGTAGTTTCACTATGCCGTGTGCTATAGGTGAAAAGTTTTTTGGAAGAGCCTTATGTGATATGGGAGCTAGTATTAATCTTATGCCTTTATCAACTTTCAAAAGATTGGGAATTGGAGAAATTTCTCCTACATCTGTAACTCTTCAATTAGCTAATCATTCTATTACTTATCCTAAGGGAGTGGTAGAAGATGTGTTAGTAAAAGTGGATAACTTTATCTTTCCTGTGGATTTTATTGTGCTTGATATTTAGGAAGATAAAGATATTCCAATTATTTTAGGAAGACCATTCCTAGCTACTGGAAGAGCTGCAATTGATGTTCAAAAAGGGAAATTAACTATGAGAGTTAATGATTAAGAGGTGACCTTTAATATTTTGAAATTTTACCTACTAGACAAGTTAATGGATGGCGAATTTGTATTGATTATAGAAAACAAAATGCTGCTACCCGAAAAGATCACTTTCTTCTACCGTTTCTCGATCAAATGTTGGATAGACTTGCTGGACGCAAGTACTATTGATTTTTGGATGGATATACTGTTATCATCAAATACCTATTACTCCTGAGGATCAAGAAAAGACAACATTTACTAGCCCTTATGGAACATTTGCTTTTTGAAGAATGCCTTTTGGATTGTGTAACGCACCTGCAACTTTTCAAAGATGTATGATGTCTATCTTAGTAGTATAATAGATAATGGAATAGAAGTTTTCATGGATGATTTTTCTGTGTTTGGAACTTCATTTGATATTTGTTTGGAAAACTTGGCAAAAGTTTTGGAACTCTGTAAGAAAACAAATTTAGTTCTGAACTGGGAAAAGTGTCAATTTATGGTTGTAGGAGGAATAGTGCTTGGGCATAAAATTTCTGAATATGGTATGGAGGTCGACCCTACTAAAATTCGAGTGATTGATAGATTACCACCACCCACTACTGTGAGAGAGGTGCGGATTTTCTTAGGACATGCGAGATTTTACAGGTGTTATATTAAAGATTTTTTTAAAATTACTAAACATTTGTGCCAACTTCTAGAAAATGATAGGAAGTTTGATTTTAATGATGAATGTTTGTGTGCTTTTGAATTACTTAAAGAAAAATTAATAACTGCTCCTATAATTGTTTCACCTGATTGGGAGAAACCCTTTAAATTAATGTGTGATGCTAGTGATTATGCTATTGTAGTTACGTTGGGGCAAATGTATGATAAAACTTTCAAAGTTATTTACTATGCTTGTAAAACTCTTAATGATGCTCAAATTAATTATACCAATATTGAAAGAGAGTTATTATCTA
The DNA here is from genome assembly GCA_022702705.1 of Papilionanthe hookeriana x Papilionanthe teres. NCBI lineage: Eukaryota > Viridiplantae > Streptophyta > Magnoliopsida > Asparagales > Orchidaceae > Papilionanthe > Papilionanthe hookeriana x Papilionanthe teres. Next base: position 139,347,741 of record CM040421.1, on the reverse strand, counting down.
TAGTATTTGCTTTCGATAAGTTTAGACTTTATTTAATTGGAACTAAAAGTATAGTGCATACTGATCATTCAGCTATCAAGTATTTAATACAAAAGAAGGATGCTAAACCTAGATTGATTAGATGGACACTCCTTTTGCAAGAATTTGATTTTGAGATAGTTGATAGGAAAGGATCTGATAATCAAATTGCTGATCATTTGTCAAGAATAGAATATGATAGATTTTCTGAATTTGAGAAGGAAGTTGCAGAAACTTTTCCTGATGAACAATTGTATATTCTTATGGAAAAGAATTTACCTTGGTATGCTGATATTGTGAATTATATTGTAAGTGATATTATACCATCAGATTTAACAAGGCAACAACAATAAAAATTTAAATATTATGCTAAATTTTATTTTTGGGATGAGCCCTATTTATATAAACAGTGTAAGGATCTGATTATTAGAAGATGTGTGGCACATGAAGAAATTAATCCAATTATTCGGAGATGTCATGATTCGAATTTGGAGGTCATTTTGGTGTTGATAAAACAACTTATAAGATTTTACAATCTGGATTTTATTGGCCCACTCTTTTTCGTGATGTTTATAAATATGTTAAATTTTGTGATCGATGTCAAAGAGTAGGTAATATTTCTAGAAGAAACGAAATGCCTCTGAATTGCAATTTGGAAGTTGAAATTTTTGATGTATGGGGATTAGATTTTATGGGTCCATTTGCACCTTCATTTGGAAATTTATATATATTGGTAGCTGTTGATTATGTTTCAAAATGGATTGAAGCTGTTGCTTTACCAAGATGTGATGCTCGGAGTGTTTCTAAATTTTTGAAGAAAAATATATTTACAAGATATGGAATGCCGAGAGTGATTATAACTGATGGTGGATCCCATTTCAGAAACAATCAAATTAAGAGATTAACTGAAAAATATAACATTATTCATAAAATCTCTACTGCTTATCATCCCCAGTTTAGTGGATTAGCGGAAGTATCAAATCGGGAAATTAAAAGAATTATGGAGAAAATAGTGGATATTCATAAATTAGATTGGTCTGCTAGATTAGACACCGCATTATGGGCTTATAGGACTGCTTTTAAGACCACTATTGGAATGTCTCCTTATAGATTAGTATTTGGCAAAATTTACCATTTGCCAGTTGAATTGGAGCATAAAGCATATTGGGCGATTAAGGAGTTGAATTTTAATTTGAGAAATACGGGAGAAAAAAGATTTATACAATTAAATGAGTTGGAAGAAATTAGAAATGAATCATATCATAACGACAAGATTTATGAAGAGAAAATGAAAATGTGGCATGATCAGAAGATATTGAAAAAACGATTTGAATTGGGACAAAGAGTTTTATTATATAATACGAGATTGAAATTATTTCCGGGAAAACTTAAGTCCAGATGGATAGGACCTTTTACTGTAGTAAAAGTTCATTCTTTCGGAGCTGTTGATATTGAGGATCCAAAAACTGGAAATATTTTCAAGGTTAATCGGCATTGTTTAAAACCTTACTTTGGAGGGTCTTTACTTGATTTCAAAGAGGTTTTATTGCTAAGTCATCCTAGTTAACTGAATGGTTTGTCGGGCTGACGATATTAAACCAAGCGCTTTGTGGGAGGCAACCCATATATTTGTTTGTATGTTGAGTTTGCTTGCTTATTGTTATTTTTGCTTTTAGTGTAATATTTATGAATCCTAATTACCCCTAAATAAGTTAAAAATTAAAAATATATTGGATCGTATTGAGGAAACAAAGTATTTCGAGCCAAACGAAGTTCGGTGAAAATTTTTGTCACTAGCACCGCCGGCGCCAGAATGGGCGCTGCCGACCCCCTATTCTTTCATACAGTCGAATTTCTAGTTTGAGCACCGCCGGCGCCCTATCGAGCACCGCCGGCGCCCAAATTCTGGGTGACGGTTTTTACGTTTTAAAATGCGGTTTTTGGCGGTTTTGAGCTGGATTTTCTTCCTTAAAACACCCCAAAACCCCATTTTAAATCCATAACCACCAGAGAAATGAAAACTCCCTTTATCAATTCGCATCCCATGGATTCCCACTCCATTGAACTCCCTAGATCTCGCATCTACAATCGATGGAAGTTTCTTAGTTTCGAGGCGCAACGTCTATTCCATAAAGTGATGATGAAGAGAAGGATTATCAAGGAAAGAGGCTTTGTGAATTGAGGTTTGGAGAGTCCGATAACAAGAGTTGAAGAGATAGTAAAGCAAAGACGTTGGGAAGTGTTATGCTACACTACCGCCGTAGTGGTTGTTCCGGATGTGAAGAATTTTATGCAAATATGCATGGGATCAACCAAGGATGTGTTTTTGTGCGAGGAAGGTATGTACCATTCACTCCTGCAAGGATAAATGATCTCTTCATGATAGAAAGTGTACCTATTTTTCATTATGCAAATTTCAATGCTACGAGCAACGATATGAATGAAATCTATCATTATTTGACGGATGCGAATGAAGAATGAGAAGTAAGGGATAATGGATATGCCAGTTTCTCTTCTTCATCCTTAAATCTAGTATCAAAGCAGTGGCATTACTTTATTTCAGAAAAATTAATTCCTACTATGAAGATAAGTAAGGTGACGAAGGAAAGTGCTATTCTGAATTTCTGCATACAAACTGGAAGGCCAGTGGATATTTGATCAATCATTACTAAATCTGTATTGGGATTGATTGTGCATGGATCTAAATATGGGCTTGGACACCCGTCTACCATATTTCTATTATGTAGTCAATCACAGGTGCCATATGAAAGTTGGGAGAAAGTTCTTCTACCCTGGAGACCTATTGATCCCAATGATCTTTATGACTACAGAACAGTTGGTGATGAAGGAGACATGGATGTGCTTGTTGATCAGCCCACTGAGAGTTCACAGCTTATTTAGCCTTACTATTCTGAAAGTTCGAGGGTGATATTGAAGAAGTTAAAGATGTTGGAAAATGAGGTACAGAATATTATAGATGCTATTAATAACATTTCTGATTTATTTGATCACATTGATTGGAGGATGAAAGAGCAATTTGATCATACTGGTCGAATTGAATTGGGTTTGGTTAATCTGTTGAAGAAGAATGCTGTGGTGGCTGAAGATTCATCTGATGAATTCCCATATAGTCCATTCTACAATTTGTTCGTTCATCGTCAATCAATGGGAGACATTAGAGAGGATGAGACTTCTGAGACTGATGAGGAGTAACTAGTAGATTCTATATGTTGCTTTGTTATGTTTAAGTGTTTGCTTTGATTGCTATGTTGTTTGCTTTGCTTTGTTTTAGTAGGGTGTGTTTGGACTTTGCTTTGATTTCTTGTGTGTACTTAGGACTTAGTATTTACTTATCGTAGTGTACTTGCAACACTAAGGATCTAAGGAGTGTTGCTTATATTTGATGAACATATGTGTGTAATCGTTGTATCGTGGATTTATATATATAAAAGTAATGTGATGTGTTGTTTGTGTGAAGTGATGATGTTTAATGTTTGTGAGATGAAATAGATGCTTGTTGATGTGTTAAATAGGAATGCGGAGGTTGAAACGATTGAATTTACGACGAATTTTTTTGAACCAAATAGAATTTTGGACTGGCGCCGCTGACGCCAGATTGGGTGCCACCGGCGCCTAAATCTAGAGAGCGGGCTAATATTTTGAATAGAGCACCGCCGGCGCCTTATCCCATACACCGAAAATAGCCCGGGACCCTTAAAAATTCGTGAAAATAGCCTGAGACCCATTTTTCCACCATTTCTTTCGTCTCCCACCTCCATATTTGTGATTTTGAAGCTTTAGGGCTTGTTAGATCTCGGATTAGAGAGGATTTCAAGGATTTCTGAGGCCGGATCTGCACTTCTCTTGGTAAGAGCTTTACTTTAACCTAAAATTTTTGGATTTTCACCATGTGAAACTCTCACATTGTTGGATGATATTTTTGGAGATTTTTGAGAAAAAGTGAAGTTTCATATGGTAGAATTTGTTCTTACTTGAATAGATTAATGCTTGGAGTTAATACATTGTGGATTTGGAATTTATTGGCAAATTTTTGCATTTTTCTAGAAATCAACATGGCTCCTAGAACGAGTACGGGGAAGCTAAAATTTGATTGGGATGATGAAAGATTTGTTAATATTAAGGCTCAGTTTCGCTTCAACTCTCAATTGCAAAACAAGAAGTGTATTCAGGATCGAGCGTTTGAAAATCCTGGTGGATCTATAGAACAGTTGATTTCTGAGCGAAATTGGGAACATTTCTGTTACTTTTCTGCTAATGCTATTTTGGGATTAGTCTGAGAATTTTATGCTAACGTGCTCTGGTCTGAAACGAAATATGTGCTAGTTCGAGGGAAACTGGTTGAGTTCACCGCACAATGTATCAATGCATTTTATCAAATTCGAGAACCTTTTGTTTGTGAGTTTAAGAATTTTGATACTAGTGAGGGGAATTTGATGAGTGTAATCACATATTTGACCGATGGAAGAAAGGAATGGAAGATGAATCAGAGACAGATGATTAACTTCCCTGCTTCTACTTTAAATGTTGCTTCCAAAGCATGTCATTATTTCATTTCTGCAAGACTATTGCCTTCTTATCATCACAGTGAAGTTACTAAGGATCGAGCTATTTTAAATTATTGCATTCAGAATATGAAGAAGATTAATATTGGAGCCATTATTTTTAAGAGCATTCACTCTATTGCCAAAGGAGAAACCACTGGTAGATTAGGACATCTTGCCCTGATTCATGCACTTTGTGTTCAGTCTGGAGTGGAGTATAGTAGTTCTGAGGAAGTGGCAATACCTTTGAGGCCGATTACGAAGACCATTATTCATTCTTATGAGGCACATGTGGGTGCAAGAGAGGAGAGTAGGAGTACTGATATTCCTACCACGAGTTATGATGTTCCATCTACTTCTAGCCCCGACACTATCTGATATCATGCAGCAGTTGAGATTGCAGAGTGATATGGATAGGATGCATCATAGGATGGATATATTTGAGGCCCGAAGTGATGTGAATGAAGACTATTTACAGAGAGGAGTTGATTTTGATATGGCTTATTATGATGCTCAGGTCAGATTTATGAGGGGGAGTCCGATGTGACATTTCCTACTTGTCCTAGTTATACACCGTACAGACCTGGACCTTCTGACCCTGCCGATGACCTTCCTGCTGATCCTGGTGATGGAGACTGGTAGATAGCTTGTTTGTTTTATTTCTATTGTTCTTATTCTGTTGAGATGTATTGATGTGATGTAGTGGAAATTTACTTTTTATGTAATGTGTAATCCTGTGTTGTACTGTGTGATGTAGTATCATTTACTTTTCATGTTAAACTGTTAGTTGTAATATTATGTGGTGTGATAATTTGCTTTATGTTATAGTGTTCTGTTGGATATTTAGTTGTTTAATGTTTATTTCTCTTTACTAATGCAAATATTTAAATTGTTATATCACTGCTACTAATTGTTTCATGCTTGCTAACTGTAAATTTTGATTAATACCAGGTAAATTATGAAGATTTCAAAATCTCAGCACATAAAGGTTAGTTTTCTTTTACTCTCAACTATTTCAAATTTATTGAAAAATGTAAGTTTGTGGGAGGGTAGAGAAATGCTAAACTTTTATTTGTTCTCAATTATTATATTTTCAAAAATTATTAGCATAACTTTTGGCAGTTGAACCTCATTATAAGATAATTAAAATTTTCAATTCAGTTTAATATTATGGAAGGAAAGGATGAAAATTTTTAGTGATAAAAGTTGATTTTATAGAAGTAAGATATTTGGTATGAAAGAATTTGATTATAGTCAACTATTTAAAGTAAAGAAAACTGTATTTTTGAAATGTTAAGGGATTTAAAGTATTGTGTGTTAAGAAGAGATTGTAACTTTATGATGAATAATAAAGCTTGTAGTTAACTATAAAGTAAAGAGATGATTTAAGTTTGAACTTTATAAGAGGAGAGTGAAGTTCAAAATCATTAAAGGCTATCCAGATATAGTAATCCTCAGAAAAAGAAAAGAAAAAGAAAAAAAAGAAAAAAAAGAAAAAAAAAAGAAAAAGAAAAAGAAAAAGAAAAAAAATGTTATGAGGTGAATCTTGAGGAGATGTCTAATCAAAAATTAGCTTCACTTGAATCACCTTAAAGGGAGAGCTTGATTTCATTTCTGAATTTATGTTTAAGATATTAGCCTACATTCTAATAAAGTTTGCATGAACTCCTTTTTCACATAGTCCTTTAAAGCACTCTTCATATAACAAATTATGGTTCATTTTGAAATAAATAGAAGAGTAGAACTCTTAGACTTAAGTACTAAATATTCTTATACCTGTAATGTTGACCTGAGTTGCTAAACTTTTTCTGAAAATCTAAACACTATATTCTTTTGAATGAAAAATTTTGGTCTCTTACAATTGAAAAGTACATTGCCTAGAGTTATATATTTATGTAGTAAAAGGATTACTTGAGGACAAGCAATAGTTTAAGTTTGGGGATTTTGATGCACCAAAAATATATACCCTTTTAGCTATATGTTTTTACCTCTTTTGTTGATATTGTACTTTAAAGAAAGGTATTTTTCATGATTTGTTGCATGTATGATGATTATAGGTGATTGGAGCAAAAAGATGCAAAAAGGAACGAATTTGGAGCAAAATGGAGTAAAATGGAGCAATTTGGAGGAAAATAGCCCTGGCGTCGCCGACGCTCTATTCCATAGAACTCCAGAATTTATTGGCACGATAGGGCGACGCCGGCGCCACTATGGGGCGCCACCGGCTCCCTATGTTGGTTCACTTCGAATTTAAAAATTTTGGTGGATTTTTGAAGAGGTGCTTGAAGAAACTCTTGGGCAATTCGTTCCTAACATTAAATTAAGTGTCCAAGATGAAAATAGAGAGGAAGAAGAGAAGAGAATTGCTATAGAGAGTGTGAGGAAAGTGTGAGAGAGAGTTAGGGTTTGTGATTTTAAGAGAAATTCTTCTCTAAGGAGGGGAGAAGAGGGAGTAAAGTGAGAGATTGCATCTTCATCTTTGTTCCAAGGAGAGAATCAAGTGTTGCGAGGAAGAGAAAAGGAATCAAGGGGACTTTGAAGAATTTGCTTGGGGAAGAGAAAGAGATAAGTTGTATTTACTTTTGTGGTTTGTATGACTCTTCTTTTATATATAAAATCCATGTGTTTTTATATCTTCTCCATGGTTAGTGAGTAGTCTCCTTTGCCTTTCTTCTTGCATTAACTAATTATGATGCGGTGATGTGGAAATGATGCACCCTTTAAGTGTTATAAAAGTTGTGATGTTTCTTTAATTTGGAACTTAATTTACTTTTCAATCCGGCTAATTGAATTGTTAAAACATGTTGAGGAACATTAATTCTAAAAGAATTGAATGTTCTACAACAAGAATGAAGAAACCATTTAATGTCCGTGAATGAATTGAGTAGTTCATGGGGATTAAGTGCAAATAAATAGGGAAATGAGTTTTGATGGACTTCAAATTGGAGGTTTCATGGTGATAGAATGGGATCCCCAATTTAATCTTAAGATTGGTAACTAAAGCCTATGGTTAGCCTTCAGGTGAAGGGTTAGTGGGAGCTCCGAAGTGAGAGCCGGTATCCTCCCAGCCTAGCCTTAGATTTAGTAACTAAACTTAAGATATGACAATTTTCTTTACTTGTTTGGAAGTGGAGGTACTCTTTCAAAAGTAAAGAAGCAAATATGCTCCTATTTGGCACAATACAAATAATTACCATTCTTCATCATCCACACATAATAATATTTATGCAAGAAGAAAGACACTTTTCATATAGAAGTATCTTATAAATCACATAAGTTAGTGCGTTTGTTAGTTAATATGGTTCAGTAATTAGAAGTTATTGTAGAAGCTTTATTATACTTTGCATTAACTAGTTGTAGCACACTTAAGTGATTGTTACATTGGATATTGGATTTTAGTGCTATATTATCTAATTTGAAGAACGTTCACCTCCCTGTGGGATCGATAACCAGGACTCTATTAGAGCCCTATATTACTTGATACGATACGTATACTTGTGTTGAATTTGTGAATTTACTAAATCATTCTAAATATATAATTTCGACTTCATAAATTCTTACTTAATATATAAAGTTGCGGTCATTAAGCCATCCAGAGTGATCTCCGCCATCTGTTCCAAATACACAGGAACAGATGACATCCGTTCATAGTCCCCGCGAAATAGAAGACTGAGAACTGTCCTCAACCAAATGCTAAGATCACACTCTACACGTAACAAAATAACATGAGGTTTGATCATATTGCTTAATCTAAGTGAGACGAACCTATTTATATGGTTAAGCGTACATGTGTTGTTCATTTTCTTCATAAAAAACCAAACTGAGAGCCAGTTTAGGGAATCCGAGCCATTACCTTATCCCAAGAGGTGAAGCCTCAATTGGGCTTGACAGAGACAATCCCCTTGATTGTGGTTTTGATGAAGTTGATGTCAAGGCCAAAATCACCCTGGATTTGAATGGTAAAATTATGGCTATATGGTGGTGGAGATTGCCTGAGGATGGTGAGGATGGGCTGCTCTAGTCTATGGGAGTGTTCTTGTGTTGGGAGCAAAGAGCTAAAGTGACTAGCTAGGAAGTTAGGTGCGTGTATGGAGCTCCCGGATTACCCACTTTAAATAATCGTGGGAGGCCCATGGGGAAGCTCAGGTATGCATTAGAGTGTCTAGTTGTTCATCAGAGTATGTGCAGAGGAATGAGAATGAGTTGGGCAGAGGTAAAAGTGCCTTTCTGCATTTTTGAAGTTCTTTGACCTTGGAGGCTCTAATGGGGAAGAAGATATCATGCCCAAAGTGTGAGGAGATTGGGGGAGCTTTTGGTGTGGTGGTTGAGTTCAGAAATGGTTGGGCTAGACCCACCCATGAAGTGATTTAGGTGGGTTGGTAGTCTCCCTTGGTTAATGGTGCATGATTTTTCATTTAGTGTTTGGATTAGGTTAAATTATGTTACTTTATTCTTTTGTGTCACCCATGTGTCATGTTGGATCATTAGGGTCAACTAGTGTGGGTTGAAATCAAGGAGCCTAAGCACAATTCCTCCTGCAACCATAAATTGACATTTCTCTCAATTTAGAAATAAATTTACTTTTTCGCGTAATTCCAAAATTTTTTCTAAATTATTAAAGTAAGCGTCAAATGCAATTCCAAATACGGAAAAATCATCCATAAAAACTTCTATTCTATTATAAATCATATTACTAAAAATTGACATCATACATCTTTGAAATGTTATATGTGCGTTACGTAATCTAAAGGGCATTCATCGAAAAGAAAATGTTTCGTAAAGACTAGTAAATGTGGTCTTTTCTTGATGCTCAGGAGCAATTGATATTTGATGATAGTCGGTATATCCATCTAAAAATAAAAAATATTCAGGCCCATCAAGCCTATCCAACATTTGGTCTGGAAAAGGTAAAGGAATGTGATCTTTCATAGCAGCAGCATTTAATTTTTTATAATCAATACAGATTCTCCAACCAGTGACTTGTCTCGTGGTTATTAGTTCAATTCTTTCATTCATCTCAACAGTCACTCCTCCTTTCTTAGGAACACAATGAATAAGACTTACCCACGCACAATCTGAAATAGGATATATAATTCCAACATCCAACCATTTTAAAATTTCTTTCTTTACTACTTCCTTCATAAATGGATTTAATCTCCTTTATGGATCAGCTTTAGTTTTATGTTGTTCATCCAATAAAAGTCTATACATACAGATCGCATGACTGATTTCTGTAATATCAGCTAAAGTCCAACCAAAAGCTTTTTTGTATCTTTTCAATGTATCTAGTAATTTTCGCTCTTGTAAATCATTCAAATATGAGGATACAATACTTGGTAATGTAGATAATTCTCCTAAGAACACATACTTCAAATGTTCAGGAAGTATTTTCATCTCAAGTTTAGTACGTTTTATGATAGATGAGATTAGACTTTTATTATCATCTTCTGTAATATCCAACATCTCAAATCTTTCCTGAACATAATCCAGTTCCTCATTATCCATCTCATCATAATTATCTTCCATTTCATTTTCATCCTCACATTTCAATTTTTCTTGTTCCTTTTTTACTTCAAACTTTTCCTTAAAATGCTCATCTTTTATGTAGTCACAAATGCCCATTCGAAAGCATTCATCATCTTTTTTTGTTGCAGAATATTTCATAACTTTTGATATATTGAATGTCACATCTTGATCAGTTACTCTTATAGTTAATTCTCCTTTTTGAACATCTATCATAGCTTTTCCAGTTGCAAAAAATGGTCTTCCCAAAATGATATGAATTTCTTTATCTTCCTCTATATCTAAAATAATAAAATCCACAGGGAAGTTAAATTTATCAACCTTTACTAAAATTTTTTCAAAAACTTCTTTAGGATAAGTAATAGAACGATCAGCTAACTAAAGAGTTACTGAAGTAAGGGAAATTTCTCCTATTCTCATCCATTGAAAAGTTGATAGAGGCATGAGATTAATGCTGGCTCCCAGATCATATAAGGCTCTCACAAAAACTTTTTCTCCAATAACACAAGGTATAGTGAAGCTACCAGGATCTTTGAATTTTTCAGGAAGCTTTTTCTGAATAATTGCACTACACTCTTCACTGAGTGCAATAGTTTCATTATCTGTAAACTTCCGTTTCTTATTCATTATATCCTTCATAAAATTCACATAGTTAGGCATTTGTTCTAAGGCTTCGACGAAGGGAATGTTTACTGTTAATATTTTAAGGATTTCTAGGAAATTTGAAATTATTTATATCTCATTTGTTGCTTCAATCTCAAGGAAATTGAATTATTTATCCACTTAAACAGATGAAAATTATTAATGAGAGATAAATAATTTTAAAATTCCTAGAAATCCTTAAAATTTCAACAAATGAGAGATAAATAATTTCAAAATTCCTAGAAATCCAAATAATTTTCATCGGTTTAAGTGGATATTTTAAATTAGGATATATATTACCATTACCGTTTTCAGTTCCCACCTTCTCTTTTTAAATTTCAACATCTTTTTGAACTCTTGATTCCAATTCCTTCCCACTTCTTAATTGTATAGCCTTAATTTTTTCTTTATTTTGATCTTTTGTATTAATTTTAACATTACTAGGGAATGTTCCTAAAGGTCTATTACTAAGTGCAGTAGCAATATGTTCTAATTGATTTTCAATATTTTTAATAGCAGTTCCCAGACTTTGTAATTGATTACCCTTGTTTAATATCAATTCTTCCATAGACAACTTTTTTTCCTTAAATTAGGGTTACTATTGAAACATGGAGGGTAAGAAGGTCTATAACTAATGTTTCCCTGGTTGTTCAAATTCTCCAATTGGTTCACAGAATTGTTTCCCTATTGTAGATTAACAGTAGTAGTGTTATTATTACAATTTAAGTTTGGGTGGATTTTCCAACCGGGATTATAATAATTAGAATAAGGATTGTTGGGTCTATTATTTATTGTTTTCAAAGTCTCATAATATGATGTATAATATACTATTTGTCCCAATGAATTTTCCTCTAACACCTGAGACGTTTGAGAATAGTTCATTCCAAATTGATCCATATTCTTTGAATCGCAACAATTTGAGAAGCCAACATAGATATTGCATCAGAATTATGAATACTAGCTACTCTTTTTAGATTTACCCGTTCAGAGGGCCATTGAAAATTATTTGTTGCCATCTCTTCAGTTAAAGAATGTGCCTCATCAAATGGTTTTGACATTAACGATCCGCCAGCAACAGCGTCAATGATCGATCTAAAAGATCCCACTAATCCATTATAAAATATTTGAATTATTAACCAATCTAGTAAAGCATGATGTGGACACTTCCTAAGGAGTTTTTTAAATCTTTCCCAAGCTTCATATATTGATTCCCCTTCAAAATGACAGAAAGATGTAATATCATTTCTAAGCTTAGTAGTTTTTGATGGAGGGAAATATTTTGACAAAAATTTTTGTGATAGTTCTCCCCAAGTTCTGATATATCCAGATGCTAACGAATTTAACCATGCCTTAGCTTTATCCCTTAACGAAAAAGGAAAAAGTCTAAGCTTGATAGTGTTGTTCGACACTCCGTCATATTTAAATGTAGCACTAATTTTAAAAAACTAGCAAGATGTAGGTTATGATCTTCATTTGATGTTCTGCTAAATTGATTATTTTGTACCATTTGGATAATAACAATTTTAAGCTTAAATGAATTAGTAGCTACATCAGGATTTTGAATAGTTATGTGAATTTCATCTGTTGTAGGGTTGACATAATATCTTAAAGGTCTAGGTTGATGTTCATTTTTATTTCTTTGATTAACTAAATTGTTTGCCATTTTGTTCAAAATTTTAAATTCATTTTGTTGTATTCAAAATTTTATGACATTACGTTCTAACTCTGAATCATAATGTATTAAACCTTCAGATCCACAACTACGCATACACAATTGCAATAATCACACTTAAAAGTAAACACACACAAATACTAACTATGAAATAAAGGTTTTCAGTTACTACTCAATTACTATTGCCTCCCCGGCAACAGCGCGAAAAACTTGATGCAGCTGCTGTTACTTTTAGATAAATTTTTAAAAGTATTTTCACTTCAGTCACAACGTATAATCAATTTAATAAGAAAACACCCAATCTATATGCAAGTATACATATCGTTCAAATAATATAGGGCTCTAGCGGAGTCCTGGTTATCGATCCCAAAGGGAGGAAGCAAACCTTAAAGCGTAGCATAGAAATCCAATATTCAAATTCGCAATGCAATACTAAATCTGCTAAAGTTTAATAATGCTAGAGATTTTTATATCACAAAATTACTTTCTATACTTCAAATTAAAGTTAACTACTACTACAATAAGTTTTGTCAAGGTTCAAATTTTGAGAAAGTGTCCTCCCCGTTTACAATGATATTATGGTGAGTGAATGATAAAGATTAGTAAGATTCTTGTATTGTGCCAAATAAAAGCATATATATTCTTTACCATCTTTAGAGTGCAATAAAGAACATTTGCTAATCCTAGGTTTAGTCCCTAAATCCGTGGTTAGGCTAGAAGGATACTGGCTCTCACTCCAGAGCTCCCACTTCCCTTTGCCTGAAGGCTAACTCTCGCTTTAGTTTCCAAAAACTAAAACCAAATTGGGGATTTTAGTCTGTCACCCTAAATTCTCCAATTATACGCCCAATAAACATATTTCCCTATTTATTTGCACCCAACCCTCATGAACTACATCACCCATTCATGAACATTGAATGTAATCTTCACTTTTGTTGTTGAAAGCATAGTCCTTTTGGATCATATGTTTCATAACATATTTTAAGAATTCAATTGGCAAGAGCAAAAAGTAAATGAAGTATGAAGTGAAAAATTATCACGATTTCTTAACAGTTATACGACACATCCAATCCAAACCATTACTTCACCATATATCGTTGCAAGGAGAAAGACGAAGAAATTTACTCAGAATTCATGGGGAAGGTACGACAAAAAAGATTATATATATAAAAGCAACGTCATGCCAACAATAAGAAGTAAATAAAACTTATCTCAATTTCTTCCCCGAGCAAATCACTTGAAGTTTCATTGAATCTCTTTCTCTCTTCACAACAACACACAATTCTCTCTTGGAATAGTAGGGAAGAAACAATGTCTTACTTTCCCTCTCCTCCTTCAACTCTTTTGAGAAGAATCCCTTATAAAAGAACACTTAACACCAAACCCTAGACTCTAAACTCTCTACAAACACTTCCTCTCAACCTACACACACTTTACTTCACTCACACTACTTCTTCTCTAGACTCTCCCCTTTGAATTCTGACGCCCAAAATGTGTTTTACAAAAATCTCGTTATAATTGGTTAATTGTTATTTTATTTGATAATTTAAGAAAATACTAAAATGAATTGTATTTTCAAGTTTTCTATTATCTAAAATTGTTTAAGTAAGTGTATTTTTCTAAATAGATTTTGTGATCTAAATCCTTTTTATCTTTTTAATATTAAAAAATTTTCCCATGGGATCAATATTTTTGGGCTTAATAAAAAAATCTTATATTACTTGATAACGATACGTATACTTGCATAGAATCCCTACATTTAAATATGACTATTGAATTCTTATTTACATTGGAATCAAGTTTTTGGTGACATTGTAAAGAGGAAAATTTTATTAAAAATATATCAAATATTATAAGTATAAATAATATTACCACAAGTATAAATATCACAAGAGATCAAGTTTTTGGCGTTGTTGCCGGGGGATTAAAAATTTTCTTTAGATTTGAAATTGAAAGAAAAATTTAAAAAAACTTTTAGAAAAATTAAAATTTCTATTTTTAAAAGTCTTATTTAAACTTTATATGTTTATGTGTGTTGTGTTTTGTTTTTATTGTTGTGTTGTAATATTTCTTGCGTAGTTCAGATTCTGAAGGACTTGTGCCCTAAGATTCTGAATTAGAAAGAACTAATAGAAAAATTTTAAAAAATTTAAAATACTGAAAAAATTCAAAAATTTTAAGAAATGAAAAATCAAAATAATCCAAATGCTGAAATTCACCAATAATTTATACCTTTAAGAGATTATGCAAACCCTACAGTGGATGAACTTATACATAGCCTTGGTTTTCCATATGTGTCTACGGGTTTTCTTGTTCGCGTTTCTTGTGACATACTTTCATACTTTTCTTGTATTAGATTTTCCTTGCTCCACTTACTGTTGGCCTACAATTTCTTTATATTTTCTGCAAATTATATATGCTTTATGGACTAACTACGTAGTGGTAGCAGAAGCCCAGGTACGCTTTTACAGTTTATTTACAATATTTTGCTTTACTGTACTTTACTTTCCAACATCGTTTATTTTGCCTGCAGTTTATTTTACTATGCATGCCTATAGGATAAAAAAAATAGAACAAAAACATATTTTCAAAAATTAAATACAATTTTAAGCCTAGCGAAATCATTTAAATCTCTCCTTTCAGATTACGAGAATCCCTCGGATGAGTTAACCTACAGTTTCTAACGAGATTTCCCTGATTTAAATGAGTGTAACAACTTGTTTAGACTAAGTCAATCTGAAAGAAAATAGTGCTGTCAAAATGAGAGAACCGTGAGATCCAAACCAATGTTACTTTAATTAAATTAAAATTTCCTTAAATAAAACAATAACCAAAAACAAAACCAACAACAACAACATATATACCTATGATTTATAGTGTTTTTAAAATTTTTTTAATACCTATGTTTGATGATATTGCACTTTAATGGAAGATATTTTTGTGTTATTCTTGCTTGTATGATTAAAATGAGTGACTATGATGAAATGAGCAATAAAGGATCAAATTTGGAGCAGAAATTGAAAGGTGTAAAAAATTGACCTTTAGCGGCCAAGCGTCGGACCCTTGGCGCATAGGCACCACATTTAAAGTGACGAATTCTATTTGATTTTGGCACAAATTTGAAGGGGTTTTTGAAGCATCCTTTGGTTTAAACTTCACTAACTTCCTATAAGTGCCAAAACTCATTTAAAATTTGAACGGTTTGATGCATTCTTGATCGATACATTGAATCTGGACACATTTTAAAGAGACACCAAGGTACCTTTTGGAAAATTTTAAAAAGAAGACTTGATGATCAGAAAAATGGTTGCTGTTGGAGGGTGTGTTTAGTGTTAAGTGTCAAGTTTTTGTTAGAGAGTTATTGAGAGCAGACCTTTCCACTTCACCACTTTTATTATTAATTATATCTAGTTTTTATTATGAGTAGAATAGAGATTTGGAGTCAACAAAGTTGGGCGCCAACCTCTAGTGTGTCTTGTAAAGGAAAAACAAAGTTTCAAAGGAACTTTAAGAGTCTTGTGGAGTGAATTTTCATATAAGTGTTTAACTTTGTTTTACATTTGGTTTTAAAGTAAGACTTGTTGTGTTTTGACTATGATTTCTACTTTCAAATCAAGTTAGGATTGTGTTTTCTCCATGGATTCTGAGTAGTTTTCTTTATCCTTTTTCTTTTAAATGATGAAGTAATTAAATTATGGAAGGAAGTTGTGTGAAGTATAAGATTTTAATGTTAGAAGAAGTTTTGATGATTCACTACCTTGCACTTCATTTACTTCTTGATTTGGCCAATTAAGATGTTAAAATTTAATGAGAGATTATGTAAGATCCTTTGCGGTATTGTCTCAATCAACAATTGGAAAGAATCACATGCAATTGTATGGATGAGAATTGTAGTCCATATGGTTCACTCCGCGCACTTAGCGTAATTTTAATTTTATATTGTAACAAGTCTATAATATATTCTTTAATCCCAGAGTTACTTTTCAACGCAAGTATACTTATCGCTCAAGTAATACAGGGCTCTAGTGGAGTCCTAGATATCGATCCCACAGGGAATATTTTTGAGGCTACGGATTAGGATTATAGAAATCAATTCAGAATCACAACCTGGAAATCAAAATTGCCTATCTGTCACTAATATGCAATCAAAAATAATATTAAGTTTTAATAAACTAGTTCTATTAACAGATAACTAATTCTGCTAATAAAGTGAAATTCAAATATATAAGCAATAATCTTTCTCCTTTGTTAAGAAATTTAAGGAATGTATAATTAGAATTATTTAAAACTGTGTTGTGCCAAATAGGAGCATACCTATTTTTTACCCTTTGGTCTAGGCATAAAGAACATCGACTAATCCTATGCTTGGTTATCGAATCGTGATCAGGCCGGGAGGATACTGGCTCTCACTTCGGAGCTCCCACGTTCCCCTCACCTGAGGGCTAACATCTACACTTTAGCACCCAAACGATGGGACCGAATTGAGGATTTTAGCCAGTCACTCTAAAATCTCCAATTCTACGCCCGATAAATATTATTTTCCTATTTATTTGCACCCTACTTCCAAGGACTTTGACCTTCCTGAATCTCGGATGTAATCTTTACTTTAGTTGTTAAACTCAACATATTTTAACTAATTAATTGGCCAGATTGAAAGTAAATTAAGATTTAAATAAAAGATTATCACAACTTCTTTAAACTTTTCTTGGCACACTAATTCAATTTACCATTTCACAAAAATATCAAAATAAGGAGAAAGACAGAAAAACTACTCAGATTTCATGGAGAGGATACGATAAAACTTGGATTTCATATATAAAAATAAAGTTCTACGAACTAAAATAAGTAAATACAACTTATCTTAAATTCCTCCCCAAACAAACTCCTTGAAGTTTCTCTAAATCTCTTCTTTTCTTTACAGTACACAAAATTCTCCTTCGAAACAGCAATGAGGAAGAAATCTCTCACTTCCCTTCCACTCTTATAATCTCTCCAAGAATTGCTCACAAATATCACTATCTGAACTCACTAATTAACACTCTAGAAACTCTATGGACTCACTAGACTTACACACTTGACTCTCTAATGGATTAGATAGACACGTGGTAGACACAAATGGACGCTAGTGGACCCTTTTTTCGGCCCCAAATTGTTCCTTTTAAAATAGTTGAAGAGTTTCCAAGAGTTTTCCAAGCATCCCTTCAAAAATTGTCCACATTCGATGTACCTCTTGAGAGAACCGTCGATCTCGCCTTCGGCGGCCTTATAGAATACTTAGCCTTGGACCCTTCTGCATAAGCCCCACTGTCAGCGGTCTCTATTTCGCCGTTAGCCGGATCCCTTGTAATATATTCTGAACTCTCAGGAAAAATTCGCCGTCGGTGCCCTAGATCAAATTTTCATAATTTTGGTCATTTTTTCTCCAAATTTGCTCCTTTTTGCATATTTTCACTCCATTATCCATAAATCAACATATATGCAAAAAAACATAAAAATACCCTTCTTTAAAATGCAATATCATCAAAATTAATATAAAATAGGCATGAAAATCTTAACATTTTTTAATTGGCTCAAAATCCCCAAACTTAACTATTACTTGTCCTCAAGTAATCTTTAGTACTACATAAAAGTTATGATTCATTATGGTAAAATTTTAATTCAGAAAGACTATAGTTTTGATTTAAATAAATATCATAGTAAGAATTCTTAGAAAGATTTTCAAGTAATTAGATTAACTATCTAGTCATTAAGTCTAAGAGTTCTAGTTTTCGATTCATTTCAAGAATGACTATATGTTGTAATATCAATTCACTTAGAATATTCAGAAGATAGGAAATTCATGAGGACAGTGCTAGTAAAGAAACTAGTCATAAATATAAGTTCAGAAATGTTTTTAGTTTTCCCTTTAGGTTAATTCACGTGAAGCCAATTTTCGATAAGGCATCTCCTCAAGCTTCTCCTCACTTACTTTTTTTTTCTTTTGGATTGCTTTTTAATCCAATATATTTTTCTTTTCTTTTTAGGGGTTGTTTTTCAATCCTTTTATTTTTCTTTTTCTTCTTTTTCAAGTGAGGATTACTATATCTGGATAGCCTGTTAATAATTTTGAACTTCACTCTTCTTTTCCTAAATTTAAAACTTTAAAACATTCTTTACCTTATATGTAATTCATAGTTTTTACATTATTGAATCCCAATCTTTTCTTTCTCAACTAAATTCCTAAGATTCTTAATATTTCAAAATATAGTTTTCTTTACGTTAAATAGTTAACTATAGTCTTATCCTCTTATACTAAATATCTTAACTTACAAAATTAATTTTCATTACCAAAAATATTTCTTTGAATCTTCTATAATATTTAAGATAAAATCTAATTATAGTTATTTGAAATAAATTTTATCACAAAAATCATATTTTATAAATTTTGAAAATATTTTAATTGAGAACACATAATAGTTAATAATTTTCTCCCCCCCCAAACTTAAAGTTTTCCATAATTGAAATAATACAGGGTGGAAAGAAAAATTCTAAATATAAATCATACCTTTGCACTTTAGGAATTTTTGTCTTTTTTAAATTTTGCAGGTTCTTCTAAAAAATTTTTAACTTCAACTGACCTGTAATATTAAAAAATTTTCTACACATATAACAATTTAGAGAATTTGCTGGGGTAATGAAATTTTGAAACAAGTATATAAAACTAAACATTTAACTACCACAATTAACTACACAGGACATATGCATTTCACAACACAGAACAAACAGTCTACTATTTTTAACTTAAAGTTCACAATTACAATTGAAATCACAATCCCTCACAATCATCTAGAAATAAAAATACAAAATACAAAACTAAACACATATCTCAGAAACAAAACATAGTCCACAAAATACAAATAATAAAAATGAAAGAACTACAACAAAACAAACACATACATCACATCACATTACAAAGATCAGTCATCAAAATCCCATATTATGTCTTCATCTCCCTAGTCAGCAGATGGATTGGGCTGATAGGGAGTATACCTGGGGCATTCTGGAAAAGTATCATCAGGCTCAGCTCTGTAGTATCTAGCCTGAGCATCATAATAAGCAATCTCAAAATCAGAGTGCCGCTGAAGATACTCACTATCGTGATCATGTCTTTGCTCTAAACCTTCAATCCTTTGATTAATTCTCCTAAGTCTTTCATCAAATTTCTTAAAACTTTTCCACTGCAGGGTCATCTCATTCATCAAATCATATAGAGTATGAGAGCTAGAGGCAGGAGGGTCATCACTAGTAGAAGGGATGTCTCTACTAGTAGAAGGTGCTTCACTCCTACTCCCAGATCTCCATTCCTCATGGGATTCATAAGTTTTCAAATTAGATTTATTAATGGGTTTCATAGGATATACCCATTCTTCATCATCATTAGCTTCTACTCCAGATAATTGACGAAGTGCATAAATTAGGCCAGGATGTCCTAAATATCCACTTGATTCACTCTTCGTAGTGGCCATAATATTCTTGTAAATTATTCTCCCCACATTTATACTTCTATTGTTCTGAATGCAAAAACTCAGAATAGCTCTGTCTCTTGATACTTCACTATGGTGAGGTGGGTAGCAGAGTCGAACAAATGAAATAATGCCAAACCTTAGTTGTGGCATTCATCATAAAAAAAGGAAAGTTAATCTGTTCACGATTCTTAATTTTCCAAGTTCCTTTACCATCAGCGAGAAAGTCAATAACATCGTCAAACAGACCTGCCATAGTTCTAAATGTTTCATACTCGCTAAAATAGTAATCATGAAGCTCGTAAAAAGAATTAATGTGGGTAGCATTAAAATCGATAGAAAATCCTCTTAATTGGACAGGCTCGTCCTCAAGTTGAGTCAGATTAGAATAGAATTCTCTTACAACTTCCATAGCAACTTCATTTATAGTGTAACAGAAGTTCTACCATCTCCTTTCTCTAATGACTCGTTCCACCTCTCCTCCGGGATTATCAAAATCTCGATCTTGAATACACTTCTTTCCTTGAAAGATTGAAGTGTATCTATCAACATATTTTTAGGTTGTGTGTTTTGAAAAGGAGGTCGCCTATAGAAATTGTCGGCGAATTTTAAATTTTAAATTTAATTTAAATCTATATAATTTGGAAAGTAGCATTTGATTTTGAAAATAATTTTAAGTTTAAAAATTTTAAGATATGAAATCAAACCGATCTCACATCCCAAATGGTTTATATAAACGAGCACCACACCAAGAACCGTGTATCTATCCCGAAGAATAGACACACTGCTTGATGATGCGACTCAAATAAATAAACTAGAAGATTTGTGACATCCATTTGGTCTGCGAACCAATTTTATAAGACGACAAGTTCCCGTGCTTAATATAAATGAATTAAGCAGGGTTTATATTACCTGGGTTCTTAAAGTTACCTATAAGGGCAAGCCCCTATAGTTAATTACATCTTAAATGACGAGACTCATTTAAGAAAACTCTCGATAATGATCGGTAATTCTACTTTCAAGAATTTGAAAGTTTAAGGTTTTTAAAGGATTGGATTTTGGAAACTTCAAAAGGGATTAGTTCAAATTTGGAACAATTTATTTTATGAGTCCAATGGAAGCGAGGTAGGAGAAGCTGATGATCCAAGAAGAATCTTGGCAACTTCCCAAACTATCCTATTTTTTGGCTTCAATTTGGGAGTTTATTTAATGTTATAATCATGCTAATTTTAATTAATTAGGACTTATATTCGTACGACATGATCATACAAATAGCCTGGAAGATGTGAGGGTTTGTATCATAGCAAACGACTACCTCGGAGTCCTAAGACCGGTTAGGGCTTAATTTGCATAACATGATTATACAAATGCCTAGCAAAAAGGTTGAGGGTTTATGTTGCACTAGGCAGATGACCTCAAAGTCCTATGGCTTGGTTGTTTAATTCTAAGAATGGTTTTGCTGATGTCGATCCAAGTTTTGTTGATGAAGATGGCCGTGCTGCCCACTGTGCTCCAAGCTCCTTTGTTACAGAGGTTTAATTGTAGAAGGTAAAACTCAGGAGATGAGAGAAGTGTTTTGGTTTAGAAAAGTTTTAAAATCCAAATGTCTTTAATGTTTTATTAGGGGAATCTTAAAGTTGATTATAACAACACCGGTTAAGATCCCACGGTTCCATCATTCCGACACCGTTATTTTTATCGGATTCACTTAGTCCAGATGAATTTGCTAAACTCAATTGAATGAGTTCCACATTTTCATTTAGATCGTGGGAAATCTCGTTAGCAACATGTCGGTTACATCATCCGAGGTATTCTCGATCATCCAACAAGACGTTTTAATTTAGTTATAATTATAGTTTTGTGTTCTGTTTGTGATTAAATTTTGAGTTGTTTTATATTTTGAAATGTTGTGGCGGAGAATTTTATCTTGTTGTGATATTTAATTTAGTTTTGGGTTTCAGTTTTGTGGCTATCCTAAAGGTTTCAGTTTTCATGCAACAATCTTGTTTAACATGCAAGAAAAGTAAAGCGCAGTACATGTAAGTAACTTGCAATAAAATAAAAGCTTACCTGGAGGGTCTTCCCGTCATTCCAAGCTACACTTAATGCACATGTTAAGACATTTATATATATTTGCAAGAAAACACCTAGGTAATGCTAAGGGAAGGTTTTGATTGTCTACCAAAGTCCTAATCCTATTGCTAGTCAATCCCTACGACGTCTAGGTTCTTTTGTGTTTTGTTAAGGATGATTTTCTTCATCAAAGGACAATCAAGTTCAGTTGTTCTTCTAAAACATCTCATCATATTGAGAAAGTGCTTAGGACGAATCTTAAACATCTTTTCAATATTTCTGAGATTATTTCGAGTCTAAATGAATTTTTATTGTAGAGATGAATCAATCTTCCAGAAAATTTTAGTCAAGTTTTAACTCTTGCTCAGTGAATTTAGGACATTTGATTATCCTATAAGTAAAGTGACATTTTACTTGATACTTTACTTAAGAGTTATAATAATGAAAACCTTTAGGGGGCAAATCAGTTTGTTAAAGAATTTAATGATTTAAAACTAGAATTGGTGATTTAAAGTGATTTAATTTAGTTATGAAATTCTAATAATTTAAGTTTGGAATAGTGTTCAAGTTGTTTTATTCTTAATGTTTTAAACCATTTGAATTGAAAGAAGAGTTTAAATTATTTAAATTAGACTTTAATGATTTAATTTTTAATTTAATTGCAATATTCTAGATTAACTTTTAATTGGTTTGATTTTCTTTATTAAGAATCATTTTTTTAAAAATTGATTTTGATGTTTCAAGTTTGCTTTAAATTTGCTTTCAAGTGATTTTTGAAATTAATTTTAGTGTTTTAAATTTATTTCAATTTGATTATTAAATTACTTAATGTTTCAAGCTTAATTTAATTAAAGGTTAATTTCTTTTAATTATCATCTTAAGTTTAATTAAGAGTTAAATATTATTAAAGTAATTCATTTAGGAATTTTAAATTAAAGAATTGATATCTTCTTAAATCAAATCCCTAATCTTAATAATCCAAATTTTTAATCTATTCTTCCAAAATTTAAATTATTTAATTAATTAAAATTTACTTTAAATATTTTCAAGATGATTAATGGTTTTCTACCCCTTAATTCCCTAGGTTTCAATCATCTAATGAAAATTTTAAAATAAGATATTATACCCTCCCCTTGATTAAACCTAAATATTAATTAGGGTGAAAATTCTTTAATTACCTTTATGCCCCTTTTAAGCTTGTTCATTCATAACTCATCAAATTAAGCTCAAATAAACTTAAAATTTTTATGTCACTTTACTCACATGTCAATTAAGACATTAGAGGAGAAGATGTGATTTTTCTGAATTTAATTTAATTTATATAATTATTTTAATGAAAAATAAGGATTTTTAATGGAAATTCAACAATATGACCAAGGTAAGATTTCTGTACTTAGAAAAATTATGGGATGTTCTTATTGATTAGAGGAACACTTGCACCAATTTTGGTGATTTTTTGAATTATATTTTATTTATTATATTTATTTTGAGTTTTGGAGTGTTAATTAATTATAAAATAAAATTAAAGTTGAAAAATGAATTTAATATTTTTCTTAAGTCCCTCTGACCTCAAGAAGTTCATAGAAGCAAATTTTATATTTTCTAATTTTTCTTTGAATTATTAGAATTAATTTGGTGAAAAGGTTGGAAAATCCATTTTTTAATATTAAAAATTGTCTTAAGCATTTAAAATTCAATATCTTAACCAAGAGACTTGGGAAAAATATTTAGTTTGTTCCAAAGTATTAGGAGTCAAAATATGATATTTTTGTGAATTTTATTATTTTTATGAATTTTATTATTTTTTAATTATTTAAAATATTAAAATAAGGTAGAAAATGAAGATTTTTGAAAAATTCTAATTTTAAATTTTTTAGACTTCTCTGATATCAGAGAGCCCACAAAACTAATTTGGTGAATTTTGAAAATGTATTTTTAGAGTTATGAATTTTTAAAGTTTAATTTTTGTCTTGTAACTTAATTAATCCATTTAGTGGGGTTAAACATTTCCAACTGATTCCAAATTTTTATGTGAGGTCTCTCTAATCCTAAAGATTAGTGGAGAATTGTTTTCAAGTTCTTTTGATGTGTTGTTAACCCTAATTAATTAAAGTTCAGTTTTAAGTAATTAGGCCAATTAGGGTTATTCTTAATGAATTAACTCAAAACATAATTATCCTAGGGTTCTCTGGTCCTAAGAAACCTCCCCAAATTTTCCTAGAATTTTCTAAGCAATATGCTAATTAATGGAATTAAAATACCAAAAATAGTGACATAAACTTGAAAAATACATAACTTGCCATAGAGATAACCTCTAACCTTAAAAAATTTAGGGACTGTTTCTAAGATTAGAGGCTTCAAAAGCCCTATGGTCTCATGCCATGGTGAATTATCTATGCAAATGGAGAATTAAAATACTAAAATGAATAAATAATTAATTAAAAATAAAATACTCATCAAATTAACTCAATTCTTTTACCACATTATTCTCCTCTGTGCACTGAGCAAGAGGATATTTTTATTTTATTTTTGTGACTTTTCTACACAAAGATATGGATTTTCTTAGTTTCAGGCATTTAATTAAATCATAAATTCCATATTTTACTACTTATCCGACTCTGCGCCACGGCAACCTTAGCGTTTCCGAAGCTCCACGCGGTGTTCTCCCATTCGCCGCCGCCATCCGACTCAGTGCCACGTGGCCCGCGGTTCATATACCGTTCCCAGGTCCGACGCAATCTGAGTCGTCCATTCGATACACGCTCGATCCAACGGTGGCTGGTCTTCGTCTCTGACTGGTGTGCACCCGTGACCGTGCACACTCAAACCCAAATATCTCCCTCGTTTCTCAATAGATTTTCGTGTTCTTATACTCTATGGATTCATCATGAAGAGACGGACACATCCATTCAGTTTACATGCATAGAAATCAACTCAAACGAAATGGAGAATCATTGGAAGCTCTCGGGGAGGAGGAGTGTACCTTGGTTCAAGAGGTGAGGCCTCAACTGAATGTGCTAGGTACGTTCGTTGCAGCTGGAAGAGCCTAGGGATGAAGCCTCTGGCACTGGTTAAAGGTCTAAGTATGAAAGTGATCAGGCCTGATTTCAGACTTTGGAGGCTAGAGCAATTGGGTGGCCTGGAGAGGGGACTTTCACTGGGGAACTCCTTCTCTTGGTCCTGTGCAGGTGTGGGTGAGTTTAATTTGATTTTGGTGGAGGTTTGAGAGATTTCCTATTCTGGGCTGAGAATTGAGCTCCAAAATTAAGCTCAATCAATGGGATTTAGGGCAGGAGAACAGTGGGGATGGATTGCTCTTTGCTAGGGGAAGCTCTGTGAGGAGTTTGGAGGGATTCTATGAAAGTTGATTTCAACCAAACTTTTGGCCGAGAGGGGGTGGCTTGTTTAAATATCCATGGCCAGGGCCTCCCAGGGGGGTTTGATGGCTTGGATCAATCGCTTCCGGTGAAGAGAAGAACACTCAGCGATGGCCATTGGGCATGGGACAACTCGGCCTAGTTCAAATTGAATTTTTGAATCCATTTAGACCTCTCGCCCATGGTGTTTTCCGGCGACCTGGTGGCTGGCTGGCCAGGGTCAGGTCACCATCTTGATCAGGAGGGTCAGGGCTTGAAGTTTGTGGGTTCAATTGGTCAATGCCAAGTGTAAAGAGGTTTGATTTAAGTGGTAAGGGGGAAGGGTCATTTTAGGTTCAAATGGATCAAGTCATGGCTTAGGGCTTGGTGCACCATCCAAAGCTCTGATTTTGGGCAGAGGGAGGTGATGACAAATGGATCAAGACAGCTTATGAAGGGTGGTGAAGTCCCCATCAAGATTATTTAGATTAGTTGTGGTTAAGGAGAATCATGGGTAGGGCTAATGACTTTTAGGGAGTACTTAAAGTATCTCCTCCTTTTGCCATTTAGGGAGTGATGACAAGTCTATGGCTCCTCATGGCTTACATATGGCTTATGCATAGCTCCATGGCTCCATTTGGCTTGAGGCCAAGCTTAGTCAATTTCATGGAAATGAGTTTTAAGAATTTTAAATATTTAGGGGTAATTTGGCACATGGCTTAGTTTAGAAAATTATAATGATGAATTTGAAACTTAGGGAGTGATTTAAATCAAAGGGATGATGAGGTGAAAGTGTCATGTAGGCTTTGGATTGACTTTGGGCCTTTTGAAATCATTTTGGATGGGCTTTTAAAATGGTTTAAGGAAGTGGGCTTTATGTTTCAAAATGGACTTTTGGATGAAAAATTTTGTGAAGGACCATGCCAAACAAATTTGAGGTGATTTGGAGTTGAATTGGGTTTGATTTGAGACTTTTTGGTAAAGGGGGCAAAGTGGGTCAAATTGGGCTAAGTTGGGCTAAGGTTGGGCTAATGTTAGATTTGATGTAAAATTAATGTTGAGAAATGTTTATGGGAGTGTTACAAAGAGTTTTCAACTTTGGTTGGGCTTTGATTTTGGGATTTGGGCCCATTTGGGTTCATGGTGGGTTTAGGCCAAAATTGGGGATTTTGGTTTTGGGTTAGGTTTGGGTTCAAATTTGGGGAAAATCTTGTTAGTGTTTTGTTTGTGGGGATATTAGGAAGGTTTAGGAAAAGATTTGGGGTTAATTGGAGTTGAGTTGGGTTAGTTTGGGCTAAGTTTAGGTCATGGGCCAAAATTGGGCTTTAAGCTTCAAATTGGAATTGGATCCAAATGTTAATAAAATTGGGCTTGGATTTGGTCTAAATTGATATTGGGGATATTGAATTGAAGTTTAGAATTGGATTGTATCAATATTGAGGTCAATTGGGTTGATTTGGTTTGACATTGGGCTTACTTTTGTTAAAAATGGGCTAAATTGGGGGTTTTAGTAAAAGTGGGTTAGATTGAAAAAATTGGATTATGGTGTAATTGAAAAAAAATGAAATTGGGAATATTTGGGATTTTTTGGAATTTTTTGGGAATTTTCTGAGTTTTTGGAATTTTTGGGTTAAAAGGGTATTTTGGGTTTTTGGAGAGTATTGGGGGGTATTTTTGGTATATTTGGCCATGGATGATCAATTTGAGTAGGGGGAAATGTTTATAATTGGTTTTGAGGAATTTTGGGTAATTTAGGTAATTTTTGCAAATTTTGGGTAGCTTCAAGGACATTTGGTAAGTTTGGTGGGTGTAGGGCCCCGGGGGTCAAAAATTGAAATTTTGAAAAAATGAAGATTGATCAAGTTTGAGTAGAATGAAATCACTTTGGTTAAGCCATGAAGCCATATCAAGCCCATAAGAGCCATAAGAGGACTCATTTGAGGCATTCACTATGTTGTTCCTAACCCTCTTAGACAAGGGCCTAGGGGTTAAGATCCATCCATATGAATTACCTACATGAGTCAGGAAGTCAAGCTAGGTATGAATGGTTTTAGGATTTGGAATGTGTGTGAAAGTGTAATGTGTGCAGGTCAACCCTCACCAGACCAGGCCACCCAGGGTAGTCCTAAGGCCAAAGAGTCATATAAGGAACTCATCCTTTAAACCTCCACATTTGATCTTAACCCTCCAAGTGACTTAGGGGTTTACAACCAAACTTATGGGGTTTGCAGGGAGATAAGAGGTGTTTGAATTTCTAAGTGGTGGGTTCCATTTATAGTCCTCTAAGATAGTCAAAGGGAAAGCCTAAGGCTAGATCCTAAGTATTAAGGAGAGAGAAGAGAAAAGACCTCATAAAAAATGAGGTCAACAAATGGACCCCCAATAGGTGTGGTGTGCTAACCAAGCGCACCACGTGTATTGGCGTTGACCAAAGAGATCAATAAAACCAACACAGACGTCTAAGTGACACAGTTAGGACAGAGTAGAAACAAATTTCCGCTGGGGAGTATCGAGTATATCTCCAAGTCTGGAGATCCCTGAACTCTCGCTGGGGAAAAGAGTTGGAGGTGAATTCCAGATCATAAGATCTGGGGAAATTTGATTTAGATTTCATTTCATTTTCTATTCCGAGTTTTTTTTATGTGTGAGTTTAGATTTCGATTTGTTTTGAGTCTCAATTTTGGTTGAGGTTTAATTTAAAATCAATTCAAGGAAATCTGGATTTGAAATGAGAATTGGAACCTAGGTTCCAACCTCGAGATTGCGAAGAGAACTGAAATTTAGGTACCAGCCTCGGAGTGAGAATCAGAGTTTAAGTATCGATTGAAAAGGATGAGAATCAGAATTTAGGTACTGATCTCGAAATAAGATCTGGAATTTGGTACCAGCCTCGGAAGGAGGGAGTTGAAATTTGGTATCAATCTCGGGAAGAGAGTCGGAATTTGGTACCGACCTCGAAAGGAGAGAACTGGAATTTGGTACCAGTCTCGTAGGTTTAAAGAACTAGAATCTGGTTCCAGTCTCGAAGGTTTAAAGAGAACTAAAATCTGGTTCCAGTCTCGAAGGTTTAAAGAGAACTGGAATCTGGTTCCAGTCTCGAAGGTTTAAAGAGAACTGGAATCTGGTTCCAGTCTCGAAGGTTTAAAGGATAGAAATTTGCTATGGAGATTTGAGTTTAGTGGAAGATTTGGAATGAGACGTGAAAGTGTTTCACGTCCCATAAGGATTGATCAAAGTCTGATTATTTGGCGAAGGATATGAATCCATGCCATCAGAACCAAATCAAAGATTTTCGTGGTTCTGTGTCAGTAGATTCAGTCGACTTTCTCAAAAGAGGGAAGGAAATATGGAGAGTCAAAAAGAGATTTGAGAATACCCGAAGGTTGAGGATTTCAGATTCAAGAATTTATCTTAGTAGCTTGTTGTGATTTGATTTTAGCTTGATTTTCAATTTAGGGTTCGTTTTGACATGCAGATTTTTAAAAGAGTTCTCATTTATTTTTATTTTCCCTTTGTTCTTTGTTCGAAGTTCATTTAACTTAATGGCGTTTCCCAGTCAATTTGCACAAAAAGAAGTGAAGGCAAAACATGACATGGTCGTTTTCTCGATCACGGCTCCATTCCTCACCCTCTTTTCATCAAGTGCTAGACTCAAGCCATTTCTAAAGTTCAGAACCAACCGCCCGTTCGACATTTCCCTGTGAAAAAACAAGAAAACGATCAGGGGCTGTACTAAGAACAAGAACAATAAGAAAAACATTTATTAATGAAAAATTCTTATTTATCTCTTTTAATTTTTAAAGAAAGTAGGAAGAGATGAGGGAAAGATCATGTATGAATTGATTTAAAAGGAAAGATTGACATTTTATTATTATAATTTTCACACGTTTTTTTAACACATTTTTTTGTTAATGAATTTCTTTTTTATCATCCATTTTTTTTATGTTTTGGGTTCAGACCCAGTCGCAAATGATTACTCTCCCCGTGCTTCTAGGAGTGAGAACTCATTTTTAAAGTTCATCCTTCGAAACATCAGGTTGCATAATACTTCTTCAAATATCGTCCATTGATTGGAAGCATAGGTCGTTCTCCACGGAAATTCACCAGTTGGTAGGAACCTCCTGAGTAGACTGTCTCGACCACGAATGGCCCTTCCCATGTTGGTTCAAATTTACCTCCTATCTTGCGGTGTGCAAGAATAGGTCTTTTGAGAACTAGAACCAAGTCACAGACTTTAAATGTCCTTGGACGGACTAGTTTATCGTGGGCCTGGATCATCTTGGCTTGATACAGTTCCAAATTCTGCTGTGCTGAAAGTCTTTTCCTTCCAAGCTTTCCAATTCTTCCAATCGTAATTTGACATTTTCTTCTGTAGTGATCTTTTCTGCAAATGCAATTCTGAGTGACAGAAGCTGTACTTCCAATGGTAAGACGGCCTCGGACCCGTACACTAAAGCGTAAGGCGTAGACTGAGTAGGACTTCTGAAAGTCATCCTGTAGGCCCATAAGGCTTCTAACAAGTTCTCGTGCCAATTTCTTTTGTTGTCGTCCGCAGTTTTATTAAGGATTTGGACGAGAGTTTTATTAAAAGCCTCGGCCAAGCCGTTTACTCTTGGGTAATAGATTGTCGAATAACGCCAATCAATCCCGTGTCTTCTGACAAAATTGTTGATCTTCGTACTCTTGACGCGGACCCATTATCTGAAATGATTCTGCGCGGTACTCCGAAATGGTAGACAACTTGATTCTTGAAGAACTGTAACACATGGTGCGCTTTCACTTCTCTGAGTGGTATAGCTTCTGCCCACTTAGAAAAGTAATCTGTAGTTGCAAGAATGAAGCGATGTCCTCTTGAAGAAGGCAGATCTATCAGACCCACGATATCTTTTCCCCAACACTCAAATGGCCACGACGCGATTGTCGGATGTAACACATTTGGAGGTTGATGTAGAACCACTCCATGCACTTGGCACTGGTGACAACTTTTGGCAACCTTCATGCAGTCGGTTATCATCGAGGGCCAGTAATACCCTAGTCTTTTAATCTTCATTTTCATCTTCGGACCCGATTGATGAGCGCCACAAAGTCCTGAGTGTACTTCTTTGACAATTTCACGAGCCTCGGACCCGCTCAGGCATCTTAGCCACATCTGATCAAAAGACCTTCTGTATAACGTGTTGTTTATTAATGCATAAGACAGAGTTCTTTTCTTGATTTGATGGGCTATCGACTTATTGTCCGGTAGGTTTCCTGTTTGCAAGTAGTCTATTAGTGGCCCCCACCAATCTTCTGTATTTTCTGTTACTGCCACAATTTTTTCTTCTTCTTTTCCTGACTTGTGTATCGTGTCCATGTCGAGCTGTGAGAGAACCTGACATCCCTGAACTGACACTTCAACTGATTCATCCTGCAAGCAGGCAAATTCTTTTGTAAGGCAGGCTAACGCATCTGCAAGAGCATTTTCACTCCTGGGAATCTTGTAGATCGTTACATTCGGAATCTGCTCCAACAATTTCATGGCATACTGAAAGTATTGTTCGAGTCTTGGCCTTAGAATTCTGTATTGTCTTGCGACCTGTTGAATTATCAACTGAGAATCCCCATAGATGTTGATATCCATTACCCCATTTGAATGATTAATTCCAATCCTGTTATGAGGGCTTCGTATTCTGCTTCATTGTTTGTACACGGTTCTGTTAAGTGATAGGAATACCTTAACATCCCCCGCTCCGGTGTTATAAAGATTAGTCTGATTCCTGCCTTACCGGGCACTATCGTTTGTGATTCTTTATCTTTCTGTGCTGAAGATGCTCTGTCAAAGTACAGTTCCCAACACTGATCATCGGGGTCTTCTAGGATCATTATCTGCTCGTCTGGCAGGTCGTCGTTGAGAGGCGATTCTAGCGGTAAAGGGTGTGCTGCAGGGAAGTCTGCCAGGACTTGTCCCTTAACGGCACGAAGAGGAACGAAAGTTATATCGAATTGCAATAGTATCATTGACCACCTGGCAAGTCTGCCGGAAAGTGTCGGACGGGTCATCAAATATTGCAATGGATTAAACTTCGAAATAAGGTTGACCTTATGAGAAAGCATGTAGTGCCTGAGCTTCTGTGCGGCGAAGATCAGGGCCAAATAGTGCTTCTCAATAGGAGGATACTTTACTTCCGTCGGAATTAGACGACGACTTAAGTAGTAGAGAGCATTTTCTTTTCCCTCATCATTGACCCGGGCTAACAGGGCTCTGAGAGAGTCGTCTAAAGCCTCGGTATAAAGTATCAACGGTCGTCCTGAGACTAGGGCTGCTAAGACAGGAGGTGTCATTAGATATTGTTTGATGTCATCGAAGGCATGTTGACATTTGGAGTCCCAAGTAAACTTGGCATCCTTCTTAACTAAAGCAGAAAACGACTGACACCTTCTTGACAAATTCGAGATAAAGCGTCGAAGATATGCCAATTTCCCTTGAAAGGACCGTAGTTGTTTCAAGGTTTTAGGAGGTGGCATTTCTAAGATAGCTTTAATCTTCCCTGGATAAATTTCAATTCCACGATGTCGGACGACAAATCCTAAGAATTTCCCAGAGGTGACGCCAAAGGCGCATTTCATGGGATTCATCTTAAGGTTAAATTGTCTTAATCGCTCGAAAAAAATTCTCAAATTATATAAGTGATCTTCCTTTAATTTGCTCTTGATGACCACATCATCCACGTAACACTCAACTTGGTTGTGAATGAGATCATCAAATCCTCATCATTGCTCTTTGGTAGGTTGCTCCTACGTTCTTCAATCCAAATGGCATCACTGTGTAGCAGTACACTCCAATTGGCATTTTGAAGGATGAGGGCTTTTCATCTTTCGGTGCCATCTTTATCTGGTTGTATCCCAAAGATCCTTCCATGAAAGAAAAGATTTCATGTGTTGAAGCTATGTCGATCATCAATTCTGGAATTGGTAGCGGGAATTCATCCTTTGGACATGCTTTTTTCAAATCTCTGAAATCCACGCAGATTCTGATCTGACCATTCTTCTTTCTGACTGGTACTACATTGGCTAACCAAGTTGGATATTGTTCTTCACGGACAAATTTAGCGTCTATTAGCTTCTTAACCTCAGCTATTACTTGTTGTTCAATCTCTAGACGCATTCTTCTCGGAGCTTGTCTGATTGGAACAGAAGTGTGATCCACTCCTAGCCTGTGAACTGCAACCTCTGGAGCTAATCCTGGCATTTCATCGTAACTCCAAGCAAAATAGTCTTTGAATTCCTTTAATAGCTTGATTATGTTTTCAGAGTCTTCTTTATAGAGTAAGGAGCTAACAAAGGTCGGCCTAGGATCTTCGCTAGTACCTAAGTTAACTTCCATTAACTCGTCTACTGTAGATTTAATTTCTTCTTCAAATTCTAGCGGAGCATCTCCGATTGGTAGATCTTCAAGATCTTCTGAAGCTTCCAAGCAGTCTTCATTAGGCTCGCAAGTGACAACCAAGCAAAATCCCGTATCGTCAACTGATCCTACCGTGCCGAATCCAAGACCATGTTTTGAATTGGGAGGCCAGCTGGCATTATTCCATAATTTTTCAAAATGTTGTGATTGACCTTTTGTCCATCATCGAGGTAAGACACCACGTTGAATTAAATTTTGAACACAGGGAGAGTACCACTCAAAAGGCAGTTCCATTAGTTCAGATGAAGCAACATCTTCAAATTGTACATTATTTTTAGTTTTGGAAGAAGAAGCACCACGGTAAAACTTGATTGGTTTAGTACCACCACCATGCACTTCCTTGACCATCATACCCTCGACCTTATTAGGGTGGATCGGGGTTAGGGTCATAGTATGTACATAGTGGTTAATCTTCTCGTACATTGATTTATATTATTCATTCTTTTCATCTTCGAGAGAGCTCTTGAACTGGGGTTTCTTCTGACTTATGGCCGCTGCTTTTTTCTTGATTTCTTATTCTTCGGAACTGTTCTCCCAATCAACGTCAATGACTAGTTTCTTCTGTCCAACTGTTCCAACGTCTCTTCCACGTCCTCGTCCCCGGCCTTGACCTCGGGTGCGAGTTCAGGAGAAACCTTCACCATCTCTCTGTAAGGGAGTGGTGAGTAACTGTTAGACTAGAATTTCAGGCTCTTCATCGTCTTTCACTTCTTTTGCTTCATTTGTTATGACATTTCTGGAGAAGATTGTTTTCCTCGGAGGCACGTAATAGGCTGCATCTTCATGAATTCCAATCTCGTGTACGGAGAATGGTTGCAAGTCACCTTTGATACGTTGTTCTCCTCCTTCGTAATACTTTATGCACTGGTGCAGAGACCACGGTACCATCTAGTTTTCATGGATCCATGGCCGACCCAGTAAAGCGTTGAACGATGTCTCAGAATCAATTATATGGAATTTTGCGGTTGTCTTTGCTAAATCACCGGTCTTCATCAGTAGTGTTATCGATCCAAGAGCTCTTTCTCCTTTCTGATTGAACCCTCTTAATAACATCTTATCTGCTTTGAGGTCGCGAGCATCAATTTCCAAATATGCTAATGTTCAAAGGCTCATTATGTTGATTGATGCTCCTGGATCAACCAACACCCTAGAGAGCGTAAACTTTCCAATAGTGATCGAAATGTACAACGGTCGGTTGTGATCAACTGTTCCCAGTAATAGATCATTGTTCGTGAAGGTAACACCTCGCTGTTCTTTTAACGAGCAAACCTCGTTGAAGGAATTACCGGCCATTTGAGCTAAACAAATCTTTGGATCAAGTAAAGCCTTGATCAGAGCTTCCCTCATCTCCTTTAACAGGATCAGAGCGTCGTATATGCTTAGTTTGGCTGGTAGCTTCCTAAGATGGGCTAGCACGATATAGTCCACTTTATTACCATGTTCCTCGGTTTCTTCCCGAATGGGCAATTCCTCCGTCGGGGTTGGCTCCTCCGAGCAACCACCGCTTTCCTTTATCTTTTGGACCCATTCTCGGAGGTAGAACTTTTCCGCTTCTTAGGTTGACTTCGGCTACTTGTTCCGAGTCCGGTGTCCGGATCTGCCGATGTTTCCGCTTAAATTGGAACGACTGGCCCTTCTGGAGTTGCTTCAGAATCCGATAAATCTAATTCTATCGCGATCGGAGCTCCTCGAAATTCACAAATGGACTCGTTGCTTGTTAAGCTTTCGTAGCCTCCTTTGTGAACATCTTCTTAGTCGTGGTCATCGAGGTTTAGTATGATTTGAGAGTGGTTATTTATATTGGAATCAAGATCCGGATTAGGTTGGTTGTGGTTAGTTATGTAATCGTTAGAAACAGCCAAAATGTAGACAACACCAAAACTCTTATCATTATAAGATCCCGCCGGGGCGAGCAAATAATCATACAGAGTCAGAGGTTCGAGGGATTTATCCCCCGAATCGGAAACAACCATCCTAGGATAAGCAGCCCCTAGTCTACCCTTCAGAGCCTCAGTTTTCTTTTCTTCCATGATTTTCTCGTCCTTCTGGGGCAGTTCTTCAATCACAAGCGATAGTGTCGACTCGGCAGGTTTCAAACTCTGAGTTAAAGCGCGTACCGAAGCGGTCTGGATGTGATCCAAAATTTTCTTTGAAGACTTTGTCCAGATGGTACGTTTATCGGAACAATAGGATCCGTCGAGATAACATTGACGGAACATCCTTTTTGGGGTTCCTTCATGTATTCCTTCGGGATCGTTATGTGCCCTTTCCGGAGATTGTCATCAAGCCAACTCTTGAAAGTGATGTAATCCTCAATCTTGTGTCCGAGCATTCGGTGGTAAGGGCAATAGTTCAGATGATCTTTCTTGTTGATTTCTTCTGGCCTCTTGGTCTCTGGTAGCTAAAAATCTGGTGTTTTCATTAAACCGCGAAACATCTTTGCTACTGCTTTAGTCTTGAATAGATATTCCTTATTTAGAAAATTTTTCAGGGTACACTGTGGACGAGGCGGTTGTTCATAATGCTGAGGCGACTGATAGCTCGGTTGAGGCTGTTGATAACTCTGCTGAGGTTACTGATAGATCTGTTGCAGTTGTTGGTATGTCCGTTGCGGTGGTTGATAACTAGGCTGTGGCCGCTCCGGTCGTATCCGAACCGGTCGCTTGCCCTTATCTACCGCCGCGACAATTCTGGATTTCTTTTCAAATGCTTTTACAGGCTTCTGCTTATCGGTCTTATCTACGAAACTTAACTTCTTTGCCTCTTCTTGCAAGCTTCCGGCCTTGCTACGCAACTTCTCGAAAGTCTTAATTGTAAATCCTTTAAGGAGAAGTGCTATCGGGCCATGGATACTCTTAAGCAGGATACCGACTGCATGCTGTTCTTGAAGCTGTGGTTCACACTTCATGCTTAAGTTCCTCCATCGAAGTATGTAATCCACTAAAGTCTCTTCAATTTCTAGTGCTCCACCACTAGATCACCGATGGTGATGTGGTGCCGAGCCCTGACAAACTGCTTAACGAAGAAGTTTTTCAATTCTACAAAGGTCTTAAGTGAACCATTTGACAATTCTACGTACCAGTCGAAGGCGATCCCTGACAAACTGCTGACAAACTGAGAGAAGAGTAAAGCGTCACTCCCACCGGCATTACAGCAACTAGCACGAAAATGTGCGACATGCTGCCGGGGGTTTCCCGTTCCATCAAAAGTCTTAAACAGAGGTGGTACGAAGCCTTTCGGGTATTGGACTGCATCAAACTCTTCGGGGTAAGGTCTACCTGTCTAAATAGGTGCTCCGCTCTTAGATTGTGCTAAGGCTTCTCGCACCTGCTGTTCTACCATGTTTTTAATGTCCTTTTCGGGAATCATATTCTGTGTAGAATCCTTATTTGGTGGCTCATCTCCTTTGACGGATGTGATCTCTTTTCCACCATCTGCAATATGGATGATCTCTGGGGGTGTTTCTTTCTGAGGTTGTACCTAACTCTGGAGAGTGGCTAAAGCAGCAGCCATCTCTTCCATCATCTTTGCCATCTGGGAAGTTGTGTCATCTCTTTCCCGAAGCTGTGCTCTCATCACTTCCGGTTCATCTCTTTCCGCAGTTCGCCGGAGCACCTTGCGAAGCTGATGATGCTCGTGTCTCAACCATATTGATCTCGGCATACTCCTCATCCATGAACTCTGATGATTCAACTTCATTCTCCAACTTTTCTCCTCTTTCTTTCGCCAACCGATGGATATCCATCCTTAGCTTTCCTATAGCATCCTCGAGGGGTCTCTTCCAGACGGTCTCGCGGTTGTCGTGTGATGGCTGTTGAACTTCTTTCCCGGGAGTTTCTTTTATTGCAGTAGCACTTTCTTCTGATTCAGGCTCTTTGACGAGGATTTTCTTCTGAGGACGTTGTGTTGGTCTCGGCTCGGTAATAATAGGTCGCCACACCATCCTTCTTGCAGCAGAAGGCCTAGGACCGGATGG
The DNA here is from genome assembly GCA_022702705.1 of Papilionanthe hookeriana x Papilionanthe teres. Classification (NCBI taxonomy): domain Eukaryota; kingdom Viridiplantae; phylum Streptophyta; class Magnoliopsida; order Asparagales; family Orchidaceae; genus Papilionanthe; species Papilionanthe hookeriana x Papilionanthe teres. The sequence goes on along the minus strand of CM040421.1, from coordinate 139,310,973 downwards.
TCTGTCGGCTATATGCTGGTAGGTGGTGTCCTCCCTAATATGATGGCCCGATACAACAACAGGTGAACTAGCTTTCATTTCCTTCCTTGGTTTCTCTATGGCAGTGACAGGCTTTACTCGCGGTCTAAGGCAGGATCTAGCTGGAACTCGTCCCATTCTTCTTAGGATTTCTGACACGAGGCATCTTTCTTTCTCTGCCAATTTTTCAATCACAGCTTGTAGCCGAGCAAATGGCGTAGTCTTAGCCCTTTTTCTTTTGTAGTTACTATAGTATGCAGGTCGGGGTAATGTAGCGGCAATCCTTCGGACGTCTTCTTCATCCGATGCAACAGAGAGGGGGTGAAACCTACTTCCTTCTAACAGAGGTGTATACTCAGGCAGTTCAGGGATTTCTTCCAGGAAAGCAACTGCACCGGCGTTAGCTTTTTCAATCCTAGCTATCTTTCTGCTTCTATTTCTCATTTGAGTCCGAGTTAGGGGTGCAACTCTTGAACTAGACCCAATTTCGAAAACAGATGGTATTGTAGCAAAATCTGTATCCTCCACGGTGACAGCCTCATCCCAAACTTGGATTTCCTTCCCCTTCAGTTTGGCAGAAGCCGGGGTAGGTGCAGAGATGACTAGACTGGTGGGGGTAGAGAAAACAGTTCTCCTACGAATAACAGTACTTCTTTAGGCTGGAACCCTTTGCAGGGGAGGGAATTCTTGAGTCGACTTCAGGTTGAACTCAATTAGGGGCTCCTCAGTTTCTGGCACTTTGTTCATTAGTGTGAAAAGAGTAAAGTCAGCGAACTTAATATCTGTATTGTCAAATCCTTGTCCAAAACGGATGATCCCATTATCAGGCAGCTCATCCTTATAGACAGCAAAGTCCATTCCATTGGTGAAGGAGAAAATTAACTTTGGGGCAGTCATTTTCTACAGTGTAGATTCCGAATATAAGTCCCGAATTATGCTTCCTTTCGTCACAAAACTCAGAACCGAAAAGAAAGAGTCCGAACAAATTCTCGTTTATCTTAATGTATTTGTAATTTTTAAGAGAATTCATTTATTAGAAGGTTGTTTATTAGAGGATTTGTTCGTTAGGAACAAAATGATTAAAGGAGGAAGGTTATAGAAAAGGTAAAGGACCCGATTCAGAATTGGAAAGGGAGAGAAAGTCTCGCAAAACATCTCAACCCGAGGGACCGCTCCTAAGCTAACACCTATTGGAGGTCCACCCCACCTTAGAAAAGAGGTAAAATGATTTCAGAACCTCTCTGTTTAGGGGTTCTAAACTGTGGCTTCTAAATCTGAGAGAAGCTGGCTATACCCGTTCAAGATAGAAATGAAAGTGGTATGCCAACGGAAAGAATGGTAGTTTGATCCACTAGGGACATGGAAACACTACCGATTTATGAAAGCAAAACCATCTGATTAAAATGGAGAGAGGAACCAGTCCCCAGCGGAGTCGCCAGAAGTTGTCAGCAGATTTTTAGGTTGTGTGTTTTGAAAAGGAGGTCGCCTATAGAAGTTGTCGGTGAATTTTAAATTTTAAATTTTAAATTTAATTTAAATATATATAATTTGGAAAGTAGCATTTGATTTTGAAAATAATTTTAAGTTTTAAAATTTTAAGATATGAAATTAAACCGATCTCACATCCCAAATAGTTTATATAAACGAGCATCACACCACAAATCGTGTATCTATCCCGAAGAATAGACACACTCGCTTGATGATGGGGCTCGATTAAATAAACTAGAAGATTTGTGACATCCGTTTGGTCTGCGAACCAATTGTATAAGTCGGCGAGTTCCCTCGCTTAATATAAATGAATTAAGCGGTGGTTTATATTGCCTGGGTTTTTAAAGTTCCCTATAAGGGCAAGCCTCTATAGTTAATTACATCTTAAATGACGGGAATCATTTAAGAAAACTCTCGATAATGATCAATGGTTCTACTTTCAAGAATTTCAAAGTTTAAGGTTTTCAAAGGATTGGATTTTGGAAACTTTAAAAGGGATTAGTTCAAATTTGGAACAATTTATTTTAAGAGTCCAATGGAAGAGAGGTAGGAGAAGCTGAGGATCCAAGAAGAATCTTGGCAACTTCCCAAACTATCCTATTGTTTAGCTTCAATTTGGGAGTTTATTTAATGTTATAATCATGCCAATTTTAATTAATTAGGACTTATATTCGTACGACATGATCATACAAATAGCCTGGAAGATGTGAGGGTTTGTGTCATACTAAATGATTACCTCGGAGTCCTAAGACCGGATAGGGCTTAATTTGCATAACATGATTATACAAATGCCTTGTTGACCTCATTTTTGATGAGGTCTTCTCTTCTCTCTTTAGTACTTAGGATCTAGCCTTAGGCTTTTCCTTTGACTGCCTTAGAGGATTAGAATTGGGACCCGCCTTTTAGAAATTCAAACCACTTCTAAACTCCCTGCAAACTCCACAAACTTGACTATAGACCTCTAATCACCCAGAGGGTTGAAATCAAATGTGGAAGTTTAAAGGATGAGTTCCTATAGGACTCTTTGGCCTTAGGACTGCCCTGGGTGGCCTGGTCTGGTGAAGGGGCTGACTTACACTACACTTACACACTACACTCCCACACACCTTCTAAAACTACACCCATACCCAACTTAACCTCCTGACTCATGTGGGTGATTCACATGGATGGTCCTTAACCCCTAAGCCCTTGGCTAAGAGGGTTAGGAACAACATAGTGAATGCCTCAAATGAGTCCTTTCATGGCTCATATGGGCTTGAAATGGCTTCATGGCTCAACCAAAATGATTTCTTTCCACTTACATCCACCCAATCTTTAATTTCCCAAAATTTCAATTTTTGACCCCCGAGACCCTACACCTACTAAACCTACCCAAAACCGTCAAATTACCCAAATTTTTGTAAAATTTCCAAATTACCCAAAATTTTCCAAAATCAATCCCAAACATCTCCACATCACTCAAATTGATCATCCATACCCAAAAATACCAAAGATTCCAAAAATACCCCCCAATACCCTCCAAATACCCAAAATACCCTTCTTGGCCTAAAAATCCAAAAATTCAAAAAATTCCCAGAAAATTCCAGAAAATCCTAAATATTCCCAATTTCATTTTGTCCAACTACACCATGGGCCAATTTTGTCAATTTACCCTACTTTTGTCAAAACCCCCAAATTGACCCATTTTAACCCAAAGTAGACCCAATGTTAAACCAAACCTATCCAATTGACCCAAATTCTTGTCCAATTCAATTCTAAACTTCAATTCAACATCCCTAATACCAATCTAGACCAAATCCAAGTCCAATTTGATTGACATTTGGATCCAATTTCACTTTGGGCCTTAAAGCCCAAATTTGGACCCATGACCCAAACTTAGCCCAAACTAACCCAATTCAACTCCAATTAACCCCAAATCTTTTCTAAACCTTCCTTAACACCCCCATAAACATTTCTCAACATTTATTTCAACTCTAGCCCAACATTAGCCCAATTTGGCCCACTTGGACCTACATAGGCCCACTTACCAAATAAACCCAAATTCAAACCAATTCAACTCCAAATCACATCAAACTGATTCCAAGCCCTTCATAGAACATCCCTAAACCAATTATGACATTTATTTGACAAAGTTCTTCACAAAATTTTTATCCAAATGCCCATCCTAAAATCAAAAGCCCATTTCCCCTAAACTTTCCTAAAAGCCCACTTCACCACATTCAAAAGCCCAAATCTACCCTAAAGCCCACATGACATCTCCATTTGTCATCCACTTAATTAAATCCATTACCTAAGTCCTAAATTCACCATCAAATTATTCCAAATCAAGTTTCATACAAATTTCCATCAAAACATCCAAAATTCTTAAAACCCATTTTCATGAAATCGACCAAACCTTTTCCCAAGCCAAATGGAGCCAAGGATGAGCCATTCACAAGCCATATGAAGCCATGAAAGTTTGGCATGTGACCATGCCATTAATGGCAAAAGGAGGAGGTCCTTTAACCATCTCCTAAAAGTCATTAGCCTTAAGCATGTCTCCCCTTAACCAAGATTTAATCCAAATATTCTTGGATAAGGACATCACCACCTCTTGACCAGCCTAGCCTAACCGATCTTCTCAGCCCAAGACCAGCCATGGGGAGGTGAACCCAACCCAAACCAATGGGTTGACCAATTTCCAAGCCAAAATGGCCTCTCCCCCATTCCATTTTAATCCAAACACTTTACACATGTCCAAGCCCAATCGACTTCACCATTGCCAAGCCCCGACCTCCCCGGTCAAGATGGTGACCCATGCCTGCCGGCCGACCGCCCGGATCGCCGGAAAACACCACACCCGAGAGCATCATGTGAGCCCAAGCTTGGAATTCTCACCTGCCGAGTTGCCCCATGCCCAATGGCCACCATGGCCGTTCTTCTCCTCACCGAGAGCAGTCGATCCCATGCCTCAACTCCCCCTGGGAGGCCCTCCACCCTCTCCTATTTAAACTCCACCTCTCTCGGCCATGGGAGGAGCTAAGCACAAACCTTGCCAAAACTCTGCCAAAATTGTTGCAGACCCTTCTCCACTCTTGGAACACTTGATCCCCAGTGAGATCCCCCCGCCATTTCTCCTCCGTAAGCTCGATTTCGGAGTTGAAATTCCACCCAAAACCAGGACACTTCTCCACGGTGAGCCAATTCTCAAATTGATTGGCTCTACACCTTCACCGGACCAAGGGAAGGTGTCCACCGAGCAAAAGCCCCATCTCCGGGCCACCCGGTTGCTCCAGCCTCCAAGCTTTGTGGTCGGGCTTGGTCGAAATCATATCCGGACAATTCCCCGGACCGGGAGACTTCATCCGGAGCTTGCCGGGACCCAATCGAAGGTGCAACAACTCTCGGATTGAAGCCACACTTCTCTGAGCCAAGGTATGAGCTAACTCTCCATCCCGAGCTTCTGGAGATTCTCCATTTCAAATGCCTTAGTTTCCATGCATGTTAGCCGTATAGATGTGTTCGTCTCTTCAAGACGAATCCATAGAGTATAAGAACGTGAAAATCCATTGAGTATCGAGTGAGATCTTAGGGATTTAGTGTGGACGGCTCTCGGGTGAGAACACTTGGGGACGATGAACGGATGCCGTCCATTCGATACACGCGCGCACGAACGGCTCAGATGGCGTCGGACCAGGAAACGGTGCGAGAACCGCGGGGCCCGGGCCGCCGACTCGAGTGGCGGCGTCGAATGGGAGCGCGCCGCGCGGCCTTTCGGAGTCGCCGAGGATGCGCCGGCGCCGCGTGGATAAATAGAAAATTAGGGTATTTTCTTATTTATTTAATTCCCTAAACTTCAAAAATTCATATCTCTGTGTAGGAAAATCATAAAAATAAAATAAAAATACCCTCTTGCTCGAGTGAACGGAGGAGAATAATGTGGAAAAGAAATCATTTAATTTCATCAAATATTTTATTTTTTATAATTTATTTACTCTCTGCATTGTTTTAATTCTCCATGCATGCATACAATTCACCATGGCATGAGACCATAGGGCTTTTGAAGCCTCCGAATTTGGGAACATTCCCTGAATTTTCCAAAGTCGGAGGCCATCCCTATGAAGAGTTCTTGATTTTTCAAGTTCGAGTCACTGTTTTGAGTATTTTAATTCCAGTAAATAGCATGTTGTGAAATAAATTCTAGGAAAATTTGGTGATGTTGCTTATGACCGAGAGAACCCTAGGAAAAATAGGTTTTGACTTAGTTCATTTAAAACAACCCTAATTGGCTTAAACACTCAAAATAGGTCTTTAATTAATTAGAGTTAACCATGCATCAAATTGACTTGAAATCAATTCTCCACTGACCTTTAGGATCGGAGGAATCCATCATAAAAATTTGAGGTCAATTGGACTTGGTTAGCCCCACTAATTGGGTTGATTAAGCCACTTAGCCATTTTAAAATTTAAAAATTCATAACTTTTAAAATACTTTTCAAAAATTCACCAAATTGGTTTTGGAGCCTCTCTGATATTAGGGAAACCTAGGAAAATTAAAATTTCAATTTTCTAAAAAAGTTGATTTTTAATAATATTTTAATATTTTAATAATTAAAAAATAATAAAAATCACAAAAATAATAAAATTCACCAAAATGTCATATTTTGAATTTTAATCACTTAGGAACAAACCCCATATTTTTCCTAAGTCTATTTAGTGAGATATTAAATTTTAAAGCCCTAGGGTAATTTTAAAATTAAAAAAATGTATTTTCTAGCATTTTCACTAAAATAATTACAATAAATCATAGAAAAATCAAAAAATTGCAAAATTTGCTTCTCTGGTTTCCTTGATATCAGAGAGATTTTTGAAAAATATAAAATCTATTTTTCAACATTTATTTTATTTTTAAATTAATTAACGCTCCAAAACTCAAAATAATTATAATAAAAATAATATGATTCAAAAAATCACCAAAATTGGTCCAAGTGCTTCTCTGGTCATTAGAAATGTCCCCTAATTTTCTTAAGGACAGAAACTTTCCCTTGGTCATGTTATTAAATTTTCCTTGAAAATCTCTATTTTCCACCAAAAATAATTATATAAATAAATTAAATACAGAAAAATCACATTTTCTCCTCTCATGTCTTTATTGACATATGAGTGAAGTCACATAAAAATTTCAAGTTCATTTGAGTTCAATTTAGTGAGTTATGAAATTATTAAGCTAAAGGGGTAAAATGGTAATTAAACTTTTAACCCTTAATTAAAACTTTAGGTTTAATAAAAAATCAACAAGTAAAATATTTGATCTTAATCTGATTTGGATGATTGAAATTTAAATAATTAAAAGGTAGAAACCCATTAAATAATTTTAAAATGATTAAACTTTAATTAAATAATAGATTAAATTTGGAGGAATAATAAATTGGAATTATTAAAATAAGGGATATTTATTAGGAAGAGATTTATTCTTTAATTTAAAAATCCCTAAACTAATTATATCATTAATACTCAATTTTTAATTAAAATGATAATTCAAATTTAAAATATTAAAAGACTTAATTAAATTATTAAACTCTTTTAAAATTTTAATTAAAATTAAAAATAAAGTAAATTAAAGATAAATTAAATTAAAATTAAATTAAATTTAATAATTAAATTAAATTAAATTAAATTTAATAATTAAATTAAATCAAATTAAATAATTAAATTAAATTAAATTAAACAATTAAATTAAATTAAATTAAATTAAATTAAATTAAATAAATTAAATTAATTAAATAAAATTGAATTAAATCAAATTAAATTAAATTAAATAAATTAAATTAAATAATTGAATTAAATTAAATTAAATAATTAAATTAAAATTAAATCAAATCAAATTAATTAAACATCAAATCAAATTAAATCAAACTCAATCAAATTAAATTAAATTAAAACTCAATTAAAATTAAATTAAATTGAATTAAATATAACATCACCTAAAACAGAAAGAAACTAAATATAAAGCAATTTGAACACTATTCCAAATTTAAACCCTTTAACTTAAATCAAATCATTTGAATACTAATTTACCCTTGAAAGCTTTAGTTATTATAACTCCTAAATAAAACATTAAATGAAGTGTCACTTCACTCATAGGATATTCAAATGTCCTAGTTCACTGAGCAAGTTAACAAAACTTGAAAACCTCGGACGACCGATTCATTTATATCATTAAATTCATTTGGACTTAAAACAATCCTAGAAATATTGAAAAGATGTTTAAGATTCCTCTTAAGCACTTCCTCAATATGATAGGACATTTATAAGAACAATTGAATTTGATTATTCTTTGATGAAGAAAATCGTCCTTAAACCAAAACACAAAGAACCTAGACGTCATAGGGAATGACTAGCTATAGGATTAGGAATTTGGTAGAAAACCATAACCTTTCCCTTAGCCTTACCTAGGAACTTGCTTAAGTATTCTAATTGTGTTTTAAGTGCAGCTTGGGATGACGGGAAGACCCTCCAGGTACGCATTTGTATTATTGCAATTTACTTTCCTGCAATTTATTTTCCAAGCAATTTACATTATTGCAATTTACTTTATTGCAACTCGCGTTTATTTTTCTTGCATGATAAAACAACTCGTTGCATGAAAACCCACACCTTTAGGATAGTCCCTAAAACTGAAACCAAATTAAGTTAAAAGTCATTGCAAGATAAAATTCACCGCCACAACATTTCAAAATATAAAACAACTCAAAATTTAATCACAAACAGAACACAAAACTACAATTACAACTAAATTAAAACGTCCCGTTGGATGATCGGGAATACCTCGGATGATGTAACCTACGTGTTGCTAACGGGATTTCCCACGGTCTAAATGAAAGTGTGGAACTCATTTAGTTGAGTTTAGCAAATTCATCTGGACTAAGTGAATCCGATAAAAATAATGATGCCGGAAGGATGGAACCGTGGGATCTTAACCGGTGTCGTTATAATCAACTTTAAGATTTGTTTTAATCAAAATAAAAAAAAAACACTTGGAAATTAAGACTTCTCTAAACCAAAACACTTTTCTCATCTCCTGATTTGTAATTTCTAAAACTAAACCTCTGCAACAACAAGGAACTTGGAGCATGGTGGGCAGCACGGCCATCGTCATCAGCAAAACTTGAACCTACTTCAGCAAAACTTTTCTAGAATTAAATAACCAAGCCATAGGACTTCGAGGTAGCTTGCCTAGTGCAACATAAATCCTCAACTCTTCGTTAGGCATTTGCATTGCAAATTAAGCCCTAACCGGTCTTAGGATTCCGAGGTAGTCGTCCGATACGACAATAAACCCTCACATCTTCTAGGCAATTTGTTTGATTTTATCATACAAATATAAGCCCTAATTAATTAAAATTGGCAAGATTGAAATACTAAATAAACATTAGGACTTTCCTAAATTCAAGCCAAACAATAGGATAGTCGGGAAATTACCGAAGTCCACTTCGAATCAGTGATTTCTCCTACCTCTCTTCCTTTGGATTCACAAAACAAAATGTTCCAAAATTTGATCCATTCCCTATTGAAATTCCAAAATTCAATCTTTGAAAACCTTAAACTTTGAAATTCTTGAAAGCGTAGTTATTGATTATTATCGAGAGTTTTCTTAGGTGATTCCCGTCACTTAAGATGTAATTAACTATAGTGGCTTGCCCTTATATGGAATTTTAAAGAACCTGAGTAATATAAACCCCGTTTAATACTTTCATATTAAGCAGGGAATTTGTCGGCTTATAAAATTGGTTCGCGGACCAAACGGATGTCACAAAACTTCTAGTTTATTTGATCGAGCCCCACCATCAAGCGGTGTGTCTATCCTTAGGGATAGATACACGATTTGTGGTGCGGTGCTCATTTATATAAACTATTTGGGATGTGAGATCGGTTTAATCTCATATCTTAAAACTTTCAAATTTAAAAATTATTTTCAAAGCCAAATACTACTTTCTAAATTATATATATATTTAAATCAAATTTAAAATTTAAATTCGCCGATAACTTCTGTTAGGCGACCCCCTTTTAAAATACAACACAACCTAAAAAAAATAGTGCCGACATGCCTAACAAAAAGGTTGCGGGTTTATGTTGCACTAGGCAGCCGACCTCGAAGTCCTATGGCTTGGTTGTTTAATTCTAAGAATGGTTTTGCTGATGTCAATCCAAGTTTTGCTGACGAAGATGGCCGTGCTGCCCACTGTACTGTGCTCCAAGCTCCTTTGTTGCAGAGGTTTAGTTGTAGAAGGTGAAAATCAGGAGATGAGAGAAGTGTTTTGGTTTAGAAAAGTTTTAAAATCCAAATGTCTTTAATGTTTTATTAGGGGAATCTTAAAGTTGATTATAACAACACCGGTTAAGATCCCACGGTTCCATCATTCCGACACCGTTATTTTTATCGGATTCACTTAGTCCAGATGAATTTGTTAAAATCAACTGAATGAGTTCCACACTTTTATTTAGACCGTGGGAAATCCCGTTAGTAACATGTAGATTACATCATCCGAGGTATTCCCGATCATCCGACAAGAAGTTTTAATTTAGTTATAGTTATAGTTTTGTATTCTGTTTGTGATTAAGTTGAGTTGTTTTATATTTGAAATGTTGTGGTGGTGAATTTTATCTTGTTGTGATTTTTAATTTAGTTTTGGGTTTCAGTTTTGTGGCTATCCTAAAGGTTTCGGTTTTCATGCAACAATCTTGTTTAACATGCAAGAAAAGTAAAGCGCGAGTACATGTAAGTAACTTGCAATAAAATAAAAGCGTACCTGGAGGGTCTTCCCGTCATTCCAAGCTACACTTAAAGCACATGTTAAGGCATTTATATATATTTGCAAGAAAACACCTAGGTAAAGCTAAGGGAAGGTTTTGGTTGTCTACCAAAGTCTTAATCCTATTGCTAGTCAATCCCTACGACGTCTAGGTTCTTTTGTGTTTTGTTAAGGATGATTTTCTTCATCAAAGGACAATCAAGTTCAGTTGTCCTTCTAAAACATCTCATCATATTGAGAAAGTGCTTAGGACGAATATTAAACATCTTTTCAATATTTCTGAGATTATTTCGAGTCTAAATGAATTTTTATTGTAGAGATGAATCAATCATCCAGAAATTTTTAGTCAAGTTTTAACTCTTGCTCGGTGAATTTAGGACATTTGATTATCCTATAAGTAAAGTGACATTTCACTTGATACTTTACTTAAGAGTTATAATAATGAAAACCTTTAGGGGGCAAATCAGTTTCTTAAGGAATTTAATGATTTAAAACTGGAATTGGAGATTTAAAGTGATTTAATTTAGTTATGAAATTCTAATAATTTAAGCTTGGAATAGCGTTCAAGTTGTTTTATTCTTAAATGTTTTAAACCATTTGAATTGAAAGAGGAGTTTAAATGATTTAATTTAGACTGTAATGATTTAATTTTTAATTTAATTGCAATATTGTAGATTAACTTTTAATTGGTTTGATTTTCTTTATTAAGAATCATTTTTTTTGGAATTGATTTTGATGTTTCAAGTTTGCTTTAAATTTTCTTTCAAGTGATTTTTGAAATTAATTTTTGTAGTTTAAATTTATTTCAATTTGATTATTAAATTACTTAATGTTTCAAGCTTAATTTAATTAAAGGTTACTTTCTTTTAATTATCATCTTAAGTTTAATTAAGAGTTAAATATTATTAAAGTAATTCATTTAGGAATTTTAAATTAAAGTATTGATATCTTCTTAAATCAAATCCCTAATCTTAATAATCCAAATTTTTAATCTATTCTTCCAAAATTTAAATTATTTAATTAATTAAAATTTACTTTAAATATTTTCAAGATGATTAATGGGTTTCTACCCCTTAATTCCCTAGGTTTCAATCATCTAATGAAAATTTTAAAATAAGATATTATACCCTCCCCTTGATTAAACCTAAATATTAATTAGGGTTAAAATTCTTTAATTACCTTTATGCCCCTATTAAGCTTGTTCATTTCATAACTCATCAAATTAAGCTCAAATAAACTTAAAATTTTTATGTCACTTTACTCACATGTCAATTAAGACATTAGAGGAGAAGATGTGATTTTTCTGAATTTAATTTAATTTATATAATTATTTTAATGAAAAATAGTGATTTTTAATGGAAATTCAACAATATGACCAAGGTAAGATTTCTGTGCTTAGGAAAATTATGGGATGTTTCCACTGATCAGAGGAACACTTGGACCAATTTTGGTGATTTTTTGAATTATATTTTATTTATTATAATTATTTTGAGTTTTGGAGTGTTAATTAATTATAAAATAAAATTAAAGTTGAAAAATGAATTTAATATTTTTCTTAAGTCCCTCTGACCTCAAGGAGTTCATAGAAGCAAATTTTATATTTTTCTAATTTTTCTTTGATTTATTAGAATTAATTTGGTGAAAAGGTTGGAAAATCCATTTTTTAATATTAAAAATTGTCTTAACCAGTTAAAATTCAATATCTTAACCAAGAGACTTGGAAAAAATATTTGGTTTGTTCCTAAGTGATTAGGAGTAAAAATATTACATTTTTGTGATTTTTTATTATTTTTTTGATTTTTATTATTTTTTACTTATTTAAAATATTAAAATGAGGTAAGAAATGAAGATTTTTGAAAAATTCTAATTTTAATTTTCTTAGACTCTTCTGATATCAGAGAGGCCACAAAACTAATTTGGTGAATTTTTAAAATGTATTTTTAGAGTTATGAATTTTTTAAAGTTTAATTTTGGTCGTGTAAATTAATCCATTTAGTGGGGTTAAACATTTCCAATTGATTATAAATTTTTATGTGAGGTCCCTCTAATCCTAAAGATCAGTAGAGAATTATTTTCAAGTTCTTTTGATATGTGGTTAACCCTAATTAATTAAAGTTTAGTTTTAAGTAATTAGGCCAATTAGGGTTATTCTTAATGAATTAACTCAAAACATAATTATCCTAGGGTCCTTTGGTCCTAAGAAACCTCCCCAAATTTTCCTAGAATTTTCTAAGTAATATGCTAATTAGTGGAATTAAAATACCAAAAATAGTGACATAAATTTGAAAAATACATAACTTGCCATAGAGATAACCTCTGACCTTGAAACATTTAGGGAATGTTCCCAAGATCAGAGGCTTCAAAAGCCCTATGGTCTCATGCCATGGTGAATTGTCTATGCAAATGGAGAATTAAAATACTAAAATGAGTAAATAATTAATTAAAAATAAAATACTCATCAAATTAACTCAATTCTTTTACCACATTATTCTCCTCTGTTCACTGAGCAAGATGGTATTTTTATTTGATTTTTGTGATTTTTCTACACAAAGATATGGATTTTCTAAGCTTCAGGCATTTAATTAAATCATAAATTCCATATTTTCCTACTTATCCGACTCAGCGCCACGACAACCTTAGCGTCTCCGAAGCTCCACGCGGCGTGCTCCCATTAGCCGTCGCAGTCCGACACAGCGCCACGTGGCCCGCGGTTCACATACCTTTCCCTGGTCTGACACAATCTAAGCTGTCCAGTAGATACACGCTCGATCCAACGGCGGGTGGTCGTCGTCTCCGACTGGTGTGCACCCGTGACCGTCCACTCTTAAACCCTAATATCTCACTCGTTTCTCAATGGATTTTCATGTTCTTATACTCTATGGATTCATTTTAAAGTGACGAACACATCCATACGATTTACATGCATTGAAATCAACTCAAACAAAATGGAGAATCGCTGGAAGCTCTCAGGGAGGAGGAGTGTCCATACTGGTTCAGGAGGTGAGGCCTCATCTGAATGTGCTCGGCACATTAGTTGGAGCTGGAAGAGCCTAGGGATGAAGCCTCTGGCCCTGGTTAAAGGTCTAAGTATGAAAGTGACCAGGCCCGATTTCAGACTTTGGAGGCTAGAGCAATTGGGTGGCATGGAGAGGAGGCTTTCACTGGGGAACTCCTTCTCTTGGTCCTGTGCAGGTGTGGGTGAGTTTAATTTGATTTTGGTGGAGGTTTGAGAGGTCCCGTTCGGCTCGAGAATTGAGCTCCAAAATTGAGCTCAATCAATGGGATTTAGGGCAGGAGAACAGTGGGGATGGATTGCTCTTGGATAGGGGAAGCTCTGTGAGGAGTTTGGAGGGATTCTATGAAGGTTGATTTCAGCCAACCTTTTGGCCGAGAGGGGGTGGCTTGTTTAAATAGCCTTGGCCAGGGCCTCCCAGGGGGGTTTGATGGCTTGGATCAACTGCTCTGGTGAAGAGAAGAACAGCTGCAGTGGCCATTGGGCATGGAACAACTCAGCTAGTTCAAATTGAATTTTTGAATCCATTTAGACCTCTTAGCCATGGTGTTTTCTGGCGACCTGGTGGCTGGCCGACCAGGGTCAGGTCACCATCCTGATCAGGAGGGTCAGGGCATGAAGTTTGTGGGTTCAATTGGCCAATGCCAAGTGTAAAGAGGTTTGATTTAAGTGGTAAGGGGGAAGGGTCATTTTGGGTTCAAATGGATCAAGTCATGGTGGGCTTGGTGCACCATCCAAAACTCTGATTTTGGGCTGAGGGAGGTCAGGTGAGTCAGCTTATGAAGAGTGGTGAAGTCCCCATCAAGATTATTTGGATTAGTTTTGGGTTAAGGGGAATAATGGGTAGGGCTAATGAATTTTAGGGAGTGATTAAAGGATCTCCTCTTTTTACCATTTAGGGAGTGATGACAAGTCTATGGCTCCTCATGGCTTACATATGGCTTATAAATGGCTCCATGGCTCCATTTGGCTTGGGGCCAAGCTTAGTCAATTTCATGGAAATGGGTTTTAAGGATTTTATATATTTAGGGGTTATTTGGCACATGGCCTAGTTTAGAAAAGTTTAATGATGAATTTGAAACTTAGGGAGTGATTTAAATCAAAGGGATGATGAGGTGAAAGTGTCATGTAGGCTTTGGATTGACTTTGGGCCTTTTGAAATCATTTTTGGGTGGGCTTTTAAAATGGTTTAAGGAAGTGGGCTTTATGTTTCAAAATGGACTTTTGGATGAAAAATTTTGTGAATGACCATGACAAATAAATGTGGGTTTAGTTTAGGGATGTGTCATGAGTGATTTGAAACAAATTTGAGGTGATTTGGAGTTGAATTGGGTTTGATTTGGGACTTTTTGGTAAAGGGGGCAAAGTGGGTCAAATTGGGCTAACTTGGGCTAAGGTTGGGCTAATGTTAGATTTGATGTAAAATTAATGTTGAGAAATGTTTATGGGAGCGTTACAAAGAGTTTTCAACTTTGGTTGGGCTTTGATTTTGGGATTTGGGCCCATTTGGGTTCATAGTGGGTTTAGGCCAAAATTGGGGATTTTGGTTTTGGTTTAGGTTTGGGTGGAGTTTGGATTCAAATTTGGGGCAAATCTTGTTAGTGTCTTATTTTTGGTGATATTAGGAAGGTTTAGGAAAAGATTTGGGGTTAATTGGAGTTGAGTTGGGTTAGTTTGGGCTAAGTTTAGGTCATGGGCCAAAATTGGGCTTTAAGCTTCAAATTGGAATTGGATCCAAATGTTAATAAATTTGGGCTTGGATTTAGTCTAAATTGATATTGAGGATATTGAATTGAAGTTTAGAATTAGATTGGATCAACATTGAGGTCAATTGGGTTGATTTGGTTTGACATTGGGCTTAGTTTGGTTAAAAATGGGCCAAATTGGGGGTTTTAGTAAAAGTGGGTTAAATTGATAAAATTGGATTATGGTGTGGTTGAACAAAATGAAATTGGGAATATTTTGGATTTTTTGGAATTTTTTGGTAATTTTCTGAATTTTTGGAATTTTTGGAATTTTTGGGTTAAAAGGGTATTTTGGGTATTTGGAGGGTATTGGAGAGTATTTTTGGAATTTTTGGTATATTTGGCCATGGATGATCAATTTGAGTGGGGGGAAATGTTTAGGATTGGTTTTGAGGAATTTTAGGTAATTTAGGTAATTTTTGCAAATTTTGGGTAGCTTCAAGGACATTTGGTAGGTTTGGTGGGTGTAGGGCCCCGTGAGTCAAAAATTGAAATTTAAAAAAAAATGAAGATTGATCAAGTTTGAGTAGAATTGAATCACTTTGGTTGAGCCATGAAGCCATATCAAGCCCATAAGAGCCATGAGAGGACTCATTTGAGGCATTCACTATGTTGTTCCTAACCCTCTTGCCAAGGGCCTAGGGGTTAAGGTCCATCCATATGAATTACCTAAATGAGTCAGGAAGTCAAGCTAGGTATGAATGGTTTTAGGATTTGGAATGTGTGTGAAAGTGTAATGTGTGCAGGTCAACCCTCACCAGACCAGGCCACCGAGGGTAGTCCTAAGGCCAAAGAGTCCTATAAGGAACTCATCCTTTAAACCTCCACATTTGATCTTAACCCTCCAAGTGACTTAGGGGTTTACAATCAAACTTATGGGGTTTGCAGGGAGTTAAGAGGTGTTTGAATTTCTAAGTGGTGGGTTCCATTTATAGTCCTCTAAGATAGTCAAAGGGAAAGCCTAAGGCTAGATCCTAAGTACTAGGAGAGAGAAGAGAAAAGACCTCATAAAAAATGAAGTCAATAGTATCTCGATTGTGCTTCAGAATTTATAAGTCAAGTTTTGTCAAATTCAAGTCTCCTCTTTTGATGTGGAGCCATTGTTTGATCTATTAAAATTACAAAAATCCAAACTAAACTCCAAAATATTAATACAATGGCTTCTAAAGGTGGTTTAAAGCAATTTAAATCAAGTTCTATGAATTCCTTCCAAGTCTTTTCTCCACATTTTAAAATTTTCAAAATTTCTTAATGTGGAAGAAATTTATGGTGAAAATCAAAAAATTTTTACATAGGAGGGAAGCTCTTACCGAGGGAAGATGAAATCTGGTGTTAGAATGTTTTGAAATCACTCCAAATCCGAGATCTATCAAGCCATAGGTCGAAATTTTCGGTAAATCGGAGAAGAAGACGATGAATTGTGGCAGTTGACCGGTCAAAATCACAGTTAAAAGGTAATTTTTGGGGTCTCATCGTCGGCGAGGTCGTTCATGCCGTCAGTGGGCTCAATTGAATTTAATTTTAATACCCTCGAGAAAATCACACCGTCGGAGGCCTTGAGCGCACCGTCAGCGAGTTTCTCAAATATTGATCATTTTTCAAATTTTGCAATTTCAATCAATTTTAAGCCTCATCAACATCTATTCGATCATTTTAATCATATATTTTAAGTGATTAAGCGATGTATTAACATAAATAAACATACAGACAACAAAACTTCACAATTGTATATTAAATCCAAGTGTTTATAATACACATACATAACACACATAAGGAGATATTTTCTCAACCTAAATTCATCTAATCAGCGTCGCAATCCAAACCACAACACTCAAAATGCTGAAAACAAACATTTCAAACATAATCTTAACTATACTGAGATCAAAAAGTAAACAAAGAAAGCAAACGCACAGACATAGTTCAAATCAAATTCAACATAAAGAAATATATAAAGTAAAGCAATTCTACTACTCTTCTGAATCAGTGCTGGTTTCTCCTCTGATATCACCCATCACTTGAACATGGACGAACATGTTATAAAGAGGTCGGAATGGGAATTCTTCAGTTGAATCTTTTTCTATCCATCCCATCCTCATTAAGCGTATCAAACTCGCTTCAAAATGACAAGTATGATCAAAATGTTCTTTCATCCTCCAATCGATATGATCAAAGAAATTAGACATATTTTTAACTGTACTCATTAAATTTTGTACCTGCTTCTAGATTCTTGATTCTGTGTAAGATCATCGATGTCTTGTCCGCTATAAGAGGTCGAATAGGAATAGAATTTTGCGATGCTTGATCCATAATCACGCCCATATCATTGTCCTCATCATTGGCTGGGAACATACGGGTTGGGTCTAAAGGTTTCCAAGGTAACAATACTTTTTCTCAAATCTCGTACGATACTTGAAACAGACTGCATATTGAGAAAATTGTTGAAGGATGTCGAAGCCCTTGAGATGATCCTTGAACGATCAGGCCAAAAACAGACTTCACAATAATTGATCCAATATCAATTGGCCATCCCATTTGAATGCAATAGTTCAATATATCACTCTCTTTGGTGACTTTACTGATTTTAATTGTCGGTAATAATTTTGCAGATATGAAAAAGTGCTAATGTTTCGAAACGGGATTTAAAAGTGTTGCGAAAAAATTGACGTACCTATTTTCTCTAACTTCCCAGTCTTCAGTTTCATCCATCAAATATTGGTAAATTTCATTTATATTGTCTCTTGTCGACATAAAATTCGAATAATGACAGACATGAACATTCTCAAGCATGTATAATTCATTAATTCTTCCAGAATTAAATGTTATCCACCTACCTCACACATAGACACTTCCTTGGTTGATTCCATGCAAATTGGCGTAATACTCCACCACTGGAATGACTACTGCGGCAGTAGTATAACAAAATACTTCCCATCTTTGCTGCATGATCATTTCTTCAATCACTGAAGAAGAATTGCTTAATCCTCGATTAACAAATCCTCTTTCCTTAATTAGCCTTCTCTTTGACATCACCTTATTGAAATGTCGCTGTGCCTCGGCACTAACGAACTTTCACCAGTTGTACACTTAAAATCTAGGGTAATCTACTGAATTGGAAGTTTAAGAGGAATTCAAGGAAGTTTCTATTCACTTTTGGGTATTGGAGTGTTTAGGAACCGTCCGTAGAAGTTTATAGGAGACAAATTCGCTAAAAACCGCCAAAAACCATCATTTCAAACTCGAAAAACTGTCCACTCACTGATCTCGCTATTGGCGGACTCAATGGCGCCTTCGACGAGCCTTGTGCAATTAAATTCCAGAGCTCTCAGGAAAAACCCGCCGTCAGTGGCGTCGAGCGGGCCGTCGGCGCCCTAGGCAAAATTTTGTACATATACGCCGTGATCAAATATGTTCCAAATTTTCTTTATGGATCCAAATTCTTGATAATCAAAGGGCAAATACAAGTAGTAGAATTCAATATTACTACAAACTAACGATAAATTTAAACAAATACTCAAACAAATAAAGATAATTATGGGTTGCCTCTCATAAAGCGCTTGGTTTAATGTCGTCAGCCCGACCTATTCAGGTGTCATTCAGGTTGACTGAGCATTAAAACCTCTTTAAAATTTGGTATTTTACCCTAAAAATATGGTTTTAATCTATGTATATTTACTTTAAATCTATTCCCAGTCTTCTGATCTTCAGTTTCAATAACTCCATAATTATAAACCTTAGTCACAGTCAAGGGTCCTAACCAACGAGACTTCAATTTCCCAAGAAATAATTTCAGCCATGTATTGTAAAACAAAACTTCTTGTCCTGGTTCAAAGTTCTTTTGATTAATCTTCCGATCAAGCCTTAACTTCAAATTTTCCTTATAAATTCTATCATTATCATAAGATTCGTTTCTTAATTCTTCTAATTCATTCAATTGCAACAATCTCATTTCACTAGCATTTTTCAAATTATAATTGAATTCTTTAATCGCTCAATATGCTTTATGCTCCAATTCTATTGGTAAGTGACAAATCTTTCCATAAATAACTTTGTAAGGAGTCATACCAATATGAGTTTTTTAAGCAGTCCTGTATGCCCATAATGCAGTATCCAGTCTTGTAGACCAATCTACTCTACTTGGATTTACAGTATTTTCTAAAAATTTTTTAATCTCACGATTAAAAACTTTAGCTAAACCACTGGTTTGAGAATGATAAGCAGTAGAGAATCTATGAATAATATTAAACTTTTCTGTCAATCTCTGAATGTATTTATTCCTAAAATGGGATCCTCCGTCAGTGATAATCACTCTCGGCATTCCGTATCTTGTGAAAAAGTTTTTCATTAAGAATCTTGAAACTCTTTTAGCAGCACAACGAGGTAAAGCTTGTGCTTCAATCCACTTTGATACATAATCAACTGCAATCAAAATATATAAGTTTTTAAATGAAGGAATAAATGGTCCCATGAAATCTAATCCCCAAGCATCAAAAATCTAAACTTCTAACATTAAATTCAGAGGCATTTCATTTCTTCTAGATATATTACCTACTCATTGACATCTATCACAAGTTTTGATATATCTGTAAACATCTCTAAAGAGAGTAGCCAATAAAATCCATCTTGCAAAATTTTATGCGCAATTTTGTCAATCCCAAAATTTCCTCCAAATTTAGAATCATGATATTTTTGAATAATCAGTTCAGTTTCTTCATAAGGCACACATCTCCTAATAATAAGATCGTTACATTACTTATATAAATATGGTTCATCCCAAAAATATGCTTTTGCATCATGAATGAATTTTTTCTGTTGCTGCAGTGTTAGCATAGGTGGCAAAATATCACTTACTATATAGTTAACTATATCAGCATACCAAGGTATTTTCCACTCATTAATATTATAAAGTTGTTCATCAGGGAAACTGTCTGTTATTTCATTTTCAGTGTCAGATGATTCATGATGATTCATTAAATTCTAATATTGACAAATGATCAGCAATTTGATTATCAGTTCCCTTTCTATCAATTACCACAAAATCGAATTCTTGCATTAAAAGTATCCATCTAATTAATCTTGGTTTAGTATCCTTCTTTTGCATAAAATATTTAATAGCAGAATGATTAGTATGCACAATACATTTAGTCCTAATTAAATATGATTTGAATTTATCAAAAGCATACAAAATAGCCAATAACTCTTTTTCAGTAACCGTATAGTTAATTTAAACATCATTAAGAGTTCTACTAGCATAGTATATAACTTTCAAAATTTTATCATATCTTTATCACATCATAGTAAATTTATTAACTTTGACCAAAACATCTTCTACAACTCCTTTAGGATGTGTAATAGATCGATCAGCTAACTGTAGAGTTACAGAAGTCGGTGTAATCTCTCTTTTTCCTAACCTTTTAAAAGTTGATAAAGGCATCAAATTTATGCTAGCTCCCAAATCACATAATGCTCGCCCATGAAATTTTTCACCAATAGCACACGGGATAGTGAAACTACCAGGATCTTTAAGTTTTTCAGGAAGTTTTCTCTGAATTGTAGCACTACATTCTGTGCTTAGTGTAACTGTCTCATGATCTAATAACTTCCTCTTTTTGTTGAGTATATCCTTCATAAATTTAACATAATCAGACATTTGTTCTTCAACAAAAGGGATATTAATTGATAATATTTTCAAAATGTCTAAGAATTTAGCTCCCTTATCTTGTAGCTTTAGTCTTTGAGGGAATGGTGGTGGTGGTCTTTCAATAGTAATTTTCATAGGTTTCAGATGAAAATCAGGATATAAACTTTCATTTTCTCCTTCAGTTTCGTCTTTTTCCTTTTCAACTACAGTTTCTTTTTGAACTCTTATTTCCAACTCTTTTCGACTTCTCAATTAAATAGCCTTGATCTGTTCTTTTCCTTGATCTTTAGGATTAACTTCAACATTGTTAGGTAAAGTTCCAACAGGTCTATTGCTCAATGCAGTAGCAATTTGCCCTAATTGGTTTTCTTTGTTTTTAATAGCAGCTCCTTGACTTTGTAATTGATTACCCATATTCAAAACCAATTCTTCCATAGATAACTTCTTCTCTTTGAATTGTGCATTATTATAAGAACCTGGTGGATTAGAAGGTCTATAATTGTAATTACCTTGATTGTTTATATTTCCTAATGGGTTTACAGGATTTTTCCCCCATTGAGGATTAACAGGATTAACATTACCTTGGTTATTCCAATTAAAGTTTAGATGATTCTTCCAACCTGGAATATAATAGTTTTAATAAGGGTTATTTTATCTATTATTTATCAAATTTATAGTTTCATATGAAGATTGAGCATCTACAAGTTGTCCTAATGAATTTTCTTCTAACACTAGAGGTGTTTGAGAACGATTCATTCCGTATTGATCTATTTTCTTTGAAAGAGCAGCTATCATAGTTAAAGCATCTGAATCATGAATACTGGCTACTCTCTTAGGATTTACCCTTTCAGCGAGCCATTGAAAATTATTGGTAGTCATTTCTTCTATTAAAGCATAAGCTTCTTTAAAAAGATTTAGACATTAGTGATCCACCAGCAGTAGCGTCAATGATGGATCTAAGAGATCCTACTAAGCCATTATAAAAAGTTTGAATAATTAACTAATCAGGTAGAGCATGATGTGGGCATTTCCTAAGAAGTTCTTTAAATCTTTCCCAAGATTCATATATCGATTCTCCCTCATACTGACTGAAAGATGTGATATCGTTTCTAAGCTTAGCAGTATTAGATGGTGGAAAATATTTCGATAAGAATTTTTGTGAAAGTTCCCCCTAAGTTCTAATAGATCTAGGTGATAACGAATTTAACCAAGCCTTAGCCTTGTCCCTTATTGAAAAAAGAAAAAGTCTAAGTTTGACAGCATCATCAGACACTCTGTCGTATTTAAAAGTAGCACAAAGTTCTAGAAAACTTACAAGATGTAAATTAGGATCTTTATTAGGAGGTCCGTCGAATTGATTGTTTTGTACCAATTGGATAATTGCAGGTTTAAGCTCAAATGAATTAGCAGCTACATCAGGATTTTTGATAGTTAAGTGAATTTCATCTAATGTAGGGTTAGCATAATCTCTTAGTGGTCTAGATTGATGTTCATTTTTTATTCTTTGGTTGTTTACGTTATTTTCCATTATTTCAGAATTTCTAGGTTCTTTTCTCTATTTTCTAATTCTGAATCGTAGGGTATAAGATTTTCAGAACCAAATTTATGCATTCAATCAAAATCAATACACAACAAAATAGTTAACTAAATAAGTTGCCATTCTATTAAAAAATTTTCTAATTGTCTTAAATTGTCCGTTACTCTAATTATGTTATATTCCCCGACAATGGAGCCAAAAACTTGAACCACTCTGCGTACTTAGCGTAATTTTAATTTTTTTTGTAAAAAGTATATAATATATTCTTTAATCGCAGAGTTATTATTCAACATAAGTATACGTATCGCTCAAGTAATACAGGGCTCTAGTGGAGTCATGGATATCGATCCCACAGGGAATATTTTAGTGGCTACGGACTAGGATTATAAAAATCAATTCAGAATCACAACTTGGAAATCAAAATTGCCTATCTGTCACTAATTTGCAATAAAAAATAATATTAAATTTTAATAAACCAGTTCTACTAACAGATAACTAATTCGACTAATAAAGTGAAATTCAAATATATAAGCAAGAATCTTTCTCCTTTGTTAAGAAATTTAAGTGAATGGATAATTAGAATTAGTTAAAACGGTGTTGTGCCAAATAGGAGCATACCTATTCTTTACCCTTTGGTCTAGGCATAGGGAACATTGACTAATCCTATGCTTGGTTACTAAATCTGCGGCTAGGCTGGGAGGATATCGACTCTCACTTCGGAGCTGCCACGTTCCCCTCTCCTGAGGGATAACATCTACACTTGAGCACCCAAATGATAGGACCAAATTAAGGATTTTAGGCTGTCACTCTAAAATCTCCAATTCTATGCCTGATGAATATTGTTTCCCTATTTATTTGCACCCTAATTCTAAGTACTTTGACCTCCCTGAATCTCGGATGTAATCTTTACTTTAGTTGTTAAACTCGACTTATTTTAACTAATCAGTTGACCGGATTGAAAGTAAAAGATTATCACAACTTCTTTAAACTTTTCTTAGCACACTAATTCAATTTACCATTTCACAAAAATATCAAAACAAGGAGAAAGACAGAAAAACTACTCAGATTTCATGGAAAGGATACGCTAAAACTTGGATTTCATATATAAAAGTAAAGTTCTACAAACTAAAATAAGTAAATACAACTTATCTTAAATTCATCCCCAAGCAAACTCATTGAAGTTCCTCTGAATCTCTTCCTTTCTTTACAGTATGCAGAATTCTCCTTTGAAACAACAATGAGGAAGAAATCTCTCACTTCCCTTCCACTCTTACAATCTCTCCAAGAATTTCTCACAAATATCACTATCTGAACTCACTAATTAACACTCTAGAAACTCTATGGACTCACTAGACTCACACACTTAACTCTTTAAAAGATTAGATAGACACGTGGTGGACACAAATGGACGCTAGTGGACCCTATATTCGACCCCAAATTGTTCTTTTTAAAATAGTTGAAGAGTTTCCAAGAGTTTTCCACTCATCCTTTAAAAATCTTCCACATTCGATGTACCTCGTGAGAGAACCGTCGATCTCGCCGTCGGCGGCCTTCTAGAATACTTAGCCTTGGACACTTCTGCATAAGCCCCGCTGTCGGCAGCCTCGATCTCGCCGTCAGCGGGCTACCTTGTAATATATTCTGAACTCTCAGGAAAAATCTGCTTATGGCACTGTCGATCTCGCCGTCGACGCCTTAGATCAAATTTTCATATTTTTTGTCTTTTTTGCTCCAAATTTGCTCCTTTTTGTATATTTTCGCTCTACTGTCCATAAATCAATATATTTACAAAACAACACAAAAATACCCTTCTTTAAAGTGCAGTATCATGAAAATCAATATAAAATGGGCATGAAAATCTTAACATTTTTTCATTGGGTCAGTTGGGTGCAAATCAATTGGAAGATATGCTTATAATGGGGAGTAAAATTAAAGGACTTTAGAGTGACAGGCTAAAGCCCCCCTAATTTAGTTTGATGTGAATATTTTTGTTATGAGATGTTAGCCCCCTGGTGGAGGGAATCGAGGGAACTCTAGAGTGAGAGCTAGTATCTTCCCTGCCTAACCCTTCTACAAGATTTCAAATCATCAAATTAACCAATGTTTTTTATAGAACCAAGTAAGGGTAATTAATATAATTTCTTCTATTTGACACAACACATTTTAGATACTTTCACAATGAAATTCCATAATTATTACTGATTCATTGAAAGAGGAAAACTATATTTTATTTTCATTTGCTTTCATACTATTTTATAGTTTTGTTAATTTTATTTGTTTGGTTTACTTTTTATTCAGAAAATACCAAAAACAAATTTGAAAAACTTTATTTCTTAAAACATACTTTACAAAATCATTTTAAAAAAAAGTAAAAAGTTATTTTTCTTATTTATTTAAATTTTTAGACATTTCTCTGTGGGTTCGATATCTTGGGGCTTAGTCAAAATGTCTTATATTACCTGATAAACGATACGTATACTTGCGTAGTATCCCATATTATAAATAATTAAAGTATAATTTAATATTTAAATCGTAAGCATAAATATCAGACAGAGTCAAATTTTTTGCGTCGTTGCAAATAAAGAGATATTATCACTGAAAAGAAGTATAAAGTGAATAACGTAAGGGTAAATACTCGGGGATCAAATTTTTGGCGCCATTGCCGGGGAAGAGATATTATCATTGAGAAGAAGATAAAGTGAATAACGTAAGGGTAAATATTCGGGGATCAAGTTTTTGGCGCCGTTGCCGGGAAAAGTTATTTAAAATTTTATTTAAAGAAAATTTAAGAAAATTTAAGTTTTTACTTTTCATTGTTTTTGTTAGTGTGTTTTATTTTATTTTGTTAATTTTGTATGCATAGTTCAGGTTCTGAAGGACTTGTGCCTAACGATTCTGAATCAGAGAGAACTATTAGAAATATTAAAAAATTAAAAATTTAGAAAAAGATAAAAATATTCAAGAAATGACAAATCAAGATCATCAAAATGTTGAAATCCATCACGAATTTTGACCTTTAAGGGATTACGCTAACCTTATAGTGCATGAACTTCATGGTAGTATTCAACACCCTGCTGTAGCTATTAATTCATTTAAACTTAAACCTGCTATTATCCAGATGTATCTAATAATTAGTTTGGGGAGCACCAACTAAAGATCCTAATTTACATCTTGCTAAATTTCTAGAATTGTGCGCTACTTTTAAATACAATGGTGTTTCGGATGATGCTATTAGACTTAGCATTTTTCTTTTTTCATTGAGGGATAAAGGTGAGATTTAGTTAAATTCGTTAGCACCTGGATCTATCAGAACGTGGGGTGATTTAGCACAAAAATTCCTTGCTAAATATTTTCCACCATCGAAGACTGCGAAGCTTAGAAATGATATCACATCTTTTTGTTAGTTTGAAGGTGAATCTATATATGAAGCATGTTAAAGTTTTAAAGATCTCTTAATAAAGTGTCCATATCATTTGATACCAAATTAGTTAATAATTTAGACCTTTTATAATGGATTAGTTGGATCTCTTAGATCTATTATCGATGCCGCTGCTGGTGGTTCTTTGATGTCTAAACAGTTTGCTGATGCTTATGCTTTAATTCAAGAAATGGCTACTAATAATTTTTAATGGCCTTCTGAAAGGTTAAATCTTAAAAAGGCAGCCAACATTCATGAAATTGATGCTTTTGCAATGTTAGCAAATCCAGTTGCTATAATTTCAAGGAAGATAGACCAATTTGGGATGAATTTTTCTAAGCCAACTTCTATGATTGAAGTAAATTCATTAGGTCAAATGGGTTATTCTCAAACTTCACCAGAAACCTTGAATGCTATAAATAAACCTAGTAACCCATATTCCAATTACTATTACCAAGTTGGAAAAACCATCCAAACTTTAACTGGAACACCGATAATCAGGGTGTTAGTAATCAACAATGGGGGAACAACCAAGTAAACCAATTGGGAAACTAGAACAACCAAGGGAATAATAATTATAGACCAACCTATCCTCCAGGTTTTAATAATAATTCACAATTTAAGTAGATGAAGTTATCTCTTGAAGAAGTAGTGTTGCAAATGGAAAATCAATTACAAAGTCAAGGAGCTACAATCAGAAATATTGAGAATCAATTTGGATAGATTGCCAATTTATTAAGTAATAGATCCCAAGGAACGTTTCCTAGTAATACTGAAGTAAATCTAGAAGACAAGACTAAAGAGCAAGTACAAGCTATTCAGTTGAGAAGTGGAAGAGATTTGGGAGGTAGAGTTCAAAAAGAGATTGAAGTGGAGAAAGAAGAAACCGAGAAACCAAAAGAGGAAGCTCTGAAAAGTTTGTAAAAACCTATTTCTCCACCTAAGGTTGATAGAAAATCCACCACCTCCATTTCCTCAGAGATTTCGACAATAAAAATTGGATAAGAAATTTTCAAAGTTCTTGGAGATATTTAAGAAGCTTATAATCAACATTCCATTTGCTGAATTCTTAGAACAAATGCTAAGCTTTGTGAAATTTATGAAGGATATTCTCAACAGAAAGAGGAAGTTTGAAGATAATGAGACTGTTTCCCTTAGTGAAGATTGCAGCGCAATAATTCAGAAAAGGCTTCCTGAAAAACTTAAAGATCTTGGAAGTCTCACAATTCCATGTGCAATCGAAGATAGATTTTTTGAAAAAGCTTTATGTGATTTGGATGCAAGAATAAACCTTATGCCATTATCAATATTTAAAAGACTAAGATTATGAGAAATAACCCCTACTACTATAACTTTGTAATTAGCTGATCATTCAATCACATATCCTAAAGAGGTTATAGAGGATGTTTTGGTGAAAGTGGATCAATTTATTTTTCCTGTTGATTTCATTGTGTTGGATATAGAGGAAGATAAAGAGATGAACATAATTTTAGTGAGTCCTTTCCTAGCCACATGCAAAGCGATGATAGATGTGCAAAGAGGAGAATTAATGATGTGAGTTAATGATCAAACTGTTACATTCAATATTTCAAAGTCATTGAAATATCCTGCTAGAGGTAAAGATGATGAATGTTATAGGATGGATGTTATCAAATTTTTGAGTGAATGCGATTTCAAGTCAATTTATAAAGAAAAATCTGAAAGTAAAGAATTGAAACAGAAGCAAAAAAAGGAATTACAAAATTCTGAATATTTTCATGAGGAAGATTTAAATTATGTTCATAAAAATTTTGAAGTTTTAGACATGACTGAAATCGATGAATCTTTTGGTCCATCAATTGAAAAACCTCCTAAAATTGATTTAAAGATGTTTCTTAATCATTTAAAGTATGCCTTTTTAGGTGATTCCTCAACTTCGCCAGTTATAATTTTTTCTCAATTAACTGAAAGAGAAGAAGAGAGTTTGCTTAAAATTTTGAAGAAATATAAGAAAGCCTTTGGATGGACAATAGCTGATATTAAAGGAATCAGTCCTTCATTTTGTATGCATAGAATCCTTATGGAGGATAACTGTAAACCTCAGGATGATCCTTAAAGGAGATTAAATCGTATCATGAAAGTAGTTGTTAAGAAAGAAATTTTAAAGTGGTTGGATGCTAAAATTAACTACCCTATTTCAGATGGTGCATGGGTTAGTCCTATTCACTGTGTTCCTAAGAAAGGAGGAGTTACTGTGACTGTTAACGAAAAGAATGAAATAATACCAGTAAGACAAGTTACATGTTGGTGAATATGCATTGATTATAGAAAATTAAACATTGCCACCAGGAAAGATCATTTTCCACTTCCTTTTCTAGATCAGATGTTGGATTGACTGACTGAGCATAAATACTTTTATTTTCGGGATGGATATACTAGTTACCACCAAATTTAAATTGCTCGTGAGGATCAAGAGAAAACAACGTTTACCAGTCCTTATGGTACATTTGCTTTTAGAAGAATGCCCATTGGTTTATGTAATGCCCCTGCTACATTTCAGAGATGTATGATGTCAATTTTGTGTGATTTAATATAAAAAGGAATTGAAGTTTTTGTGGATGACTTTTCAGTGTTCAGAATTTCATTCGAATCATGTTTAGAACAGCTATCTAAAGTTCTGAAATGCTGTGAAGAAACTAATTTGGTTCTTAACTGGGAGATATGATAATTTATGATAACATGAGGAATTATTTTGGGACATCGTATATCAGAAAATGGTATGGAAGTAGATCCTGCGAAAATTCAAGTGATCTCTAATTTACTTTGCTTAACTAGTGTAAGGAGAATTAGAAGTTTTCTGGGACATGCTGGATTTTATAGGCGTTATATTAAAGACTTTTCAAAAATGTCAAAGCCTTTATGTTGTTTACTGGAAAAATATGTAATTTTTAACTTTGATGATGATTACTTAAAAGCTTTTGAAACTTTAAAAGAAAAATTAATCACTGCACCTGTAATACTTTCACCTAATTGGGAAAAACCTTTTGAATTAATGTATGATGCTAGTGATTATGCTATTGGAGCTGTTTTAGGTCAGAAATATGATAAAATTTTCAAAGTGATTTACTATGCTAGTAAAACTCTTAATGAAGCTCAAATTAATTATACCATTAGTGAGAAAGAGTTATTAGCTATAGTTTTTGCCTTTGATAAATTCAAATCATTTTTAATTGGAATAAAATTGTGTGGTGCGTACTGATCATTATACTATTAAGTATTTAATGAAGAAGAAGGATGCAAAAAAAAGATTGATTAGATGGATTCTTTTTTTGCAAGAGTTTGATTTCGAGATAGTAGAAAGGAAGGGTGTTGATAATCAAATTGCTGATTATCTGTCCAGGCTTGAAACTAAAAGATTTCTCTGTGATACTGAAGAAATTAATGAAAATTTTCCCAACGAAAAATTGTTAGCTATTAATGAGTGGTGTGTTCCGTGGTATGCCGATTTTGTAAACTTTATTGTCACTAATATTTTACCCTATGGTTTGACATACTAGGAGAGGAAGAAATTTATATCTGAAGCTAAGACTTACTTTTGGGATGACCCATTTTTATATAAACAAGGAAAGGATTTAATTATTCGAAGATGTGTGCTTTAGAAGAAACTTTTGAAATTATTCAAAAATATCATAATTTTTATTATGGGGGACATTTTGGAGTTGATAAAACTGCATATAAAATCTTACAATCTAGATTTTGTTGGCCTAAAATTTTTAAGGATGTTAATGTTTATATTAAAAATTGTGACCGATGTGAACGTGCAGGCAATATTTCTAGAAGAAATGAGATGCCCCTCAATTATATGTTGGAAGTTGAAATATTTGGCGTTCAGGGATTAGATTTCATGGGACCATTTATACCATCTTTCAGAAATAAATACATTTTGATAGCAGTAGATTATGTATATAAATGGATAGAAGCTGTTGCTTTACCTCGATGTAATAGTCAAAGTGTTGCAAAGTTTTTAATAAAAGAATATATTTTACAGATTTGGAATACCAAGAGTAATCATAACTGATGGGGGAAGTCATTTTAGAAATGCAATTATGGAAACTTTAGTAAAGAAATATCATATTAACCATCGCATTGCTATAGCTTATCATCTGCAGACAGGTTGTTTGGTTGAATTATCCAATCATGAAATTAAAAGAATATTGGAAAAGAATGTTAATCCAAATAGAAGGATTGGTCAATCAAATTGGATTATGCTTTGTGGGCCTATAGGACTACCTACAGAACTCCTACAAGAATGTCCCCATATAGGGTAATTTTTGGAAAAACTTATCATTTACTAGTTGAATTTGAGCATAAAGCATATTGGGCTATTAAAGAGTTCAATTTTAGTTTGAAAGATGCTGGAGAAAAGAGATTATTACAATTAAATGAGCATGAAGAGATAAGGAATGAATTTTATGAAAATACTAAGATTTATAAAGAAAAGATGAAGTGTGACATGATCGGAAGATTCTTACTAAAAATCTTGAGTCAGGGGAAAAATTTTTACTGTATAATGCTAGATTGAGAATTTTTGCTGTAAAACTTAAATCTAGGTGGACAGGCCCATTTATTGTGATAAAAGTTTATTCATATGGAGCTGTGGATATTCAACATCATAAGACTGGAAAAGTATTTAAAGTGAACGGTCATAGACTTAAACCTTACTTTTCAGTCGATCAATCTAAACCTAATGAGAATCTAATTTTGGGTTACTCAGAATAAGCTCTGGATATGTCAGGTTGATGATATTAAACCAAGTGCATTGTGGGAGGTAACCCATATTTATCGGTGTGCTTTGCTTTATGTTTGCTTTGTGTGCTTTTATTTGGTTTGATTTGAGAAATGTAGTAGAAATTTGGAGTTTTTTTATTATAGTGGTGTTTATTTGACCATATTTAATGACTTAGAGGAGTCAAAATGAAGATTTTGACGTTTGGCAGAACTGTGCAAAAATGTGCACTGGCGGCTATGCGCCGTTGGTTGGCGCATAGACACCACAGTTATAAAAAATGTGAAACATGAGGTTCTAGAAGCCTACATCGTAGGTGAGTAGTTTTTAGTGGTATTAAGGAGTTTTAATTTTCATTCCTGAGTCTTCTGAAAGAGTATTTTGAGTGCAAAAATATCTTCTTGGGAGAACGAAGTTAAGAAGAAAGAGGAAGCCAACAAGAAGAAGTTTATTTGTGATAGTGCGCAAGAGTTATATAATGGATTTCTAGCTGTGAGTATCCAAGGAATAATAGAAAGGCTTACAAAGATCAAAGCCAATGTGGAATCTATTGATTCAAAGGTAAATGAAATTAATGCTCATTTGGCTCAGATTCGATGACAACTCAAAATGCAATTCAATCATACAAGTCATGTGGAAGAAGCAAATAAAGCGATGTTTTTGGAGAACAAATGGATAGAAGAAGAAGATGTAAGAGCTTTTGATCATTGTCCGTTTTATTAGATTTACATTCCAGATGGTTTAAATAGAACTAATGATGGTTTTGGATATATTTCACCTAATGGAGATTGAAATTAAATTATGTGTGGTCTTGTGGTTTGATTGTGTGTGTTTAGTGTTTTAAGTGTGATTTTAGTTAAAGTTTGTGTTTGTTGCACTTTACATATGTTTTATACATCTCAATGATGTAAGTTAGTGTTTAATTACATGTGTTTGAACTTAAGTATTTGGAAAATTTCATCCAAAGTGTTTGGATAGAAATTTGTAGTTTGTATTAAGTGTGTTTTAATATTTAATGAAATATAAGTTTGTGTTTCTGTGAAATTTGTGTGGAATCATTGGAAATTAAAGAGTACTTTTTTTGAGTATTAGAAGAGTTTATGGGGAGAAATAATTATTTAAAGTGATTAAAGGTGATTAACTCGGAGTTTTGATGGAATTAAATTAATTGTTAAAATTTAGGCACTAACGCCTAAGCGCCAAACCGACGGTGCATAGGCGCCAGATTTCACAGCTAAGCGCCGTATGCCTCACACATTGGCGCCAGTTTATGAAAATAGATTTTCAACAGTTAAAAACTTGAAATTTGCCATTTTTAACATCCCCATTACCTTCAATCTCTCGGTTTCACGAAATAGGAGACTAGGGCATCAATATTTAAATCTTTTTAGAGCTGATTTGGTCAAAATTTGTTGGATTTGAGTTCCTTAAAGTATGATCACTATTCTTACATAAAATTTTTTTATTTTCACCAAGTATTTTGAGTACATTATTGAAAAACAAAAAATCACTATTCATGGTGAAAATTTGAGAAAAATATGAGAAATTGCTTGGATTTAGAGGAGTATGCCTTTGGAAGTTGAGTTAACAAGTTTAGTTTAAATTTGGAATTTATGGTGAAATTTTGTGAATTTTTAGGGATGGCTCCAAATTCAAAACACTAGAAAGGAAAAGCAAAATTTGATTAAAAAAAAATTATCAGTTCTAGAGCAGAGAATCGTTGCGTCGATGCACACGCATCACGTAAATTGATTCCAGAATGCCTTTTTAGTAAGCCAGGGGGAGAAATTGAGGAGATGATTGCTAGAAGGATTTGGGAAAGATACTGTTGCTTCTATGCTGTTGCAATTGTTTCTGTGGTGAGAGAGTTCTATGATAATTTGGTGATGGTTAGGGGGCAATAAGTGGATTTTTCATCTGCGGTAATTAATACTTTTTACTGATTACCTCTTGTGATGTTTTGTTTTTGTACGAATTTTCATCATTCTAAGGGAGATTTAGATGAGATTATGGCCTTTCTTACTGATGGAAGAGGTTTGTGGAAGATTACAAATTAAAGGAGAGTGAATTTTCAAGCCTCTAATTGAATGCCACTTTAAAGGCATGACATTATTTTATCTCATCTAAGCTTTTTTCCTTCAAGTCATGTCAATGAAGTTACAAGGGAGAGAGCTGTTCTGAACCATTGTATTTAGCAGGAAAAGCCTTTAGATATTGGGGCTATTATTTTTTATTATATTTTGAACTGTGCCAGAGCTGCTACTACTACAGGTATGGGATTTCCATCTCTGATTTATTCACTTTATGAGCAGTTTGGTGTTAAGTCTGGAACATTGGAAGAGGTTCCTCAGCTCTTTAGACCTATTACAGTGTAAATGTGAACACTTTCACTGTACATTCAGTATTTGGATGGAAAGGAGGATCTGTTAAAGCTTCCAGTGCTTCTGCTTCTGCTGCTTCTACTTCTCGTGCTTCTACTACACATGCATCATCCTCCAGAGATTCACAAACTAGATTATTACAGAAGATTTTAAAGAATGTAAGTCTTACCCGAGAGCATGTTAGAGATATGGATGGCAAGATTAAAAATATTGAAAGGTATATTGTAAAACATGATGGATATGAGGAGAATTATCAGTAGTAGATGGATGGACTGATTAGAGGTTATCACAGTACTGAGATGCCCCCTCATCCTTTTTATATACCTTATGTGCCATCCAGAGACTGGAATGAAGCCGATGATGATGATGATTAGGATTGTTGTGTTGAGTTTGTGATGTTGTTATGTGATTTTCTTATGTGTTGTGATGCTTTTATTTAATATTTTCATATGTGATGGACTTTGATGTGTAGATTATAGTTGGACTATTTCTATTATTCACATTTAGATGTTTATGTGTTGGATTGATGTTTTATATTGTAATATGTGATGTGTTTGTGGTAGTAAATGTTTTTATGTGTTTCTAGTGTTTAAGTTTTTAGTAGTGTCTAATTTAAATCCTATAAATATTAGAAAAATTTAGAACACTATTAGAAACCACTATTTATATAACATGTTTAAACTTTTCAAAATTTGCTACAATTTATTTTCTATTATGTTGTGATTTGTGTTGGTGTGTATTTACTTTGAAAACCTTCACTATTGTAGAAGTCCTTTGAAATTTTGAATTTTTTATTTTACAAAAAACTAAAAAAAGAATTTGATTTTTTTTTTTACTCCTTGTTTTTAAACTGTTATACTTGCAAATTTAGAATATTAAAACTCCTGCAAACATGTTATTATAGTTTTTAATTCTTACCCATGTATCATTTTTATGCTTAAATGTTTTATCCTAACTAAAAATTAAAGTTTGGGGGGAATTCAAAAACAAATTTTCAAAAACTAAAATTTTATTTGTTCTCAAGAATACTTACATAAAATTTGATTTTGATTGAAAACAATTATGTATATGAAGTTATATTAGGGAAGCAAAATTTTGAATATAGAAATGAGTAAGAGAATTTAGTTAAAAATTTATAGTAATGGTAAAAAATTTTAAAGTAAAAGTTTTCTTAGTAAAGAAATGTTAAATATAGTTAAATTATCTTTAGTAAGAAATGTTGTATTTTTGGATAAATAAAAGATTTGACTTTTTATTTTTCAAAGCTTAGATTTCTTTTATTGAGAAATAATTTTCAACACTATTATTATGATTTTTAAGTGATGAAATATATCAGACCTTTGTTTTAATGAAAGGGTGGAATTCAAAAGCTTTAAAGGCCTGTCCAGATACAGTAATCCTTACCTTACAAAAAAAGAGAAGAAAAGAAAAGAAAAAAAAAGAAAAAAAAATGAGAAAAATAGTATGTAAAAAGGAAGGAGAAGCTTGAGGATTTAAGGGCCTAATCAAAAATTGGTTCCATACATAAAGTTTAAAATATAAGTTTTGAGAAAATCTAGAGATTAAGGTTATAATATAATAAGTAAAATTATTTCAAAATGAAAATTTTTAAGTGAGAAAGATGAAATGTTTGAATCCTATATTTTGAAAAATCTACAAGTATTTCTGAATTAGATAGAAACCGATATTTTTCATTATCATTTACTAAAGAACCTTCTAAACTTTAAGTTGATCTCATTTACTAAAATTTTTTCTAAACTAGATTATTTCATTTCTAGAACAAAAATTTGAAACCTTCCTAAAGAAACTCATTACATAATTTGCATGTTAAGATTTTCTATGTGATTAAGTGTCACTTGAGGACAAGTAACATTTTAAATTTGGGGTTTTGATATGCCTAAAATATATAGTTTTTTTAAATATATTTTTATACATATTTTTGATGATATTACACTTTAATGGAAGGTATTTTTGTGTTTTTCTTGTAGGTATGATTAAAATGAGAGACTATGATGAAAGAAATAATAAAGAGTCAAATTTGGAGCAAAAATTGAAAAGTGTGAAAAATTGACCTTTGGCGGACCCTTGGCGCATAGGCACTACAATTAAAGTGACGAATGTTATTTGATTTTGGCACAAATTTGAAGGGGTTTTTGAAGCATCCTTTGGTTTAAACTTCACTAACTTCCAATCAGTGCCAAAACTCATTTAAAATTTGAACAAATGGATGAATTCTTGATGGATACATTGAATCTGGACCCATTTTGAAGAGACACTAAGACACCTTTTGGAAAATTTTAAAAAGAAGACTTGAAGATAAAAAAATAGTTGTTGTTGGAGGGTGTGATTATTGTTAAGTATCATCTTTATGTTAGAGAGTTATTGAGAGGACACCTTTCCACTTCAACACTTTTATTATCAATTGTATCTAGTTTTTATTAAGAGTAGAATAAAGATTTGGAGTCAACAGGGTTGGGCGCCAACCTCTAGTGTGTCTTGGAAAGGGAAAGCAAAGTTTTAAAGGAACTTCAAGAGTCATGTAGAGAGGATTTTCAAATAAGTGTTTAACTTTGTTTTACATTTGGTTTTAAAGTAAGACTTGTTGTGTTTTCACTATGATTTCTACTTTCAAATCAAGTTGTGATTGTGTTTTCTCTATGGATTCTGAGTAGTTTTCTTTATCCTTTTCCTTTTAAATGATGAAGTAATTAAATTATGGAAGGAAGTTGTGTAAAGTATAAGATTTCAATGTTGGAAGAAGTTGTGATGATTCACTACCTTGCACTTCATTTACTTCTTGATTTGGCCAATTAAGATGTTAAAATTTGTTGGGAGATTATGTAAGATCCATTGCGGTATTGTCTCAATCAACAATTGGAAAGAATCACATGCAATTGTATGGATGAGAATTGTAGTCTATATGGTTGGGTGCAATAAATAGGAGATGCTTATAATGGGGAGTAAAATTAAAGGACTTTAGAGTGACAGGCTAAAGCCCCCCTAATTTGGTTTGATGTGAAAATTTTTGTTATGAGATGTTAGGCCCCAGGTGGAGGGAATCGAGGAAACTCTAGAGTGAGAGCTAGTATCTTCTCTGTTTAACCCATCTACAAGATTTCAAATCATCAAATTAACCAATGTTCTTTATAGAACTAAGGGTAAAGAATATAATTGCTTCTATTTGGCACAACACATTTTAAATACTTCCACAACAAAATTCCATAATTATTACTGATTCATTGAAAAATGAAAAAGATATTTTATTTTCATTTGCTTTCATACTATTTTATAGTTGTGTTAATTTTAGTTGTTTGGTTTACTTTTTATTTAGAAAATACAAAAAAAAAATTGAAAAACTTTATATCCTCAAACATACTTTACAAAATCATTTTAAAAAAGTAAAAAGTTATTTTCTTATTTCTTTAAAATTTTAGGCATTTCCCCGTGGATTCGATATCTCGAGGCTTAATAAAAAAGTCCTATACTACTTGATAAATGATACGTATACTTGCGTAGTATCCCATATTATAAATAATTAAAGTATAACTTAATATCTAAATCGTAAGCATAAATATCCGACGGAGTCAAGTTTTGGCGCCATTGCAAAGAAATAGATATTATCATTGAAAAGAAGTGTAAAGTGAATAACGTAAGGGTAAATATTCGGGGATCAAGTTTTTAGCGCCGTTGCTGTGGAAGAGATATTTTCATTGAGAAGAAGTATAAAGTAAATAATGTAAGGGTAAATATTAGGGGTTCAACAACCAAAACCAAGATAATACAGACACATCTGAAAAAACCATTTGAATCTTAGACCTTAGGACTTCTACTTAACCGAGGAGCTTGGAGCATGCATCGTGGCAGCACGACAAGGACTCGCATAAGGACATCTTCGAGAGAGTAAACCAGTCTAAAATAACAAATATTTTCCTTAGAATTAAACAAAAAGATACATGACTTAAAGTTTGTTTGCCTAGTGCGACATAAATCCTCAACTTATCTTTAGGTTCCTGCATGATCATGCTGAGCGACATAAGTCTTAACTAGTCTTAGGATTCCGAGGTCATTTTTTGGTACGATGTAAATTCTCCTGTCTTTCAGGCTAATTATATGATCGATATCATGCAAATGTAAGCCCTACATTATAAAATTGGCAGGATGAAACATTAAATAATTTTTATTCGAACTTAAAGCCAAACCATAGGATAGTTTAGGAAGTTACCGAGGTTCTCCTCAGGATCCATGAGATCCCTGTTAGACCTCATTTTTATGAAATGTCTCAATAAGCCCTACTGACCCAACATGTCAACCCTTGACTCAAAAAGTCAACTTCGGTCAAAATGGTCAATCCTGACCCAATGACCAACCCTACTAACCCAACAGGTCAACCCTTGACTCAAAAAGTCAACTTTGGTCAAAATGGTGAATCCTGACCCAATGACTAACCCTACCGACCCAACAGGTTAACCCTTGACTCAAAAGTCAAATTTGGTCAAAATAGTCAATCCTGACCCAATAACCAACCCTACTGACCCAACAGATCAACCCTTGACTCAAAAAGTAAACTTTGGTCAAAATGGTCAATCCTGACCCAATGAACAACTCTACTGACCCAACAGGACAACCCTTGACTCAAAAAATCAAGTTTGGTCAAAATGGTCAATCCTGACCCAATGACCAACCCTACTGACCCAACAGGTCAACCCTTGACCCAAAAAGTTAACTTTAGTCAAAATGGTCAATCCTAATCCAATGACCAACCCTACTAACCCACTAGGTGAACCCTTGACTCAAAAAGTTAACTTGGTCAAACTGGTCAAATTTTGACCGAATGACTAATCATTGACTCAATAAGCCAACTTTTGATCCAGAGAAAAACTTTGGACAAATTGATCAATTTTTGACTCAAAGATCAACTGTTGACTACCAAGTCAATCAAAACACCAAAATGATCAAATATGATCCATTTAACCAACTAAAGGCATTAAAAGACCAATAAGACAACTTTGGTTAACCCTTGACCTATATAGGTCAAAAATTGATTAAAATGCCTAACCCATACCTCTTTGGTCACCAAATTGACTTCAATAATAGAAATTGACATAATCAAACTGACATTGATCAAAATTACCAAAAGTTAACCCAAAAGTCACCACATTAACCTTTGGGTTGACTAAAACCCTAAATTTGGTCAACATGACCAATTTAGACCACAAAATGACAAAATCACCAATTTTATGACTAAATCAACCATGACAAGGTTGAGAAAGTCACATTGGACATCCTTGGACTAAAATTGATCAACCCGGGCTAACTTCAGTCAACTTGGATCAATATAGATCAACCTTAGTCAACATTCATCAAATTTGGTCAAAATACTCAATTTTGAAATGAATTAATCAAATAATTATTCTAAAATTATTTTGATTAATTAATTGGTCAATAATATAATTTTCAACTTTTTAAT
Organism: Papilionanthe hookeriana x Papilionanthe teres; assembly: GCA_022702705.1. Classification (NCBI taxonomy): domain Eukaryota; kingdom Viridiplantae; phylum Streptophyta; class Magnoliopsida; order Asparagales; family Orchidaceae; genus Papilionanthe; species Papilionanthe hookeriana x Papilionanthe teres. The sequence goes on along the minus strand of CM040421.1, from coordinate 139,272,711 downwards.
TAATTAAATAATTATTTAAAGTGAAAATATAATCAAAAGCCATGAAATAAGACAAAATCCAATTTTAAATAAAAATGACATGAAAATTAATCAAGTAATTAATTTGGAATTATTTTCAATTAATAATTGATTAATAAAATAATTTTCAATATTTTAATTAATGATATAATTAATTAAAATGGAAATTAAATTAAGAAAGGGGTATGAAATGGAATTTTAACCTATGACATCATGGTTTTAAAAAATTCCAATCTTCTTTATGACATCACACATTTCATATGAAGTCATCCATGGGTCACCCTTGACCCATGAGACTCATTAGATGTGGGTTAACACATTAAATAACCCATAATTCACCACTTTAATCATGGTTAAGAAAGTTCATCTTGAAGGGAAATGAGGTGTCATCCTCTCTCAAATTTAAAGTATGACTCATCTCCTCCATCAAGATGAGGTGGCTCACCACTTTAGGTGCCTCTTGAACTCACCAATGAGAGTAAAACACTAATTAAACTCTCTTGGATACCATTCTTAACTCAAGTTATGTTTCATCATAACTAAATTATAATTTTTTTTAATGAGAGGTTTATGTGTCATCCCCTCATTAAAAATTTAAATGACATGTTGAAAGGAAAAGTGCTTGCCTTCTTGACTCACCATTCACCTCCTAGACCACCCAATGGAGGGGAAACAAGAGTCTAACTCATTCCACACCATGGTTAGAAGCCATTATGGCTAAGGCATGCATGGAATGACTAAGTGGCTAAGGTGTCACCATTCCTCCAAATGAAACAAATAAATTTGGAAATTACCTAGAAGAGTTACATTCAGCAAGATTCACCAAGCCCAAGCCACCTCACAAGGGATCCAATGAAGGCAAGACAAGATCCAAACTCAAAGCCTTCACCATAGTTAAACCTATGATGCCTAGGCTTGGAAATTGACAATTCATCATTGCCATAGCCTAAATCTTCTCCCAAAACATTAATGAGACAGATAGAAACCTCCCCAGTTGATCTAAAGCCAGCCCAAGCTCACCCAAGGTCAGCCATGGCTATAAAAGGACCCAAACCCAAGCCATGGAGGGAGAGGGGATAAAATTTGAAACTCCCTAATTACTATTTAAATCCCTTAGCTCCCAACATCAAAGTTTCTTCTTAGAGCCTAGGCAATGGATCCCTAATGAAACCAGACTCTCAAACCCACCATAACCCCTCAATTTGACCAACCCGAGTAGCACAAAAAACAAGCCAAAACCAGGACAAAATGGGTTTATGAAATCAAACTCTACCAAACTCAAAATTGACCTTTCCAAATCCATTTAGGGGTCAGAAAAGGAAGAGCCCAAATGAAATTGGTTTTTTCCATAGCCTCTAGCCTTCTATTCACCATCTCACATTGAACCGAGCTCCTCAAAATTCAAAATCATATACAGACCCAATTTGAACTCAAATTGAAGTCTCTGGAAGCTTTCTGAGATCTAGACGACCAATCCAATGTAATCAGATCAAAGTTTAATACACTGTGGCTAAGGTGTGATTCGTCCCTATCAATGGCGGTCGGGTTTCACACTTTGTGAAAGAAACCATTCCAAAACCCCTACAAAGCCGTATGGATGTCTTCGTCTCCTCAAGACAAAGCTGTAGGATAAAAAATCACTCGATTCCATCAAGAATAGAGTGAGATATTGATCCTAGACCATGGACGGTCTGCGGGATCAATGGGATGAAGACGATGAACCACAGCTGTCCGTTCCCGTGTTTTGGAAACGAACGGTTAGGATTAAATCCAACTGTCTCCCGTGTTCGGATCCCCGCAGCGGATCAGCCGTAATTCGACCCATCTGAGGACACGCGACAACCAGTGATTTATCTGGATTTAATTAAATCCAGATAAACCTTAAAAACTTCAAAATTACATATCTTGATATAGAAAATTCACAAAAATATGATAAAACTACCCCAAGATTCAGCAAGAAAATAAGAAAATTATGAGACTAAAATCATAATTTTATTCTCTGTATTTAATTTTTAGTTAATTAAATACTCTCTGAAGTATTTTAATTATTAAAAATTATTTACAGTTCAGAAAAATATGAAAATTTTAGGGAAGAACCTTTAAGTCCTTAGACACATCTCCTGATTTTTCCAATGCCAGGATAATTCTCTAAGACATGATTTCCTAATTTTCAAGACACTTTATGATTAATTTTAATAATAATTATAAAAGTTTGAAAATATGGAAAATTAAAAATTCAAAAATGGTTAAGAATTTTAGGGTGACAGATAATGATCCTAAAATAATAATTCTTAATCCATTAAGTCAATTTTAAAAGACATTTTAAAATAGGGTTAAGATTTATTAATTATAAATTAATATTAAAACCCTTTCCTTCACTTACTTAGCCCATTTCACAATGGACTAAGTCATTGATGAGTCTAAACCCAAATAAACTCAAATCAAATATTAATTAGGTTTAAAGACATATTAAAATTAATTAATTCATTAAACCTTAATTATATTAGTTTTAATACAAAATTAAACTTTAATTAGGTTTAAAGAAAAATTAAACTTAATTAATTCATTAAACCTTAATTACATTAGTTTAATACAAAATTAAACTTTAATTAAGCTAAAGATATATTAAACTTAATTAATTCATTAAACTTTAATTACAATAGGTTTAATACAAAATTAAACTTTAAGTAGGTTTAAAGATATATTAAACATAATTAATTCATTAAACCTTAATTACATTAGGTTTGATACAAAATTAAACTTTATTTAGGTTTAAAGACATATTAAACTTAATTAACTCATTAAACCTTAATTATATTAGGTTTAATACAAAATTAAATTTTAATTAAGTTTAAAGACATATTAAACTTAATTAACTCATTAAACCTTAATTACATTAGGTTTAATCCAAAATCAAACCTTAATTAGGTTTAAGGAAATATTAAACTTAATAAACCTATTAAACCTTACTTAAAGTAGGTTTAATCCAAAATTAAACTTTTATTAAGCTCAAGACATTAACAAGCTTAATTAAACCTATTAAACCTTAATTAAATTAGTTTTAATACAAAATTAAATTTTAATTATGCTGAAGACATCATTAGGCTTGATTAAACCTCTTAAAACTTAACTAAATCACGTTTAATATAAAATTAAATTTTAATTAGGTCTAACCCTTTAGACCTAATTAAACTATTAAGTCTTAACTAAACTAGACTTAATCAAACTTTAAGCCAATTAGGCTTAACCCATATTGATTCTAATTAATTAATTAAACCTTATCCAAATTAGGTTTAATTAAATCTTAAACCAATTAGACTTAACCCATATTTAGTCTAATTAATCAATTAAACCTTACCCAAATTAGGTTTAATTAATCCTAAACCAATTAGACTTAAACCCATATTAAGTCTAATTAATTAATTAAACCTTACCCAAATTAGGTTTAATCAACTCTTAAAACATTTAGACATAACCCATATTAAGTCTAATTAATCAATTAAACCTTACCCACATTAGGTTTAATTAATCCTAAAACAATTAGACTTAACCCATATTATGTCTAATTAATCAATTAAACCTTACTCAAATTAGGTTTAAGTAATCCTAAACCAATTAGACTTAATCCATATTAAGTCTAATTAATCAATTAAACCTTACCTAAATTAGGTTTAATTAATCCTAAACCAATTTGACTTAACCCTTATTAAGTCTAATTAATCAATTAAACCTTACTCAAATTAGGTTTAATTAATGCTAAACCTATTAGACTTAACCCATATTAAGTCTAACTAATCAATTAAACCTTATCCAAATTAGGTTCAATTAACCATAAACGAATCCTAATTAAAAACAATCAATCTTAAAATAACTTAAACTTAAATCAAACTTGACTTCAACTCACATTGAACTTAAGTTAACTTAAAGTCTAGGTTCAACCTAACTTGAACCTAAGTAAAACTTAAATCAAACTTTAGTTCAACCCACATTGAACTTAAGTTAACTTTAAGTCTAGGTTCAATCTAACTTAAAACTAAACTTAAATCAAACCAAAATCAAACTTGAATCCAATCCATATTGAACTTATGTCAACCTTAAGTCTAGATTCAACGTAACTTAACTCTAACTTAACTCAAACTTTAATCAAACTTAAACTTTAATTAAGTCTATCACATTAGACTTAATTAAACTATTAAACCTTAACTAACTAAGGTTTAATCAAACTTAAACTATAATTAAGTCTACCACATTAGGCTTAATTAAAATATTAAACCTTAACTTACTAAGGTTTAATCAAATTTCAACATTAGACTTAGTTAAACTATTAAACCTTAACTAACTAAGGTTTAATCAAACTTAAACTATAATTAAGTCTACCACATTATACTTAATTAAACTATTAAACCTTAACTAACTAAGGTTTAATCAAACTTAAACTATAATTAAGTCTACCACTTTAGACTTAATTAAATTATTAAACTTCAACTAATTAAAATTTAATGAAACTTAAACTATAAATTAAACTATTAAACCTTAACTAACTAAGGTTTAATCAAACTTAAACTATAATTAAGTCTACTACATTAGACTTAATTAAACTATTAAACTATTAAACCTTAACTAATTAAGGTTTAATCAAACTTAAAATATAATTAATTATACCATATTAGACTTAATTAAACTATTAAACCTTAAATAACTAAGGTTTAATCAAACTTAAACTATAATTAAGTCTACCACATTAGACTTAATTAAACTATTAAACCTTAACTAACTAAGATTTAATCAAACTTAAACTATAATTAAGTCTACCATATTAGACTTAATTAACTAAGGTTTAAATAAATTAAGTCTAACCTGTTAGACTTAATTAATATTTAAAACCTAAATAATCTCAAATCCCAGTTAAATCAAACTGGACTTAATTAAACCTTAAGCCTTACTTAAAAAGGACTTGAATGATCTATAATTCTAATTAAGTTTAATCTATTTAGACTTGATTAACCTTTAAGTACTATTTAAACAAGGCTTAAAACTTCATTAGGTCTATTTAACTAAACCCAACTCAAACCTAAGTTCAAACAGACATGAACTCAAGTTAATTATCTTCTTTGAATCTAACATTAAATTTCTAACTTAAGTTCAAATAGACATGAACTCAAGTTAATTAGATTCAATCTAACTTAAGTTCAAACAGACATGAACTCAAGATTCAATCTACATTGAATCTAACTTTAAATTTCTAACTTAAGTTCAAACAGACATGAACTCAAGTTAATTATCTGCATTAAATCTAACTTTAAATTTCTAACTTAAGTTCAAAAATACATGAACTTAAGTTAATTAGATTAAATCTAACTTAAGTTCAAACAGACATGAACTCAAGTTAATTAGATTTAATCTACATTGAATCTAACTTTAAATTTCTAACTTAAGTTCAAACAGACATGAACTCAAGTTAATTAGATTCAATCTACATTGAATCTAACTTTCTAACTTAAATTCAAAACAGACTTGAACTCAAAATTTAGGTTTAAACCTAATTTGAATTCAGTCAAACTTAAGTTCAAACCACATCGAACATACTTGAACCCAAACTGAACCTAAATCGACATAAACCTTAGGTTCAACCCAAACTAAACCTAAATCGACATAAACCTTAGGATTCACCTAAACTGAACCTAAATCAACATAATCATTAGATTCAACTCAAACTAAACCCAAACCAACATGAATTTTAAGTTCAACCCACATCGAACTTAACTCGACGTAAAATTAAACATAAATCAACATAAAATCCAAAATCAAATCCAAATCGACATAAACTGACATAAATCTGACTCTAATCAACATTCAAGACATACTAAATCAAAATTTCAAATCAAACTTGGACATCCTAAAATTTTGAGACAACGTACATTCTTACCAAATAAATATTTTTATGACATTACTTCTGACAATGTTTTCTTTGTAGGATGAAGACAAGTTTCGTTTAGATTTCCTTTGCATGTTATAGGATGTGCTAACTCTGTTTTGCAGGACGACATTCTGGAAATGAGACAAACAACAATGACATCAAAACAACAACATTGACAAAATAAAACACAACAAAACACAACATTAAAATGAAAAAACCAAAACAAAACTAAAACTTTTAGGATAGCCTCCAAACAAACAAACAATAATAACAAAAATGACAAACAACAAAACAAAAATGATAAAAAAAATGACACGATGATAAGATAAAACTGACACGATGAAATGACATTTAGGATTGATATTGGGTACATCTTTTCTTAAAATAAAAATTTCCAGAAAACAAGTGATCGACATTAATCAGAAGTATTCTTTGACAATTATAAATTGCCTAAGATGTAATTAACTATAGGACCCATGATAGATATCAAATCTAGAAATCTCTAGTTAAAACTTTATGAATTTCTTTATATAGAAATTCTAGGATAAGGTATTCTAGAATCTTCTTTTATATGGATTATCATAAACATCCTTTTCTACTGTTTTCTATTGGCCATTACTATCTTTAAATTTCCTAATTCCTTTATAGGATTTATGGAAATAAGATTAGGGCAATATTAAACAGAGTGGCGACTCCTTGGCATTGACATGATACGGGAATTGACGGCGACGACATCCAACGACCCAACTTTCGTCACCATCAATCCCCTACCTTTCTTCCTTTGTATTCCATAATAACTGTTCCAATTTGATCATTTCCCATTTGAATTTCATATGTCCAACCTTGAAAAACCTGCACTTTGAAATTCATGAAGACTATTCCTCTGAACTAAATTGAGAGTTTTCTTAGGTGACTTCGATTATCTAAAATGTAATTAACTGTAGGGGTTTGCCCTTATAGGAAACTTGAAGGACCCAACTGAATATAAACCCTATATAATCTTTCATATTAAATAGGGGAACTTGTCGGTTAACAAAAAAGGTTTCACAGACTAAAATAGCTATCATAATTTCTGATGTTTATTTAATCGAACCTCATTATCAAACAATGCATCTATTCTTCGGGGTAAATGCATGGCTTGCGATGTAGCATGCGTTTATTGAAACTATCAAACATATGAGATTAGTTCAGTCTCATATTTTAAAAATTAAAATCTTACTTTCCAAAATTATATATATGTTAAATTAAATCTATTTTAAAGTGCGATGTAGCGTGGATTCTCATTCAGGTGACTAACAACTTCTGATTTCCCTGACTGACAAAGAAGAAGAAGAAGAAGAAGAAGAAGAAGAAGAAGAAGAAGAAGAAGAAGAAGAATAAGAAGGAGGAGGAGGAGGAGGAGGAGGAGGAGGAGGAGGAGGAGGAGGAGGAGGAGAAGAATAATAATAATAAGAAGAAGAAGAAGAAGAAGAAGGAGAAGAAGAAAAAATACAAGAAGGAGAGAAAGAAGAAGAAGAAGGAGAAGAAGAAGGAGAAGAAGAAGAAGAAGGAAAAGAAGAAGGAGAAGGAGAAGAAGAAGAAGGAGAAGAAGAAGGAGAAGGAGAAAAGGAAGAAGGAGAAGAAGAAGACAGAGAAGAAGAAGAAGCAGAAGGAGAAGAAAATAAAGAAGAAGAAGAAGAAGAAGAAGAAGAAGAAGAAGAAGAAGAAGAAGAAGATGAAAAAGAAGGAGAAGGAGAAGAAGGATAATAAGAAGAAAAAGCAAAATAGTGGTGGGGTGACTTAGAGAAGAACAAGAAGAAGGGAAGAAGAGGGGAGACTTGTACTGGAGAAGCTAAAGAATGACAAAGAAGAAGAATGAATGAAGGAGTGCCAAAGCAGGAGACTTAACAAAGGATATGAGTCTAAACAAGAATTCTCTTTGTTTTTGTTTATTCTCTTCAAATGAGGAGTTTAAACTTCTTTTGCTTCAGGTAATGAAGGGGGGGGTAGGTGCTTGATTGGTCAATTATAACTTCAAAATCAAGTGAAAGGAGAAAGAGAGGACCAATGGTGAAGCTACACCATTTTGGTAGCATAGTTACACTACTTTCTTAGTTAGAGCAGCATAGTTACGCCACATGCTTAAGTGGTTATGCCAGCCTTGACACATAGTCACCGCTTGGTGTGATACCAAGGTTTTTAATGGAATGATGTGGCATACCAACAACTCATCTAGTGTAGCCTCACCGACAGAGGCACTAATGTGTGGCATGGTTACACTGGACAACACTATAGGGTTTAAGTGCCAATAAGCTCAAGCCCTATAACCTTTCTTTAAATGGAATACTCACCGAAAGAAAGATGGAAGAAGGTTTTGGTCAAGACTATGTTAGCCAAATGTGAAGTCAAAAGAAATTAATCATCCAAATAAAAAAATTAAGTATTAATGATGATAATAGAGGATTTTAAGAAATAAATATTCATTTTCACCAAAAAATTTAAAAAATCAAACAAATTAAAATATAACATAAAAATCCTAAAATTTTAATAAAATTTCCCTATAATATTAATAATACACAAAAAATCAAAATAGAATATTTTGACCAATTAATTATTTTTGGAATTAAAATATTAATTAACTAATTGGTCCAAAATATAAAGCAAAATCATTTGGAAAAGTTTTTGGAGGATTTGTGTCCTAGTTACAACAACTCCAAAAAAATTATAATTTTTTTAAATTGAATTAAATTTTAATGATATATGTAAAGTATTTCTTAAATAAAAAAATTAAAAAATTTAAAATAAATGCAAATGATTGAAAAACTTCACCGCAAGTCCTTACGTTGTTCACACCCTTATTACAAAATTTTATTAAATATTTAGTTCATTTGCTACGAATTATATATTGATAGTTTCAATTTTTGAAGGCAATTGGCATAATTATTTACCTGTAGAAATCATTTATTAAATGTTAAACCCTTAGATTTCCTAAAATTTTAAAAATCACTAAAAATAATATAATGCTCTAAAAGTTATGAAATTGTAACCACAAGATTTTAAAATCATGAAAAAATTTATAAAACTGAAAGAAAAGTTAATTTAATAAATTTCATATATTTTTTGAACCTGAGAAACTGACGATTTGAGAAAGGATAAGACTTCAGTTATTGATGTACTAAATTGAGTTAGGGGCTGTTAAGGGACTCTCCTTGCTCAGATTTACTAGCCCAAAGCATTAATCTACATAACCAACCGTGATTAGCTTTAGGTTATTGAAACTCATCACATCATGATGGTGCCTCAAAAGGATTAATCCAACACCAATAAACCCAGAAGGCTAAACCTATTCATGGCTAGAATAGGTTTAACCTCCTAACCCTAAGGTATTTAATGATCGATGTTAGAAAGTATCTATATGAATTTTGCAATAAACTTATCGAGCCAAGGCATAGACCTGATCAATTAAAATTTCACTAAATTAAGGTATACAAACTTAGGATGGAAAATATTTATAGAACATTTTTAATAGACTAACAAATTTGAAAAGGCACCCTTAGTAAAATTCTTATGAGTATAAAGTGTTGAGTTTCTTGAATCCATTAACTCAATGTAAACAACAAATCTTGCTGAATGTGTTAAGCTTCATTTACACTAGACTTGGTATAACATTCCTAACTCTTCATTTTTAATATGTGTGGTTCGGTAAGCCAATAAATGCTCCACCAACTACCCTTGTCATTTTTTATTATTGTCTTTAAGTATCTTATTTAGGATCTAAAATAATTTCTTTTTGAATGCTTCAAATAATCTATTCACTCAAGGATAATATATTGTAGAAAATTTCCAGTCAATGTAGTGTTGTCTCATGATATTATTTAGTTTGGTACTATGAATGAAAGGTCATTGTCTTATATGACTAGTCGGGGATATGATAACGACATATAATGGCCAATTGAGTTACTTTTAAGAGTTGAAATTTCTAATTTTGTTTTATTCTTCTTTAGATATTTTTCGATCGCATAATGTCATACAATAAAAATTAAGAATTTTACAGAAGTTACCGAAAGGCACATTTTAACAAATTCATCTTCAGTTCATATAGATGATAATATAAGAGTAGAAAATAATTCTTAAGTAATATAAGTGGTCTTCTCTTTCCCCACACTTAATCATAAGAGTGTCAATGTCTAATTCAACTTGTTTGTGGATGAGTTCGTCCTCATTTTTATGTAGCACTAGCATTCTTTAGGATGAAATACATGACTTCTTAGTAGTGAACTCCAATATGGGTTCTAAATGCAGTCCTTAGTACATTGTCCTATTGAGATCTTAAAAATTTATGAACACATGAATTTTTTTTGTTTTTCTTTTAAACTGGTAAAACACTGCTAACAAGGAGGCATAGTTTTCTTCTTGAATAAAGCCAACCTCAATAGACTTCTTCACTTTCTTCATTACTAAATATTTGAGGTGCTTACTTAACTGGTATGGCATCAGGTTTTGTTTCTAAATTATAAACCACCACCTCAGAAGCAAGTCTGAAGTATTTTTATAGCTCCAGAAAAAATAATCATTAAACTCTATTAGTAACATTGCAAGGTTATTAGCCTCTTGTTCGCTAAAAAAAACTTATAAGAGTTGGATTAGGGTTATCGCGAGTTCCCAAAATTTTATTAACTCGTCAATAGTGACTTAATTTCTATCTTTAGCTTAAGAGGTGCTTTATCAACTTTAAGTTTGGAGAGGTGTAGGAATGTTAGAATATCACTTGGTGTTTTTCTTCCTCTTCTGATGACATTTCGTATTTCTTTGCCATCTTTTTCTTTTTTTGTTATTTCTTATTCAATATTTTTTTGTGGTGTTTTTCTTTTAGTTCTTTTCTTATGTCTTCATCTCTTTTTCAATCTTTTCTTTTGTTGAAAAATTCTTTTCATTCTTTTCCAAGTTTTCAATTGTGAGAACCTCTCTGAAAATATTACTTGCTTCTTTGGTACGTATTACATTGATTCTTCATAGATTCCAACTTTATGGACTGAGAGTGGTTGTAAGTTGCCTTTAATATGATACTTTATGTTGTCTCTCTAGTATTTGAAGCATTGATGGAGGGAGGAAGGCATTATCCGATGTTTGTATATGTAGGGTCTCTGTGGAAGTTCATAGAAGGATGTCTTTGAATCAATGATATGAAACTTCTTGTAGGTATATATATCCCCAATTTGAGTAAAAGGATTGTAGAGCATAGAAATCTCTCACCTTTTTTATTGAATCCATGTAATAATATATTATCATATAAGAGTTTATATGAATCAATATTGAGTTAAGTAAGTGTTCTTAAATTCATTATGTTTATTGATATACTTAGATCAATAAGAACTATAGATAATCAAAACCGTCCAACATTTATAGAGATGTATTGATTATGATAAACAGTCTCAAGCCTGCGGTCATCAACTGAGAAGGACAGCTTCAAAACTTTAGAAAAGTAGTTTACTTTTCTATTTATGTAAACGTGTGTAGGTTGGGCCACAAAATTCCTGGGATTGAGTAAAGGTTTAAACAACAACTCTCTTATCTCTTTGGACAAAATGAGAGCATCCTAGACACTGAGTTTAGCTGGAAACTTTCTTTAATGAGACAACATTGTAATCAACTTTTGATGGAGCCTCAAACAATGTATCTTGGGTAGAAACATCTTATTAAGTTTCTATTAGTTGATTGAACTAATTATTTGTGTAGTATTCCAAAGAGGAGTTTTGCAAGATGGAAGTATCTTGCAACATCAATGGTTGATTTCCAAAATGTCTTTTGTAAGAGTTGTCATGGCATATAGTGTTTGCATTATAACTTCTGAGACTTCTCTTTAAGATCTTTTAGAGTCAAGAGATTCTATCCCAATATTGATAAACATATTCTAAAAATTGAGAATAGGGGCATCATTATCAAAGAAGGAATCTTCACTTAACCAAGCATCATCAATGTTTCCACTTATGACTTGTGAATCATTTTCATTTGGATCATTAGAAATTTCACTATTATTTAACTAATACCTGAGTTAATTGAATAAGTTTAATCAGAAAGAGATAAAACTTAACCAGACCACTACTCTTTTCATTAATAATTCCATAAGGAACAAAAAGTTTGTGCAGAGTGAGTTATGTAAGACTCCTAGGAACGTAACCAACCAAACATGATTTCTATCTCTAATATGAATTGTAAACCTACATATTAATTATCCTTTATTCTTAACTCCAGGCTCTATGGACTTAACTGCTAGTTTGATTTATTTCTTCTCTTCAAGAATTACAATTTTGTCTAGTTTAACCTGTGCTTGAGTTCCTTCAGATGTCTGTGCAGAGAATTTCTAGAGTTAGTTGGTAATTATCTTGGATTTCTTAGACATAACAGTGTTCCAGCTATCTTCTTGTACTTAAGGATTAAGTGGTTTCATGTATTCATCAAAGACAATATCGGCATACCCTTTTTTTAGTTTCTTCAATATTCCTTATGGATAAGTATAGTCCCATCCTTAAGTTACATTTTAAACTAAAATATGAAGGTAAAACACTATTATATGTTTTGACCTAACATCCTATGATATGGACAGTAGTTGTGACCCTTATCTCTTTTCATCTCTTTAGGTTCAATAGGTGTAATGAGTTTGAAGTTTGGATTCTTGATTAAATTCTTATACAATTTCATTAAAACTTTATCCTTAAAAGAGCACACTCAATTCTTCAGTTGTTTGAATTCATGTCTAAACATTCTTCTTCCATTAGACCTATAGGGTGCTTTGGTCATTGTTGTTGCTGCGTACACTATAACTGGGATTTCTATTGTGGTTGCTTTCATTTTTTACTTTTATGGATATTATTATGGTTATTGTTGTTGCCGATACTATTGTGGAAGGTACTACATTATGGTTAGTATTGTTGTTGTGGTTCATACTTGTATTGCGGTGACTACGAATATTTTTTCCTAGGATATTTAGATTGCATTCTCATTGGTTGCTTTTCTTTATCAACAACAAATAATTTCACAATTCTCTTTTCAAAAAATTTCTTGGGCTTATGCTTAAAATTAGATGCCTTAACAATTTTCCAAAAGTCCTAATAGTAAATCCTTTTAATGTGAAGGCAACTAGTCCATGAGTTTTCTTAATTTGAATCTCAATAGCATGCTACTCTTGTAACTAAGCTTCACACTTCAAACTCAAGTTCCTCCATCTCAGGATATAGTCAACTAGAGTCTTATATGATTTTTTTTTCAAAATAACCAAGTCTCTAATAATGAAAAGATAGTAAACTTCAACAAAATACTTTATAAAGAGTTCTTATAACTCAAAATATCTTAAATAAGCCATTAGGCTGTTTAACATACCAATCAAATGCTACTTTAGATGAATTATTGACAAATTGACGGAAAGGTAGAGCATCAGTTCCTCAAGAATTGTAATAACTATCACAAAAAGTGTACCAAGTGTTGTTATATTTTTTAAGTTTTATAAAATATTTAAAAATCAGTGGTAAAAATCTTTTACATAGCATTAAAATCTTCTAAATAAAATAATGCTTTAGACAAGAATGTACCACCTCAAGCTTGAGCTATAATATCCTTTACTTGCTGCTCAATAATTAATTTAAAATATTTTCTAGGGATATAAGAGACTTATGAGCTTTTCTTGGAGAATTCCTCCTCAGTTTCTTTTGTCCTTTTGTTATCAACTATACATATAGATTCATATTTCTTCACTTCCACATGTATCATCACTAGAGTTAGAGTTTGTTTCTAGACCGAGGTTGTTGAAACCAGTAATTTCTATGACACCTTCTCTAGCCTATCTATCTACTCATCTCTTTATCTCAACTCATTATATAGATATTGAGCTATGTTAGGTGGGAGAACTTCTTTAACTACAACATCATGATGATATGTAGGTACTAATATTGAAACTAGATTTTGATCCATAGGGATAACTTTTATTCCATTCCTTTTTCTAATCTTTCTATTAGTTTATCCCTCTACCTTAATTGATTTAAGTGATATCAAATTTTGATTGGTGCAACATTTGCCTCAACCATAACATCTTAAAGATTAGCTTCATCTTATCATTCTCTTATTGAAGCTCAAGTTTCAACCACCATAATTGTGGTAGTTTTTTTTTTTGAAGTTTCTAAATCTTCATTTCTTCCTTGAGTTTTTTAATGCTAAAATCCATTTTACTTAACACTTTATCCCTAACACTCTTCAGATTAGCTGAGAGGTGCATGGGCTTTTAGTAAATATTCATTTCCTTCACTTTGACATCAACTTCCTTCATAATAATGTTAAATTCATTATTCTCTATTTTTTGGGTTGTGAGACCTTTATTTGAATTGTTGAAGGAGGTTGAAAAGGGTTTTCTAATCTAATATCATCTTTATAATCCAATGACACTTCTAACATTAGAGCATAATCTTATTACCAACTGATCCACTGAAAATTTGATAGCTTTTTACTGTCTATTTCATACCTATTTTTGATAATATTGCACTATAAAGGAAGGTATTTTGTATGTTTTGTAGTGTTTGGAACAAGAAATGGCTTTTAGAGAAAAATAAACAAAAATGGTGCAATTTGGAGCAAATACGAGTAAAAACTCAAATTTTGGTCTGACACATTTTAGTAAGTCTTTTTTTGCTTAATCTATTTTACACTTCTTGAATATTTTTTAATGAGAATATACTTTAAAGAAAGGTTGCATTTATGTTTATTTTGTAGGGCTATCTGTTATGAACTCAACGCAACTGAAACAGGGTGAATCAAAGTTGAAACGAAGCCAAACGGAGCGAAATAGTGGACCTGCGCAGTACCAGCGTTGAACCGTGCCTGAACTAGCATCGGACCGTGCCAGTGTCCCAAGAAGCATAAAAATTTCATGAAAATAGCGATGAACGATGCCTGAACAGTGTTGAACCGTTCCCCCAGATGGTTTGGATGCGTTTTTGGGCGGTTATGGTCCATATACGTCAAATCTGGACGCTTTTTGGAAGGTTACTTCAAGCACCTCTTGGGAAATTCGTCCCTACACTATTTTAAAGCGAATTTGAAGCCAAAAAAGGAGAGGAATGTTAGGAAAAATGTAGATAATGCTTAGAGATCTTAGAATAGGAGTAGAAATGTAGATTTCTACCTTTTTGGAGAGATTGTTGAGGGGATTTTGAGAGAAATTGTAAGGGTTTGTACTAGCATTGCATGGATCAACGGGAGACTTTGTGGGAGAAAGCTTCTTCTTTTTTTCAAGAGGAAAAAGCTAAGTATTGTGTTCTTCATTATCTTATGATTTTGAAAACACTTATTATGTGGATTTTCTTTGAAATGAGGTTTTTCATTGTGTTTTCTTCATGCTTTGTGATGTCTTTCTCTTACTCTTTCTTCTTCTTTGAAAATAATGGAATAAGAAGATTATTTCATTATTTTCATTCTACTTTTCTTTGCAATGAGTAGGATTCATGTTTAGGATATTGTGATGCATGCTAGAAGAAGTTTTAATTTTAAATGTGATGGTTTTACTTGCAATTCATTTACATTACAAAAAGGGCCCGTTGTGTTGTTAAAATTCATTGTCATTGCATTGACCCAAGAGGGTGGTGTAATTCTCAACAAAGTGAAACCACATTCAAATTCCATGGATGGTGAATTTCATGGGGGTTGAATGCAAATAAATAGGAAAATATACTTTAATGGGCATAGAATTGGAGATTTTAGGGTGACAGACTAAAATCCCTAATTTGGTCCTAGTGTTTGGAAACTAAAGCGAGAATCAGCCTTCTGGCGAAGGGAAGTGGGAGCTTTGGAGTGAGATCCAATATCCTCCCAACCTAACCACAGATTTGGGGACTAAACCTAGAATTAACCAATGTTCTTTATGCACTCGGAAGAGGGTAAAGAATATGATTGCTCCTATTTGGCACATACAATATTTAATGCATCTCATTTCTTTACATTATCCAATTCACTACATAAGAATAGTAGATTTTATTATCTCAAAATTCACCAAACCAAATCATCCAAAAAGGTTATCTTTAGGAGTAATATTTCCATTTAGGAATAGTTATTATCTTACATATAATCATCTGCATTTAGGAGTAGTTGCTAGATAAAACACCACTTATATCGACCCTTCAATCTAAAGTCTGATAATAGTTGACTAGAATTTGACTAAGAACCTCTTTCCTTGCTTCCCTTTCAGATCGATAAACAAGACTCCACAAGAGCCCTGTATTACTTGAGCGATACATATACTTGCATTTGAAATTGTGACTTTACCAAATTCATTATAAATATAAAAATATGGGTTCATAAATTCATGCATATAAAAAGTTGCATCAAGGTTTTGGCGCCGTTGCCGGGGAATCTTCGGTAAAAATTTAGGAGAATTGTAGTTGAAGTAATTTGGCTTAGAATTGGAAAACTTTAGTGTCATAAAATTGTCTTTGTGTGAAAATTATATTTTGTATGAAAAAGTGTTTAAAAAAATTTTATTTGTGTGAAAAACATGGTGTTTGTGAAAATATTTTGTTTTGTTAAATAAATTTTTCATTTTCTTTGTTTTATTGTTAATGTATTATTTATTTCGTTACGTATGCAAAACAAAGGATCTGTAGGACTTGTGTCTTATGTTCCCGAGTCAGAAAAATAGAAGAAAATAAAAAAACAGAAAGGACTTGAAAAAATATAAATAGAAATGGTTAACATTCAAAATCGTAAGTTGGAAAATCATTATAAATCATTGAGGGATTATGTAAGTTCTAGACAAATGAAATTTACTCAAGTATACAATACCCTGTCGTAGAAGCTGACTCGTTTGAACTAAATCCAACAATTATCCATCTAGTGTAGAACAATCAGTTTGAGGGAACTCCTTTGGAAGATCCATATTTACACTTATCTAGTTTTCTAGAACTTTGTGCTACATTTCTTTATAACGGCATGTCAGACGATACTGTTAGGCTAAGGCATTTTCCTTTCTCACTAAGGGATAAGGCTAAAATGTGGTTATACTCATTAGCACCTAGTTCTATTAAAAATTGGAAGGAGTTAACTCAGAAATTCCTAGCTAAGTATTTTTCACCTTTAAGGACTACTAAAATTAGAAACAATATTATCTCATTTTGTCAATATGAAGGGAAATCAATATACGAAGCCTGGGAAAGATTTAAGGAACTCCTAAGAAAGTGTCCACATCAAGCTCTGCCAGATTTGTTAATCATTCAAAATTTTTATAATGAGTTAGTAGGATCCCTTAGGATCATTATTGATGTTGCAGTTGCTGGTTCATTAATGTCAAAATCATTTGATGAAGTGTATGCATTAATTGAAGAAATGACTACAAATGATATTCAGTGGCCCTCTGCAAGGGTAAATCATAAAAATGTAGCTAGTGTTCATGATACAGATGCGATTAAAATTCTTGAATCTCAGGTTACTGTAATATCAAGGAAGTTGGACCAATTTGGAATGAACCAGCCTCAATTTACTCTTGTAAGTGAAGAAAGTTTATTAGGGCATATGATTGATTCCAACTTATTATATGAGACTTTAAATACTATAAACAACCCGTATTCTAACTTTTACAACCCATGTTGGAAGAAACATCCTAATTTTAACTGGAATCATACTACTAGGGGTGGAAACCAATAATGGGAAAACAATCATGTAAATTCTAATGGAAGTTTGAATAATCAGGGGAACACAAGCTATAGACCTTCATATCCACTGGACTCTAAAAATGATCAACAATTTGAGGATGAGAATATGTCTATAGACGAAGTGGTATTACAAATGGGAAACCAATTGCAAAGTCAAAATGCTGCGATTAGAAACATAGAGAATCAACTAGGACAAATTGCTAATTCACTTAGCAATATACCCTATGTAACACTTCCTGGCAACGTTGAGATCAAACCTAAAGAGAACAATAATGATCCAGCTGAGAGAAAAGATGATTATTTTTGGATAGATGAAATTGATTATCTTATTAAAGACCATTTCCAAAAAAGTTTTGAGAGTAAGTTAACAGATGAGATTGGAATGATCTTTCATGATGAGTTGAAAACGTTGTTTAAAGAAGACTGTATGTATGTTTAAGAGAGGTGTGAAATGATGGATGCTACCAAAAATAGTGAACTTTTAATTCCATCAGTTGAAAAATCTCACGAACTTAAGATGGATGTACCCCATACAATTTTAAAACTTACATATTTAGGGAATTCATCTACACCACCAGTCTTTATATCTTTAGATTTGATTCAATCACAAGAAAAACTTGAATTGAATGATGAACAAGATAAAGATATCGAACTAAGACTTGGAAGAGAATTTGAGGATATATTTCAAAAGAACTTTGAGTTGAGAAAAGAGGATAAAGATATCGAAAGACCATTGGAAGAAATTCCTAAGGAATTAAAAAAACCTATTTCCTCGACTAAGATAGATATAGATAGACTGCCTCCATCATTTAATAATTACAAAGGTGAAGAATTGGAAGATAACTTAAAACAGAAAAGTAGAAAAATTTTATGCAGAATCTGAATTATGTAGAGAGAATCTGATCAAAATTTTTGGAGATCTTGAATTATCATATAAAGATCCATTTCTTATAAATTTCAAGGATGATATTAATATGCAAATTCAGTAAATCAATAGAAGAATATTGGATCTAAAAAGTAATATGAGGAACAATGATATAAATCAATCTGAAAAGGAAGAGCTGAATGAAAAATTAAAATTTGAGAATTTTGTAGGAATCCCTAGATATTAAAAAGATTGAGCGATTGATCGAGGATTACTTAATTGGAATTTTGATCCGGAAAGAATCATTTGTAATGCTCATGACATTAAACCTAGCACTTTATGGGAGGCAACCCATAGTTATCAGTGTGCTTAGTATGCTTGAGAGTCGTGATTGTTAATGTTGTATTATGTTTTCTTTATGGATTGATAAGTTTGATTGTTGTTGGTAGATGTTTGGATTTTTAGTAGATTGATTTGATCTTTATGTGTCATGAGGGAGGTGATTCCTTAACTTCTTATTATGTATAGACTTGTATTCTCTCTTGTAGCAGTTGGATTGACGAGTCCACTACAACTCGGGTCTTACTTAGACTTGAGTTTTACAAGAGATATCATGAATTTGAGCACTGATAGATCCATCTTTATTTTTTTACTTCCTTTCTTTAACTTTGCTTTCATTTAGTAGGAGTCGCGAACCTATTTGATGAATAACTTGGGGATGATCTTGCACTACGATTTATAACTGTTAGAGGTGCTTAATTAAGGGGATTAGATGATGCCTGAGATTGGTGCACGTGAACCAATATATCAGGAATAATTTTATCTTTGGGATTATAATCTATAAAAATATTTAAAAAGTACCTAATTTATTAGTGTAGTGATTCCGTTAGATATTGGAGGTAAAGTAATGAGATGTGATGAGTTAAAGGATAAATTGACCTTATTTATTATGTGTGTTTGTGTTACAACTTTATATAAGATTTGAAGAACATTTTTATATTCCCTTGCTGATACCTGATATGCTAATTAAACTTTTATTTAGTGAATTTCATTATGACATGATAAGTTTAGATTTTCTTTCTGCTGCATACTGTTCTGTCCTGATTAATACTTGTAGATTTTCTTTGATAGACATTTGTGGTAGATAGAATTTCTGAACTAATTTTCTTCCTACTTATATTATCTGTACTGAATGCTATATATGTTAAAAATTAAGTTTGGGGGTAGGAAGAAAAATAAAATTTTAAAGTTATTATACTTCCTTTTAGTGTAATATTATTGAAAGCATGATTTAGGGTAGATTTACATTCTCTTGCAGTTATTCTATCTTGATTATGCATGTATATGAATTTGATAGGATGTTGTAGTAGTAAGTAGATTCAACCTTTACTTTTTCTTCCTACTACATTTTATGAAATTAATTGCAAAATATTTAAAAATTTAAGTTTGGGGGAGAGAAGAATTAATTGTTAGTTGTTCTCATTTAAAAGTATTTTCAAAATTATTAACATGATTTCCTGTGATAGAGCTCAATTTCAGATAACTGTATTTTGATTTTATTTAAATACTTTAGTAGACTTGAATGAAAGTTTGTTGTAATGAAAAGTAATTTTGTAGGCTAAGATATTTGGTATAAGAGAATAGGACTATAGTTAACTATTCAAAGTAAGAAAAACTGTATGTTTGAAATATTAAGAATCTTAAAACTTTTTGTGAAAGGAAAGGATTGGAACTCTATGATGAAACAATAATAAGCTAAAGAAATTCCTATAGGGTAAAGGATTATGGTAAGTTCCAAATTTAGGGTGAGAAGGGTGAAGTTCAAAATTATTGAAGGCTATCCACATCTAGTAATCCTTACATAAAAAAAAGAAAAAAGAAAAGGGGGATTAAAAATGATCCCTAAGAAAGAAAAGAAAAAGAAAAAAAAATGAAAAAAAAGAAAAAGTGAGGAGAAGCCTAAGGAGATGCCTAATCAAAAATTGGCTTCTCTTGGATCTACCTAAAGAGGAGAACTTAATTACTTTCTTAAACTTATATATATGGATTAGCATATTTACTAGTAGTGTTTTCATAAACTTCTTTTCATGTAATCCTTTTAAGTGCCTTAATAGAACAATCTACAGTTATTTTTGAAATGAATAGAAGGCTAGAACTCTTAGACTTGATGACTATATAGCCTTACACCTGCAAAATTTACTTAAATTATTCAAAGATCTTTCTGAAAATTTTACTACTGTATTTATCTAAGTGAAAATCATGGTATTCTAGAAAGAAAGTTCTTTGCAGTGGATCATTATTTTATGTATTAACTAAATTACTTGAGGACAAGTAATAGTTAAGTTTGGGGGATCTTGATCCCCTGAAAATTTGATAGCATTTTACTGTCTATTTCATACTTATTTTTGATGATATCACACTATAAAGGAAAGTATTTTGTAAGTTTTCTAGTTTTTGGTACAGGAAATGGCTTTTGGAGAAAAGAAGCAAAAATGGTGCAATTTGGAGCACAAACTAGCAAAAAAGTAAATTTTGGCCTGACACATTCTGATAAGTCTTTCTTTGCTTAATCTCTTTTATACTTATTGAATATTTTTGAATGATATTACACTTTAAAGAAATATTGTTTTTATGTTTATTTTGTAGGGCTATCTGTTATGAACCCAAGACAACCGAAATAGGGCAAATCAGAGTTGAAACGGAGCCAAACAGAATGAAATTGTGGACCTGCGCAGTACCAGCACCGAACCGCGCCTGGACCAGGGTCGGACTGCGCCAGTGTCCCGAGAAGCACAAAAATTTCATGAAAATAGCATCGAACGGTGGCTAAATAGTGTCGGATCGTGCCCTAGATGGTTTGGATGTTTTATAGGCAGTTATGGCCGATATACATCTAATCTGGACGCTTTTTGGAAGGTTTCTTCAAGCACCTCTTAGGAAATTCATCCCTACACTATTTTAAAGTGAACTTGAAGCCAAAAAAAAGGAAAGGAATGTTAGGAAAAATGTGGAGAATGCTTAGAGATTTTAGAATAGGAGTAGATATATAGATTTATACCTTTTTGGAGAGATTAGTGAGGGGATTTTAAGAGGAATTATAAGGGTTTGTACTAGCATTGCATGGATCAGTGGGAGATTTTATGGGAGAGATCTTCTCCTTTCTTTCAAGGGGAAAAACTAAGTATTGTGTTTTTCATTATCTTATAATTTTGTAAACACTTATTATGTGGTTTTGCTTTAAAATGAAGTTCTCCGTTGTGTTTTTTTCATGCTTTGTGATGTATTTCTCTTAATCTTTCTTCTTCTTTGAAAATAATGACATAAGAAGATTGTTCCATTTTTTTCATTCTATTTTTCTTTTGTAATGAGTAGGATTCGAGTTTAGGATACTGTGATGCATGCTAGAAGAAGTTTTAATTATAAATGTGATTGTTTTACTTACACTTCATTTACATTAAAAAAAGGGCCCGTTGTGTTTTTAAAATTTGTTGTAATTGCATTGACCCGAGAGGGTGGTGTAATTCTCAACAAAGTGAAACCACATTCAAATTCCATGGATGGTGAAGTTCATGGGGGTTGAATGCAAATAAATAAGGAAATATACTTTGATAGGCGTAGAATTGGAGATTTTAGGGTGACAGACTAAAATCTCCAATTTGGTCCTAGTGTTTGGAAACTAAAGCGAGAGTTAGTCTTCTGGTGAAGGGAAGTGGGAGCTCTGGAGTGAGAGCCACTATCCTCCCATCCTAACCATGAATTTGGTGACTAAACCTAGGATTAATCAATGTTCTTTATGCACTCGAAAGAGGGTAAAGAATATGATTGCTCATATTTGGCACATACAATATTTAATGCATCTTATTCATTTACATTATCTAATTCACTACATAAGAATAGTAGATTTTATTATCTCAAAATTCATCAAACCAACTCATCTAGAAAGGTTATCTTTAGAAGTAATATTTGCATTTAGGAATAGTTATTATCCATACATACAATCATCTGTATTTAGGAGACTTATATCGACCCTCCAATCTAAAGTCTGATAATAATATACTAGATTTTGACTAAGAACCTCTTTCTTCGCTTCCTTGTGGGATCGATAAACGAGACTCCACAAGAGCCCTATATTACTTGAGCGATACGTATACTTGCATTTAAAATTGTGACTTTACCAAATTCATTATAAATATATAAATCTGGGTTCATAAATTCGTGCATATAAAAAATTCGCATCACCAACCAAAATATATTTTTTTCATTCTCTACACTAGAGAGTTTTCTAAGGACATTGAGATAAAAGGGTGCACCTCCGGTGTTAAATAATGTAATTTTAGATTTATTAAAGAGACTTACTTATATAAGGAGGTACATCTCAGGATAGGTAGTGCAGAGGACACATTAGATTCGATTGAGTAGAGACTTGCCTTAGTCTTTTAGACCTAGTTAGCACAATAATCTCAGTGGTTCTAGGCTCAGAGCATTCATTATAATTGCTATTTCTATCAACTTGTGCATATGAACTTCTACCATAGTGTAATTTTTATTTTTTGTTATCCTTTTGAATATTTTACGTAGTTGAGCATAATGAGGTTTTTTCTTATCCTTACCAGGAGACTCAAACACAAAAGGACATGGGGGTGATTCAGTTGTTCTAGGCACATATTCTTCTTCCAGTGTAGAAAAAACTGAGTAAAACGCACTTCCTCGCATAAGAGAAGAGGTTTTGGATATGTCAGATCCATTTTTTGTAGACATCCATTTTATCAGTTAACGTTTTCTCCTTATCAGCCCAGGTGTACTTCTTGTGAAGCCTTTTATTCTTATTCTTTCATTAAGTCATGGTTAACATGGTATTTTTCTTGACATATGAACAAACTTTAGAAACTGATGAGGCATTACAAACTTCATCAAATACTTCAACTGAATTCTGATCCGTCATTTCAACATACAAGGGTTTTAGAGACTTTAATGACTTGTTGATTATTTGCATCCTCAAAATATTTTGACTCATAAGGACAATAGTATTTACAACAATCATAACAAGGAAATTCTAACAACTCTCTTCTTTAAGGGTGGGAAATCCTCTTTAGATTTAAGATTAAATTCTATCAGAGGTTCTTTTTCACTAGAAACTTGGGATTATACAGTGAAAAAGCTAAGATAATCACAGATCATTTTGAAGTAATCAAAGCCCACTCTAAACTTAATGATGGACCCGTTGTTGAGATGAATTGGATTGAGTGTCAGGTTTCTTCTATTTCCAAAGGATAAAATTAGCTTAGCGAACAATATCTACTATAATAGAAATACAAGGATCTTAATAGGGAGTCTATGTTTGAATTTTTAAATTTCAACAAATTTAATAAGGAACTTATTCAAATGAGAACTCAATCAAAGCATTAAATTCAACCGAAGATAGTCCTAAAGTATACTTATTAAACATGATTTAAATGAGAAGTTAGAGGACTTAGAGTTGAATAGGTGAAGCCTTTCCATGACTTGATGAATGACAAGTCCAAAAAAATGAAATGGGTAATATGAGTTTGTGAAGGATAAAAATTTATAGTTTTCTACTATCCATTTCATACCTATTTTTGATGATATTGCACTTTAAAGGAAGATAGTTTTCATGATTTCATGCAGATACAATGATTTTAGGCCTTTGGAGCAAAAGGAAGAGAAAATGAGCAAATTTGAAGCAAAGTGGGGGCAAAAGTGCATTTTATTGAACTAGCGTTGAATGACGTTGTCACCAGCACTAGACCGCGCCAATTTACAGAGACTTTGGACCCAAAAGGTGGAAAATAGCGCTGGAAGGCGCCCTATCCTGCGCTGGATCGCGCTCTATCCCGAATTCAAACTGGATTCAATGTATTTGGCCAGATTTTGGATGGTTTTTTGAGGAAACTCTTGGGAAATCAGTTATGGCCAGATTTAAACGACTTTGGAGCCAAATTTAGAGAGGGAGAGAGAGTTTAGAGTGTAGAGAGAGTGAAGAGTGAGTGTCTTTTCATTTTGTTTAGGAAATCTAGGGTTTGTGTGTTCTCTTCTAAGGAGTGTAGGAGGAGAGGGAAAGTGAGAGATTTCTTCTTCCTTACTTATCTAAAGAGAGAATTGTGTGTTGTTGTGAGTAAAAAAGAGAAGTCAAAGGAATTCCTTGAGATTCGCTTAGGGAAGAGTTTGAGATAAGTTGTATTTTCTTTACTCTATTTGTATGACGATGCTTTTATATGTAAAATCCATGTTTTGTCGTCTTTTCCTCATGAGTCTTGAGTATATTTCTTTGTCTTCCTCCTTTTCATGTGATGTGTTGATGTTGTGATATGGAAATGATGTGCCGTTTATTATGGAGAATTTGTGATGACTTTTCACCTCGAACTTCATTTACTTTTTGATCTGGCCAATTAAATTATAAAAATTTGTTGGGAAACTTATGTTTCAAAAGGATTATGAGTTCCACAATAAAAGTGAAGGTCACATTCAATGTCCATGAATGAGTGACGTAGTTCATGGGGGTTGAGTGCAAATAAATAGGGAAATATACTTTGATGGGTGTAGAATTGGAGATTTCAGAGTGACATGTTGAAATCCTCAATTTGGTCCTAGGGTTTGGAAACCAAAGCGAGAGTTAGCCTTCAAGGGAAGGGAAGTGGGAGCTCTGGAGTGAGAGCCAAAATCCTCCCAGCCTAACCACCAATTTTGGGACTAAACTTATGATTAGTTAATGTTCTTCATGCGCTTGGAAAAGGGTAAAGAATAGGAATGCTCTTATTTGGCAACAATAGATTTGCATCACTGATCTATGTCACAAAAATCATCATATTATAATTGGAGAGAGGAAGATTCTTTCTTACAATTGAACTTTGTTATAAATTTAGTCTTGTGTTAGTTTAACTTGCTAGAAGCTTAGAACGTACTTTGGTAGAAGTAGTAACTACAACTGTTTGATTATTTTAAGAATTGAAATTACTTGCAATTGTTCTATGATTCAAGAAGTGATGTCTATGCTACAACATAAAATTAATTGCCTCCCTGTGGGATCGATATACAAGACTTCACTAGAGCTCTGTATTACTTGAGCAATACGTACACTTGCGTTTAATTGTGTGAGTTAATAGAAAACTAAATCAATATATATAAATCTGAGATCATAAATTTGGTAAATTAAAAAAGTCACACCAGCATACATAATACCGAAGAAGAATAAGATAAGTCAATGCTAGAGATGACGAGAAGAACCATCCTTAATAGAGTTGCCAAAAGAACTTTGGTGGAGAAATTTTTTTGAGGGTCGGATATCCACCATATATCTTAGAATATTTCTATCTAAATGATTGGTTGTATCTTTTGAATAATATTATACTCCCTAAGGAATATAAATATTACATTAAAATGGATCTAACCACTCAAATGAGGAATTTTTTTATTATTTATAGATCTACAGAGGCAAGAGTTTTTCTCTGTCTTGCGAGTGTAAGATAAAGTTAATTTTATTCTTGAGTCGAGTCCCTAAAAATGAAATCCATTGTAGTTAATTACATCTCAAAAGTTGTAGCTTCGGATAATACTTTCAATTAAACTATTGGCTTATATAATGTATGATTATATCTTAAGTGTGTATGAGTTTGATGTTTTAAAACTTGAATGAGTTTGAAAGGTTTTAAGAGGAATTGTGAATTGGGATTTATAATCCAACTATAATGTGTCATTAAAAGGTTTAGAAAAATGGTTAGCCAAACTATGGGAAAAATGCTTACTTTGTGGATTGAAATCGATAAATTTGTTGAATGCAATTCTGATTTTTGAGTTGAAGTATTACATTTCATTTGAAAGAGCTTTATTTGGGCCAATTCATTTGAGTTGAAAACTTAAGATTTTTATATTTGATTTGATTGGATTCAAATCAACAAGCTTGATTTGGTTTTTAATAATTTTGCAGTTGAAAGATTAGCTTTATTTAATCCAGCTAATAGATTAGCTATTGGCATTGTATACATATATAATTTTACAAGGAATTAAAATTGCATGCCAGAAAAATAGGAAAATAGGTTTAAAACGCACCTACAAAATCCTATGTCATAACTTAGTGGGTTCCTATTTGTTCATTTGAAGAATGCCCTTTTTAGCAAAGTATAATAGGTTCGGTAGTTCTCCGAGATATCCAAATGATTATGAAGGGGCCCGGGGCAATACCCTAGACATTTCACAACCTTTTGAATCATCTCGAGTTCATTTGAACTTATTATACTTGCCAAAATAATTCATCCACAATTATACCCTTATGCTTAATGATCCTTAATGTTTTAAATATCCTGATGAGTGGGTAATCATCACTTGATAATTCATTTATGAATTATGTGGGTGAAGGCCCTTAGGGAAAATTTATTTGATTAAGAGATTTAGCTAATCAATTTAGAGTTGGGCTTGTAGTGTTCCAAAGTTCTTAGTGTTGATTATATTTTATTTTCTAAAACTCATTAAGTCAAAGCTTGATCAAGCCTAATTCACTACTAAGCCCTAAAAACTTAATGTGTCGATTTCTAATTTTAAGAAAATTAAGTTATGTGATTCTTTTAATCCTTATAAAATATTCAATTATCATTTCATCATTGATTAGGGGTTCTAAATTGGTGAATTATTATTATCTGAAGTTAAACCCCTCACCTTAGAATCATTTAATTTAAATTTTCTTCCAAATCGTAATAATTTATGAAATTGAAATTTTACCTTTTAGTGGAAAATGTAAAATTGGTTTCTACCATTAAGTCCCTTATATTTCAATCATCTAAATATGTTAATTATGATCATTCATTACCCATTTTGCTTTGTTTAGCCATAAATATTTAATTAAGGCTTAAATTTCAAAATAACAGTTTTTTCCCTTAAGGCCTATCACTTCATAATTCATTAAATTAAACTCAAAGGACTTTAAAATTTCCATGTTGCCCCACTCATAAGTCAATTAAAACATAAAAGGAGAAAATCCGATTTTTCTGATTTTAATTTAATTTTTATAATTATTTCAATACAAAGTAAGGATTTTTAATGTTAATTCAATAACTTAGCCAAAGTAAATTATCTGTCCTTAACAAAATTAGTAGAGGTTCAACTAGGTTAGAGGATCACTTGAACCATTTTTTATGATTTTTTGAGTTTAAATTTATTTATTAGAATTATTTGTTTGTTTTGAGTGTTAAATAAATATAAAATATTATTTAAGTGGAAAATTAAGTTTTACATTTTTTTAAATTTCTTTGAGTCCCAAAAACCAATAGAAACAAATTTCATATTTTTGTGATTTCTATTTTATTTATTATAATTATTTTAGTGTAAAATTAAGAAAAATTCATTTTTAGCCTTTAAAAAATTATTTTAAGCACTTAAAAATTAATATCTTCACTTAGAAAATTAAGAAAATTATTTTAATTACTCCTAAGTGATTAGTAGACCAATTGTGACATTTTGGTGAATTTTAATATTTTTGTGATTTTTATTATTTTTAAATATTCTTTAATTATTTAAATATTAAAATATATCTTAAAAATGAAATATTTATTTTAAAACCAATTTTATTTTTCTTAAGTACCTCTAGTTATTAGGAACTCTGAAATCTAATTTCATAATTTTTTTACTTATATTTTAATTATTATAATTATTTTAATGCAAAAAATACTATTTAACTTGAAAAATTCATTTTAGTGGGTAAATTAACTCCAATTAGCTTCAAATTTTTATGGGGAGCTCCTCTATTTGTTTTTAGCAGTGGAGAGTTGGTGTGACTTTTTTAAATTCCAAAATTTATGAACTCATATGTATATATATATATATATAATATATTTCTAGTGAGTCACACATTCAAAACGAAAGTATACGTATCGCTCAAGTAACATAGGGCTTTGGTGGAGTCCTATTTATCGATCCTATGATGAGGTTTGCAAACTCTATAATGGAGCACAAAAATCACCACTCGAATCACAACATAATTGTAGCAATTACTAATAATTTAAGGATGTTCAGATACTAATAGTTACTAATTCTACCAAAGTACGTTCTACTCTTCTAACTCAATTAACAAACACAAGACTAAATTTTATAATAAAAGTTCGAATTGCAAGAAAGAATCCTCCTCCCTTTCAATGATAATGTGATGATTTAGTGGCATAGGTCAGTGATACAACTGTATTTTGCCAAATAGGAGCATTCATATTCTTTACTCTCTTCCGAGCAATATAAAGAACATCGGCTAATCCTAGGATTAGTCCCTAAATCCGTGGTTAGGCTGAGAGGATACTGACTGTCACTACGGAACTCCCACTTCTCTTCGCTTGAAGGTTAGCTTTCGCTTCGGTTTCCAAACCATAGGACCAAATTTGGGATTTTATCCTCACTCTAAAATCTCGAATTCTACTCCCATCAAAACATATTTCCCTATTTATTTTTACCCAATCCTCATGAACTACGTCACTCATTCATGGACATTGAATGTGACCTTCACTTCTGTTGTAGAACTCATAATTCTTTTGGAACATATGTCTCACAACAAGTTTTAACAATTCAATTAGCCAGATCAAAAAGTAAATGAAGTTCGAAGTGAAAAGGTAATCACAATTTTTTCACATTAAATTAGCACATCATTCCCATAGCACGACATCAACACATCACATGAAAAGAAGGATGAAAAAGAAATCTACTCAAGACTCATGAGGAAAGTACGACAAAAGATGGATTTTATATATAAAAGCAATGTCATACAAATAAAGAAAAGTAAATACAACTTAACTCAATTTCTTCCTCAAGCTAATCTCTTGAAATTCATTTGACTCTTCTTCTTTCTCCACGACAACACACAATTCTCTTTTAAGATGAGTAAAGAAGAAGAAATCTCTCACTTTTCCTCTCCTCCTACACTCCTTAGTAGAGAAAACACACAATACACTAATCCATAGACTCTCTCTAATGGACTCTCCACTCAAGAATAATGAAAAGACTCTGAGAAACACTAAAGAGACTCCCTATTTTTGGCTACAAATTCATTTAAATTTGGGTAGAACCGACTTTCCCAAGATTTCCCTCCAAAATCTAGCCAAATACATTGAATCTAGTTGAATTATCGATAGAGCGCGGTCCGACGCTCGATAGGGTGCCGTCCGGCACCATTTTTAGTCTTCCGTCCAAACTCTCTGTATTTGGGCGCGGTCCAGTGTTGGTGAGGGTGCTGTCTGGCATTCTAGGTCAACATGTCCAATTTGCCTTATTTTGCTCTTAATTCACTCCTTTTTTGCTTTCTTTTGCTCCAAAGACCTGAAATCATCGTACTTGCATGAAATCATAAAAAATACCCTTCTCTAAAGTGAAATATCATAAAAAATAATTATAAAATAGGCATTAAAAAGCTATCAAATTTTCAGTGGATCAAGAGTCATTTTTGTGAGTTTTACATTTTTTATTTTAAATATTTAATTTTTAATATTTTTAATGATTTAATTACCATTGGTGTGATTCTTAATTATTTAAAATCATTTTATATTTTTTCTAGGGTCCCCTGACCACATTGAACCTACTAAAAGAAGTTTTGTATCTTTCTAATTAAAATTTAAAATTTTAATTTTATAAATTTAATACAAAAACAGAGGGGATTCACTTAAAAATTAGAAATCTTTGGTTAGAAATGCCCCATGACCTTGGAAAAATCAAGGAAGATTCCTAACCATAGAGCCTTTAAGCCCTCCAAACCTCATGAAATGGTGAAATGTTTGGAGTGAGTTATGTCTTACAAATTATTTAATTATTTAAAAAAATAAGTCAGATAACTTCAAATTTATTTTCATATTATTGTCCTCAGTTCACTAAGCATGAGAGTATTTTTGTTTTATTTTTATGTTGTGTCTACACCAAGTTATACATTTTTTTAAGGTGAGTTGAATTAACTAAATAAAAAAATCCTATTTTTCTATTTATTCACGGTGGCGCCACGCAATCCTCAGCAGTTCTGAAATGCTACACGTCGCACTCCCATTGGATGCACCGTCTACATGGGTGTTGACTCGGCTGGTGGTTTATGCATCGATCTCCCATCCTCCACAATCAGAACGATCCACTCAATATATGTGCGATCTAACGACGCTCGTTCATCATCCCTAACTGGTTCATCCCGAGAGCCGTCCACCTTCAAACCCTAAGTTCTTGAGCTAGACTCAACCAAATCGAGTGCAGTTTATTTCTATAGACTCATATGACCTAGACGAACCCATTTATATGGTTTATATGGTATGAAATACAGGGTACATGCATGTATAATCAAATAAGGCTCAGGTTAGGGGAAGAGTTCTTCACCTTAGTTTGAGAGGTGAGGCCTTAATCAGAAGTGTTCAGCACATTTGTGGTGACCTTACAATGCTTCTATATGCACCAGTTTGAGCTCTCGTCGGGTCTACACTAGAACTCAATCCGGTGGCAATTCTGGGTCTGAGGGAAGTCTCAGTTGAAGAGGATCTACGATGGGGCTTTTATGGGGGATTTTCTTCCTCAGTCTCGTGATGGTGTGGGCACAGGTTATTGGATTTTGGTTGAGTGTAGAGTTGTGGTGAAATGTGTTATGTTTCTGTCAAGGAATTAACCTGAGAAACTGACTTAGGGCAGTGGGTTCTGGTGGCTAAAGACAATGGGCTTATTCTCGTGAATCTGAAAGATTAGCTTTTGGAATTGTATACTGTTGACCTCATTTTTTGATGAGGTCTTCTCTTCTCTCTTTAGTACTTAGGATCTAGCCTTAGGCTTTTCCTTTGACTATCATAGAGGATTAGAATTGGGACCCACCACTTAGAAATTCAAACCACTTCTTAACTCCCTGCAAACTCCACAAACTTGATTGTAGACCCCTAATCACCTAGAAGGTTGAAATCAAGTGTGGAAGTTTAAAGGATGAGTTCCTATAGGACTCTTTGGCCTTAGAGCGCCTCCAGGTGGCCTCGGTGCAGTGAAGGGCTGACTTACACACACACTACACTCATACACTATACTCTTACACACCTCCTAAAACCACACCCATACCCAACTTGACCTCCTGACTCATGCAGATGATTCACATGGATGGTCCTTAACCCCTAAGCCCTTGGCTAAGAGGGTTAGGAACAGCATAGTGAATGCCTCAAATGAGTCTCTTCATGTCTCATGTGGGCTTTATATAGCTTCATGGATCAACCAAAATTATTTCATTCCACTTACATTTACCCAATCTTCAATTTTCTAAATTTTCAATTTTTGACACCCGGGACCCTACACTCGCCTAGCCTACCCAAAACCCTTGAAATTACCCAAATTTTTCAAAAAAAATCTCCAAATACCCAAAATTCCTCAAAACCAATCCCAAACATTCCCACATTACTCAAATTGATCATTCATAGCCAAAAATATCTAAAATTCCAAAAATACCCCCCAATACCCTCCAAATACCCAAAATGCCCCTCTTAGCCAAAAAATTCAAAAATTCATAAAATTCCCAGAAAATTCCAAAAAATCTCAACTATTCCCAATTTCATTTTGTCCAACTACACCATGGGCCAATTTTGTCAATTTACCCCACTTTTGTCAAAATCCCCAATTTGACCCATTTTAACCCAAAATAAACCCAATGTCAAACCAAACCTACCCAATTGACCCAAATTCTGGTCCAATTCAATTCTAAACTTCAATTCAACATCCCCAACACCAATATAGACCAAATCCAAGTCCAATTTGATTGGCATTTGAATCCAATTTCACTTTTGACCTTAAAGCCCAATTTGGACCCATGACCCAAACTTAGCCCAAACTAACCCAATTCAACTCAAATTAACCCCAAACCTTTTCTAAACCTTCCTTAACATCCCCAGAAACAAAAAACTAACATGATTTGCCCAAAATTTAGACCCAAACCCCACTCAAATTCAACCCAAAGCTAAAAGGCCCAATTTTGACCTAAACCCAAACCTAACCAAAATAAGCCCAAACCCCAAAATCAAAACCCAACCGAAGTCAAAACCTCTTTGAGACACTCCCATAAATATTTTCCAACATTAATTTTACATCAATTTCAACCCGAGTCCAACATTGGCCCAAGTTAGCCCAATTTGACCTACATTGGCCCATTTACCAAAGAGGCCCAAATCCAACCCCATTCAAACCCAAATCACTCCAAACTCATTTCAAATCATTCATGACATACCCCTAAACCAAACCCAACAATTATTTGGCCCAAACTTCTACAAAATTCCCATCCATGAATTCATTCTTAAACCTAAAGGCCCATCCCTTTAGCCTTCCTAAAAGCCCATCAAAAATAATTTCAAAAGGCCCAAAGCCCACATGACAATCCTCTATCATCATCCATTTGATAAAACCATCTCCTAAGTTCTAAATC
Organism: Papilionanthe hookeriana x Papilionanthe teres; assembly: GCA_022702705.1. NCBI lineage: Eukaryota > Viridiplantae > Streptophyta > Magnoliopsida > Asparagales > Orchidaceae > Papilionanthe > Papilionanthe hookeriana x Papilionanthe teres. The sequence continues at coordinate 139,239,844 of CM040421.1, read as the reverse complement.
CATGATGAAATAAATCCAAATCAAGCCATATGCCAAATCCCATCAAATCACCCCTAAATTACCAAAATTTTTAAAAACCTTTTTCATGAAAATGACCAAACTTTTCCCCAAGCCAAAGGTGAGCCATGAAGCCACTCTTAAGCCACATGCAAGCCATGTGAGTTGTTCACATGTGACCTTACCACATTGGGCAAAAGGAGGAGATCCTTTCCACATTCCCTTAAGGTGATTAACCATTTCCATGTCTCCCCTAAACCATGTTTAATCCTAATTGTACTTGGATTGTGACTTGACCCCACTAATCAAGCCGATCCAAATAACTTTCTCTTCAGCCTAAACCAAGCCTTGGGTGGTGCACCTAGCCCAAAAGGATGGGTTGACCCATTTAGAGCCAAAATAGCCATGCCCCCATGCCATTTTGATCCAACGCCTTTACACATGTCCAAACCCATTTGACTTCACCATTGCCAAGCCCCGACCTCCCCGGTCAAGATGGTGACCGATGCTCGGCCGGCCGACCACCGAGCCGCCGGAAAACACCATGGCCGAGACCTTGGGAGGAGCCAAAAATTCAATTCTCCCTCGTCGAGCCGCCCCATGCCCAATGTCCACCATGGTTGTTCTTCCCTCGACCTAAGCAGTCGATCCTAAGCCTTAAACCCCCCTGGGAGGCCCTCCACCCTCTCCTATTTAAACCTCACCTCCTTTCAGCCATGAGAGGTGCTGAACCAGACCTTACTGAAACCCTGTCAAAATTGCTCCAGACCACTCTCCACACTTAGAGCAGTTGATCCCCAGTTACAATTTGCCCTAATCCCCACCAACAGAGCTCAATTTCTCAGCCAAAATTCCACCCAAAAATAGGACATCTCCCAACTCTCCACCAAATTCAAATTAAACTCACCCACACCTGCACAAGGTGAAGAGAAGGAGTTCCCCAGTTAAAGCCCCCTCTCAGAGCCACCCATCCGTTCCGGACTCCAAGCTTTGTAATCGGACGTGGTCGAAATCATACTCGGACAATTCACTAGCCCAAGGGACTTCATCTGGAGCTTCCTTAGACCCAATCGAAGGTGACACAACTCTCAGATCAAAGCTTCACTTCTCTGAGCAAAGGTATGGACTCACTCTTCTTCCCGACCTTACAGAGATTCTCTATTTAATTTGAGTCAATTTCAATACATGTTTACCATATGGATGTGTTCGTCTCCTCAAGACGAATCCATAGAGCATAAGAACACGAAAATTCATTGAGAATCGAGTGAGAAATTAGGGTTAGAAGGTTGACGGTCACGGGTGCACACCAGTCGTAGACGATGACTGGGAGCCGTCGGATCGAGCGTGTATCGAACGGACGGTCTGGATTGAGCCGGACAGCGCGATGGTACGTGAACCGGCGGCCTCGGAGCGCCGAGTCGGATGGCCGCTCCGAATCGAAGACGACGCGTGGCCTTTCGGAGCTGCCGAGGATGGCGTGGCGCCGCGTGGATAAGTAGGAAATTAGGGTATTTTTGATTTATTTAATTCCCTAAACTTCAAAAATGCATAACTTTGTGTAGAAAAATCAGAGAAATAAATTAAAAATACCCTCTTGCTCAGTGAACAGAGGAGAATAATGTGGAAAAGAAATCATTTAATTTCATCAAGTATTTTATTTTTAATTATTTATTTACTCTCTGCACTATTTCAATTCTCCATGCATGTATACAATTCAGCATGGCATGAGACCATAGGGCTTTGGAAGCCTCTGAATTTGGGAACATTCCCTGAATTTTCCAAAGTCAGAGGCCACCCCTATGAAGAGTTATTGATTTTCCAATTCTAGGTCACTATTCTGAGTATTTTAATTCTAATAATTACCATGTTGTGAAATAAATTCTAGGAAAATTTGCTGATGTTTCTTATGACCAGAGGACCCTAGGAAAAATGGTTTTTGGGTTAACTCACTTGTAATAACCCTAATTGGCTTAAACACCCAAAATGGAGCTTTAATTAATTAGAGCTAATCAAACATCAAATTGACTTAAAATCAATTCTCCACTGACCTTTAGGATCAGAGGGACCCACCATAAAAGTTTGAAGTCAATTGGACTTGGTTAGCCCTATCAAATGGGTTGATTAAGCCATTTAGCCAAGCTTAAACTTCAAAAATTCATAAATTCTAAAATACTTTTAAAAAATTCACCAAATTGGTTTTAGAGCCTCTCTGGTATCAGGGGAATTTAAAAAAAAATAAAATTGTAATTTTCCAAAAAAGTTGTTTTTTTACATTATTTTAATATTTTTAATAATTAAAAAATAATAAAAATCACAAAAATAATAAAATTCACCAAAATGTCACATTTTGAATTTTAATCATTTAGGAACAAACCCCATATTTTTCTTAAGTCTCTATGATGAGATATTAAATTTTAAAGCCCTAAGGTAATTTTAAAATTAAAAAATGTATTTTCTAGCATTTCCATTAAAATAATTCTAATAAATCAAAGAAAAATCAGAAAATTATAAAAATTGGTTCTCTGGTTTCCTTGATATTAGAGAGATTTTTAAAAAATATAAAATTCATTTTTCAATCTTTATTTTATTTTTAAATTAATTAATACTCCAAACCCAAAATAATTATAATAAAAATAATATAATTCAAAAAATCACCAAAATTGGTCCAAGTGTTCCTCTGGTCATTAGGAATGTCCCATAATTTTCTTAAGGACAGAAAATTTTTCTTGGTCATGTTATTAAATTTTCCTTGAAAATTCTTATTTTCCACCAAAAATAATTATATAAATAAATTAAATACAAAAAAATCACATTTTCTCCTCTAATGTTTTGATTGATATATGAGTGAAGTCACATAAAAATTTCAAATTCATTCAAGCTCAATTTAGTGAGTTATGATATTAGTAAGTTTAAATGGCAAAATAGTAATTAAAATTTTAACCTATAATTAAAAATTTTAGGTTTAATTAAAAGGGTGGGTAAAATATTTGATACTAAGTTGATTTTGGATGTTTGAAACTTAGGTAATTAAAGGATAGAAACCTACCAAATAATTTGAAAATAATTAAAATAAACCTTAATTAAATAATTGTTTAAACTTGTAAGAATAATAAAAAAATTGGGATTATTAAAATAGGGATATTATTAGGAAGAAATTTATTCTTTAATATAAGAATCCCTAAATTAATCACCTCAATAATATTTAATTCCTAATTAAAATGATAATCCAAATTCAAAATTTAAAATGCTAAAAGACTTAATCATTAAATTAAATTAAAATTAAAACATTTAAATTAAATCCTTTTAAAATTTCAATTAAATTAATACTTTAACAATTAAAATTAAATCATCCCTAAAGCATAAAAAAATAAAATATTAAATTAAAATTAAAAAAAATAAAATTAAATTAAAATTTAAATTTAAATTAAAATTAAAAATAAAACCAAATTAAAATTTAAATTAAATTAAAATAAATTAAATTAAAATTTAAATTAAATTAAAGTTAAAATTAAATTAAAATAAATTAAATTAAATTAAATTAAATTAAATTGAAACATATTAAATTAAATTAAATTAAATGAAAAAATAAAATCAAGTTAAAATAAAATTAAAATTAAATTAAATAAATGAAATTAAATTAAAATTAAAACTAAACCAAATTAAATTAAATAAAAATTAAAATAAATTAAATTGAATTAAATATAACATTACTTAAGACATAAAGAATTCAAAAATAAATCTAAAACAACTTGAACACTATTCCAAACTTAAACCCATTAATTAAAATTAAGTCGAATCACAAATCACTTGAACATCGATTTGCCCTCAAAAGCTCTTGTTGTCATAACTCCTAAACGAGTGCTTAAGTGAAGTGTTACTTCACTCATAAGATATTCAAATGTCCTAGTTCACTGAGCAAGATAACAAAACTTGAACTCCTGGATGATTGATTCATTGTATAATTAAATTCTCTTGGACTTAAAATAATCCTAGAAGTATTGAAAAGATGTTTAAGATTCGTCTCAAGCACTTCCTCAATACGATAGGATGTTTATAAGAACAATTGAACTTAATTGTTCTTTGATGAAGAAAATAGTCCTCAAACCAAAACACAAGAACCTAGACGTCATAGGAGATGACTAGCTATAGGATTAGGAACTTGGTAGAAAACCATAACCCTTCCCTTAGCTTTACTAGGAACTTGCTTTAAATGCTTAAATATTCTAAATTGTGTTTAAGTGCAGCACTGGGATGACGGGAAGACCCTCCGAGCACGCTTTTATTTTATTGCAATTTACCTTCTTGGAATTTACCTTATTGCGAAATGCACTTTACTTTTCTTGCATGATAAACAACTCATTGCATGAAAACCCACACCTTTAGGATAGTCCCTAAAACTGAAACCAAAACTAAATTAAAAGTCATTACAAGATAAAATTCACCGCCACAACATTTCAAAATATAAAATAATTCAAAATTTAATCACAAACAAAACAACAAAACTACAATTACAACTAAATTAAAACGTCTTGTTGGATGATCGGGAATACCTCGGATGATGTAACCTACGTGTTGCTAACGGGATTTCCCACGGTCTAAATGAAATTGTGGAACTCATTTAGTTAAGTTTAGCAAATTTATCTGGACTAAGTGAATCCGATAAAAATAACGATGCCGGAAGGATGGAACCGTGGGATCTTAACCGGTGTTGTTATAATCTATTTTAAGATTTGTTTGAATTAAAACATAAAGAACACTTGGATTTTAAGATTTCTAAAACCAAACTCTTCTCTTCTCTTTTGATTATAATCTTCTAAAACTAAACCTTCTGCAACAACAAGGAGCTCGGAGCATGGTGGGCAGCACGGCCATCGTCATCAGCAAAACCTGAGTCTACTTCAGCAAAACTTTCTTAGAATTAAATAACCAAGCCATAGGATTTCGAGGTAGTTTGCACTAGTGCAACATAAATCCCAAATCTTTTTGTTAGGCATTTGCATTGCAAATTAAGCCCTAACCAGTCTTAGGATTCCGAGGTAGTCGTCCGATACGACATAAACCCTCACATCTTCGAGGCTATTTGTGTGATCACATCATACGAATATAAGCCCTAATTGATTAAAATTGGCAAGATCAAAACATTAAATAAATATTAAAACTTTCCTAAATTCAAGCCAAACAATAGGATAGTTGGGAAATTACCGAAGTTCGCTTCGAATCTGTGATTTCTCCTACCTCTCTTCCTTTGAATTCCTAAAACAAAATGTTCCAAACTTGATCCATTCCCTATTGAAATTCTAAAATTCAATCCTTGAAAACTTAAACTTTGAGATTCTTGAGAGCAGAACTACTGATTATTATCGAGAGTTTTCTTAAGTGATTCCCGTCACTTAAGATGTAATTAACTATAGGGGCTTGCCCTTATAGGAAATTTTTAAGAACCCAGGTAATATAAAACCTACTTAATTTCTTTGCATTAAGCAGGGGAACTTGTCGGCTTATAAAATTGGTTCGCAGACCAAATGGATGTCACAAATCTTCTAGTTTATTTAATTGAGCCCTATTATCAAGCAGTGTGTCTATTCTTCGAGATAAATACATGGTTTGTGGTGCGGTGCTCGTTTATATAAACTATTTGGGATGTGAGATCAGTTTAATTTCATATCTTAAAATCTTCAAATTTAAAAAATTAATTTCAAAACCAAATACTACTTTTTCAAATTATTTATTTAAATTAAATTAAAAATATGCCGACATATACATATATAATATTGCAGAGATTTTAAAATTGCAAGCCAGAAAACATGAAAATAGGTTTAAAACCCACCTACCAAATTCTATGTCATAACTTAGTGGGTTCCTATTTGTTCATTTGAAGAATGCCCATTTTTGTAAAGTATAATAGGTTCGGTTGTCCTCTGAGATATCCAAAAGATTATGAAGGGGCACGGTGTAATACCCTAGACATTTCACAATCTTTTTAATCGTCTTAAGTTCATTTTTATACTTGCTAAATAATTCATCCACAATTATACCCTTATGCTTAATGATCCTTGATGTTTTTAGTTATTCCGATAAGTGGGGTAATCATCACTTGATATTTCATTTATGAATTATGTGGGTGAAGGCCCTTAAGGGCAAATTTATTTGATTATGAGATTTAGCCAATCAATTTAGAGTTGGGCTTGTAGTGTTCCAAAGTGTTTAGTGTTGATTATATTTCATTTTCTAAAACTTATTAAGTCAAAGCTTGATCAAGCCTAATTCACCACTAAGCCCTTAAGACTTATTTTGTCGATTTGTAATTTTAAGAAAATTAAGTTATGTGATACATTTAATCCTTATCAAATATTCAATTATCATTTCATCATTGACTAGGGGTTCTAATATTGTGAATTATTATCTTCCAAAGTTAAACCCCTCACCTTAGAATCATTTAATTTTAATTTTCTTCCAAATCGTAATAATTTAGGAAATTATAATTTTACCCTTTTAGTGGAAAATGTAGAATTAGTTTCTACCATTAAGTCACTTTTATTTCAATCATCTAGATATGCCAATTATGATCATTCATTACCCATTTCACTTTGATTTGGCCTAAATATATAATTAAAGCTTAAATTTCAAAATAACAGTTTTGCCCTTAAGGCCTATCCCTTCATAACTCATTAAATTCAACTCAAAGGACTTTAAAATTTTTGTGTTACCCCACTCATAAGTCAATCAATACATCAAAGAAGAAAATGTGACTTTTCCTATTTTAATTTAATTTTTATAATTATTTTAATGCAAAATAGGGATTTTCAATGTTAATTCAATAACTTAGCCAAAGAAAATTATCTGTCCATCAAAATATTATTGGAGTTTCAACTATCTCAGAGGACGTCCTGGACCAATTTTCATGATTTTTTCAGTTTTAATAAATTACTATAATTATTTGTTTATTTGAGTGTTAATTAAATATAAAATTTATTTAAGTGAAAAATTAAGCTTTATAGTTTTCTTACATCTAATTGAGTCCAGGGAACGTAGAAAAATAAATTTCATATTTTTGTGATTTATATTTTAATTACTAAAATTTTTTGTGTAAAATTAAGGAAAATTCATTTTTAGTCTTTAAAAAAATTATTTTAAGCCTTTAAAAATTAATATCTTAACTTAAAAAATTAGGAAAATTATTTTAATTGCTCCTAAGTGACCAGGAGATCAAATGTGAAAATATTTTAAAATTTAATATTTTTGTGTTTTTATTATTTTTAAATATTTTAAAATTATTTAAATATTAAAATATGGCTTAAAAATGAAATATTTATTTTAATTCTAATTTTATTATTATTAAGTTCAACTCGTTATTAGGAGCTCCCAAATCCAATTTTATAATTTTGAACTTATATTTTAATTATTATAATTAATTTAATGCTAAAAATACCATTTAACTTGAAAAATTCATTTTAATGGGTAAATTAACTCCAATTAACTTCAATTTTTTTATAGGAAGCTCCTCCATTTGTTTTAAGCAGTTGAGAGTTATTTTGTGGTTTCTACAACTTTTTAATTGTTTAATTTTTAAATGATTTTAATGAGTTAATTACCATTAGTGCAATTCTTAATTATTTAAACCCATTTTATGTTTTTCCTAGAGTCCTCTGACCACATTGAACCTACCAAAATAAGTTTTGTATTTTTTGATTAAAATTTTAATTATTATAATTTTTATACCAAAATAGAGGGGATTAACTTAAAAAATAGGGATCTCTGGTTAGAAATGCCCCATGACCTTGGAAAAATCAGGGAATATGCCTAACCCAGAGTTTTTAAGCCCTCCAAACCTCATGCAATGGTGAAATGTTTGGAGTGAGTTATGTCTTAAATATGATTTACTGTATTTAGTTAATTAAAAATAAAACATAAGTCAAATAACTTCAAATTTATTTCCACATTATTCCCCTTTATCCACTGAGCATGAGAATAATTTTATTTTGTTTTTATGATGTGTCTACACAAAGTTATGCATTTTGTAAGGTGGACTAAATTAAATAAATAAAAAAAATCATATTTTTCTATTTATCCATCGCGGTGCCATGCAATCCTTGGCAGCTCCAAAATGCTACTCGGCGCACTCACATTTAATAATGTTGTCCACGTGGGTGCTGATTCAGCCCACGCTTTATGCATCGATCTCCCATTTGGCGCAATCAGAGTCGTCCATTGAATACACGTGCGATCCAATGACGCTCGTTCATCATCCCCAACTGATTCATTCCAAGAGCTGTCCACCTTCAAACCCTACGATCTTGAGCTAGACTCAACCAAATCAAGTGTGATTTGTTTCTATAGACTCATCTGACTAAGATGAACCTATCTGCACAGTTTATACTATAAGAAATATAGCGTACATGCTTGTATAATCAAATAAGGCTCAAGTTAAGGGAAGCTTTCTTCACCTTAGTCTGAGAGGTGAAGCCTCAATCAGAAGTGTTTGGCATGTTCGTGGTGACCTTGAGTAGCTCCTGTATGCACTGGTTTTAGCTCTTCTCGGGTCTATACAAGAACTCGATCAGGTGGCAATTTCAGGTCCTAGGGAAGTGTAGGTTGGAGAGGCTATGTGATGAAGCTTTTAAAGGGGATTGTCTTCTCTCAGTCTGGTGATGTTGTGGGCATAATTAATTAGATTTTGGATGAGTGTGGAGTTGTGGTGAATGTGTCATGTTTCTGGCAAGGAATTGACTTGAGAAATTGACTCAGGGCAGTGGTTTTGGATGGCTGAAGACAGTGAGCTAGAAATCGAGAAGGTCTCAAGGAGCTCTGGTAAGATTTTGACAGAGTTTTCCTAAAGATTTCACCACTCTACCCTTTGGCCATGAAGATCTCTATTTATAACCATGATAGATTATTTGAGCTTAGGGGGTCAATTTGGGTGCATTGGGTTGTTGAGGTGGAGAGCTGAGCGGTGCCAATGGTTAATTAGGGTTGGACACACAAGCTGGGTCAAATTGAGTTTGATTTCAAGTGGGGTGGCTCTCCGTTTGGGCTCCTCGGGTGACTAGGATGGCAAGTCATGCTAGGGGAGGTGGTCAGGCCATTAAGGTAATTAATTGGGTTAGTGATGGGTTTTTGCAAAGATCTCTTTGGCATAGAAATTTTAGGAAAGGAATCCCTTAATTTAGGGGACCATTTTTCCATGGCTCAACTTTGTTGAACTATGTGGATCTAGGGTGGCTCCTAGGGTCTAAATACTGGTTGTGGTGGGCTTGGCTTAGCCAAGTTGGCTAGGTTTAGGTGAGCTTGGGTCTTAGGTTCAACATTGGGTCATTTGAGTTAAAGTTGGGCTAGGTTAAGTTTAAGCTTGGGTTAATTCCAATTGATTGTTCAAAATGGTGTGTATGATTGTCACAAAGGTTTTAGAAAAAAGACTAGAGTGATTTTGAGTTGGTTTGGAAGATGAATTTGGTGGAATTTGGACATTTGGTTAATTTGGGCTAATTTGGATTAAAATTGGGTTTGGATTAGGATAGAGCTTGGCTTGGGTTTAATTGATGGTTCAATATGATGTGGGTGATTGTAATGAAGGTTTTGGGTAGAAATTTGGTGGAAATTTTGGGGTTAGGGCATTCAATTTGGGGATATTTGGGCATGTGGCACATTTGGGGCAAATTTGGGGATTTTAACTTGGGTTAGATTTGGGTAAGGCTTGGGTTCAAATATGGTCAATTGGTAGATCAATTTGGTTTGTAGGAATGCTATGAAGAGTTTTTAATTTCAAAATTAGGGAAATTGACTTAGCTATTGAACCGCCCCACTCACTTTGCGTTAATTTAAAATTGCTTTTATTTGATAAAGATGTGTTTAAAGATATTCAATAATCGCAGAGCTATCTTTCAACGCAAGTATACGTATCGCTCAAGTAATATAAGGCTAATGGAGTCCTGGATATCGATCCCACAGGGATAGTGCAGAAGCAACGAACTAGGATTATAGAAACTAAATTAGAATCACAACATTGTAAATCGAATTGTCTATTTGTCACTAATATGCAATCGTAAATAAGATAAAGTTTTAATAAACTAATTCTACCAACAGTTAACTAATTCTATTAATAAAGTGAAATTTAAGTATATAAGTAAGAATCGTTCTCCTTGTTAAGAAATTTAAGTGAATGGATAATTAAAATTAGTTTAAAAACGGTATTGTGCCAAATAGGAGCATATCTATTCTTTACCCTTTGGTCCAGGCATAAAGAACATTGACTAATCCTATGCTTGGTTACTGAATCTGCGGCTAGGCTGGAAGGATACTGGCTCTCACTTCGGAGCTCCCACGTTCCCCTCGCCTGAGAGCTAACATCTACACTTCAACACCCAAACAATAGGACCGAATTGCATTTTAGTCTGTCACTCTAAAATCTCCAATTCTACGCCCGATAAATATTATTTCCCTATTTACTTGCACCCTACTTTCAAGGACTTTGACCTTCTTCATTATAGTTGTTAAACTTAACATATTTTAACTAATCAATTGGCCAAATTGAAAGTAAATTAAGATTTAAGTGAAAAGATTATCACAACTTCTTTTAAAATTCTCTTAGCATACTAATTTAAATTACCTTTTCACAAAATTATCAAAACAAGGAGAAAGACAGAAAAACTATTCAGATTTCATGGAAAAGATACGACAAAACTTGGATTTCATATATATAAACAAAGTTTAACAAACTAAAATAAGTAAATATAACTTCTCTTGAATTCCTCCCCAAGGAAACTCCGTGAAGTTCTTCTGAATCTCTTCCTTTCTTTACATCACGCAAAATTCTCCTTCGAAACGACAAGGATGAAGAAATCTCTCACTTCCCATCTTCTCTTACAATCTCTCGAAGAATTCCTCTTGAATATCACTAATTGAAGCCACTATCTAAAACTATAATGGAAACAAGATACTAACTAACACTTAAGTGACACACTATAGACTTGGTGGACTCACGGACAACAACAGATAACAACAATGGACACTAGTGGACACTATTTTTGGCCCCAAATTATTTCTTTTAAAGTAGTTAAAAAATTTCCAAGAGTTTCCCAAGCATCTCTTCAAAAATCGTTCACATTCGATGCATCTCGTGGGAGAACCGACTTTCCCGCCGTTGGTGGCCTCGAGCGTGCCGTCGGCGGCCTTCTAGAATACTTAGCCTTGGACTCTCTTTCATAAGGCCCGTGGTCGGCGGCCTCGATCTCGCCGTCGGCGGGCTTCCTTGTAATATTTTTCTAAACTCTCGGGAAAAATCTGCCATCTAGCTCGCCGTCGGTGCCCTAGATCAAATTTTCTTCTTTTTAGTCCTTTTTGCTCCAGATTCGCTCCTTTTTGCATTTTTTTCACTCCATTGTCCATAAATCAATATATCTGCAACAAATCATCATAAATACCCTTGTTTAAAGTGCAATATCATCAGAATCAATATAAAATAGGCATGAAAATCTTAACATATTTTTAGTGGGTTAGCTATTAGGGGATTTGTGTCATATGACCAAAATTGGGGCTTTTGGTTTGGATTGAAATTGAGCTTGTAATTGAGTCAAATTGGACTTGAATTTGGTTTGAATTGGATCCAGGCATGGTGAATTTGAGTTTAGGATTGGAATGGGGGGATTGGGGTCAATTGGGTGGACATTGGAGATGATTTGGGTATTTTGGGCTTAAAGCGACAATTGGGGCTTTTGGTCAATTTGGTTAAATTAGGCCCAATGAAGTGGTTCAAATTGATTTTGGGGACATTTGAGATGATTTTGAATTTTTTGTGAAATATTTGGAATTTTTAGAATTTGAGAGGCATTTTGGTAATTTTGGCTAATTTGGGAGTATTTTAGGAATTTTGGGTATTTTGTTGGATTTCAGTTAATTTTTATGGTGGAGAACATTTTTGAATGATTTTTTGAGAAAATTGGGTAATTTGGGCAAGTTTTGGGAATTTGGTCAAAAATTTAAGTTGTAGGGGCAATTTGGTAATTTGGGAGAAGTTTGGGTTAAATGGGTCAAAATTGAGATTTTTGATAAAATTGGGGTGTATTAAGTATGTTGATTATGATGTCAGCCTATTTGAGCCATGGACTAAGGAAAAGTCCCATTTTTGATCCTCCATGTGTTGGTCCTAGCTGAGCCCGCACTGAGGTCGAGAGCTTAGGGAACCACCCACATGAGTTTCCAAAAAGAGTAGGGGATCAAAGATAGACAAGTTTGGTTTAGGGTTTGAGGTAGTGAGTGAATGTGTAGAGTAGGTGTGACTGTGTGAGAGCCTGACCTAGACCATACCACCCAGGGTTAGTCCTAAGGCTTGACCATCCTATAAGGAACTCCTCTTAAGTTTCCTTATGCTTAGCCTCATCCTCCTAAGTTCTTAGAGGTTATAATTTGAGAGTTTGAAACTTCAAGTGAAACAGGGAAGTGTTTTGAATTTCTATGGGGTAAGGGTTCCATCACTAGTCTTCTAAGATAGTCACCAGGAAAGTCCTATGACTAGATCCTAGGTCCTTTCTAAAGAGATACTAGACTTCAACAAAAGTGAGGTCAACAGTACCTAAACTGTGTGGTTGTTGTGACGATGGGGGATGACTGCATTTGAGGAATGATGACTGTATAACTAGTAAATTGGGGAGGCTATGATGTTAGGATGCATAATAAGGCCGACGGGCCGCTTGATTAGAAAAGCATTCACTAGCAGTTTGATACTCTATCACCTAACTCAAGTCTTACACTATCCATGTCTTGGTTGCTTGGTTAAGTCTTCAGCTTGGATGGGCCTTACCATACGCCAGACATATTAAGCTTATCATCCAAGTCTTCATGGGGATAACCTTCCAGACTTGCTACTGTGATGATTCATTCTTACCCACCACAATTTATCATAAGAAAGAAGGGAGTCTATCCACAAGAGCTTGACATGTATTCCAAGAAAAGAAACATGGGAATTCTACAATGCATGAGCATTTTGGATCAGATATGTGGATTTCTAATCAAATGACATGAATCATTGTCGGGACAATTTTTGAGATGTTAATTCAACCGCTTGGGTGAAGACACTTTTGTCGGGTTAACATGTGTTTTCTAAGTATCAGTTAGACTTAATGTTTCTTTGCATGAATTTAAACCAAGTTCCCCCAAGAATTGGTCAATTTGGGATTATACATTTATTTAAAAGATTTTACTTGAATTTAAATAAGTAAAATAAAGTGAAATAATCAGCTTGATCTAATCTGCCTGTGTATGATCATAAATCCAAAATCTTGAATCATCATATGGGCTTGGCTTCAGAAATTTATTGAGAGAATGCATTCTTTAGTTGGTGTGGTGCTTTGGTACTATCAAATCGATTGCGGTCGATTTTTTACTACCTAATACTATTGAGGAGTTGGGTATTATTCTCTTGCTTCAAGGCCAGGGAGACTCTTCCATCATTCTTCACCAAAGGGTGATGTTGATGTTGTTGATCTCTCCCTCAGGTCAACAAACCTCTGATTACTTTAAATATTTGATCTTTTAGATCTTGGAACTGCTGGACAACAAACCTCGAGTGTATTCCATACTATCACCAATATTCTTGTTGTGAGATTCTTCACCTTGTATTGATCATCTTCTTGTTGGTGACATGATCTAAGCTCATCAAAAATTTTAGGACGTTGAATCTAAAAATTTTCATGAATTACACCCAAGGAATAGTGCATGACAGCAGAGTGGGAATGGAAAATAGAAGGAGAGATAATTACATTATGGAATCTATCTCTCAAATGAATATTAAAAATGCATAGAATCTTCTGCAATAACCACTTCTCTTGCAAGATGAGCTTCCATGTTGAGTCAGCCAACTAGTCCTACTCTCTGGTGGGCTTTTCTGTGGGATAAGCTTCCGTATTGAGTTGAATTTCCCTTGGTTAATGATTCAGACATCTTCATGGTGAGCTTCTGGGTGACCTGTTTAGTTATTACTGGTCGGCCACCCTGACATTGATTTTGGACTCAGTTAGCTTGGTTTGTCGGGCATGATGGCTTCAACGATCTCCTTGTAGAGGATCTTCCTCAATAACACTTCCTTGTTCTGGACCGTTTGATTATTGAAAGATCTGCATTGACCCCTTTTTGATGTGCAATACGAAAGCCAAGAAGATATAAAAGCTAATAAATGATTAATGAAAAAGAAAAATAGAAAATAAGTTTTAATTGCAAAGGTATCAATGAAAATGTCACATAAAATATGAGAAAAGAAACGAGAATAGGAGTTGAAAGCAGTGATTCAAAGTAGGGTGAAAGGAAGAAGAGAAAGTTAGCGGATAGGGTATTGACGATTTAAGGTTTCATTTCATGTACTTTTGAAATGTTAAATCGTAGGTTATGAACTTCTTATGTATATAAAGAAGCCCTGAATGTTATATTAAAGATTCACCAATAAGAAGAAATAAATCAAAATAAAGTGAAACCATGCATAAGAAATGCCTTTTGATACAAAATATAGAAAAAGAAGAAAGGACAAACTTTTTAATTCCTAAATCTTTTCCCTCTTCACATAAATATTGAATCGATCTCGGGCTGCAAATCCGCTGGGTTTCCCTCACTATCATCGACAGCAGAAAGAAATTTGCAAGTTTAAAGAACCATTAACAATTAAGACAATCACTACGGCTCTTGTTATCCTATTCTCAGGCTTTTGTAAACTGAAGTTCAGTCGAAACAAGATAAAGCTTTGGCATCATAATTCCTTCCATTCTCACTGATTCATCAAAAAAGAAAATGCTAAATATGGCCAAACCCAGTTGAAATTTTTTGTAAAATCTTCACATATAAATCTGAAGACTGCAGCTGCGGCAGCCCAGGTTGCTGATTCTGAAAGCAAAGATTGAAGCTTTCCATGCCAAAATGGCTTTCTGCCTTGAGTACTCCAGTTTGTAAAGGCTGGATTTGGCAGTGGGGCAGCGAAGAAACTGGGAGGTTTCCATGAAGTCCTTCAGACCACTTCCCCCCGCTATTTTCACCTGGTAGATGATATTTGTTTCCTCTCTCTGTCGTCAGTTCTGGACCTGAGCACAAACTACCATTTAAAAATGAACTGTTTTTGCAGTTACTACTATTTGTGTTACCAGTCTCCGGAAATGGGAGATCAAGCAAGTTCTTCAAGTCCATATAATTGTAGAGATTAGAGGTCGAAGTAGAAAGTGGGGCTGAGGTTATCGGTCTGTAACTCAGCTCTGGATTCATGCCAAATCCTATGTTACTGTTGTTAAACCAGAAAAGAGGATTTGAACTCACTTGAAGGGTAGTGGTCGAATTGCTACAACTTAGCTTCGTTGAAGAGCAGTAACCTTGGGAATTTGTCGTCGAATCCTTTATAATACCTGTCATCAGCTCAAGAGCTGAGTCGAGCTCTGTTTGGTTAAGGATTCCAGTTCGTGAAGATGCCATATCTTCTGCGCCCTCAATCTCGGAGAGGGGCTTGTGAGTATTTGGGTCAATTCCTTTCTGCCTTAGCTTTTTCTTGATGCTCGAGTTCCACAGGTTCTTGATTTCATTATCTGTTCTTCCTGGCAACTGTGCTGCAATCTGAGACCACCTGTTCGGACAAAGCATGGCCACGGATTGTAAGTCCGAGAATGAAAGAAAGGTAAAGGAAACAGTAAACAATCAGTTATGGAGCTGAGAGGACCTATTGCCAAGCAGTGCATGTATCTCTATAATAAAATCTTCTTCTTCCTGTGAGAACGTTCCTCTCTTTACGTCAGGTCTCAGGTAGTTTATCCATCTCAGCCTGCAGCTTTTCCCACATCTCTGCAGACCTGAATTGAGTTCCATTTGCTGTCAGAGATTGTTGAAGATGTTGTCAAATATTAAATGTATTGGTATACTTTTTACCTGCCAGCTTGGGTACTGAGCTCCAGCTGGTATGCCCATACTTAGTTATGTGTTTTAGCAATTTCTCATCTTCCTCAGGAGACCACAAGCCCTTCCTCAGCTTCTGCTTGTGGAAGCAGGATTGCTTGCTCATTTCGAGCTTGCAAATGGAGGATACGTGGGTGGTGAATAGCGTGCGGGTTTATGTAGGTCTTTTGAACAGATTTTGTTTGAGATGAAGGAGAGTGTGGAGGAATAGGATATGCAGAGAAGCAAAGGTTTGGGGAGATATTGAAAAGGAAGCATGGGGAGCTAAAAAGGAGAAGGCAGGGCCAAATCAATTGTGTAATTTGAGCATAATTTTACATTTATACTTTTCAAATCCTGGTGAAAGTTTTACATCTCAAATTGCAAAAGTCTTATCACTCTTGAAAGATCAATGTCTTCTAGCAGAAGTGGTGGGACAATGGGGCTCTAAAGCTTTGATAACAGAGGAATCCGGAAGAGATAGGAAGATTCCCCACATTTGGTTTATACTTCATCCAGCTGCAACTAAAAAAAAGAAGGATAGAACTTTATAGGAAAAAACTCAGTTGAAGTTCTATCATTTCAAACTGTTATGGATGTAAATTTTTATTTTATTTTTTTTATTTTAATGCCTTACATTGCTAGTCACAAAGTTATATATGAAATAATATTCATTATTGATGATTCATAATAGTAAGAATATCCTTAAAAATATCCATCATAGCCACGGAAAGACTACTGGTTTGAAAGCGAAAGTGAGGCATGAAAGTTGTGGCAATGAATAAAATATCTTCGATGAGTTTCAGCGTCTTTATCAATTAAAATGATGGCCCTATGACTATATGCTGTCTGCTTTTAGGAAAAAATTTCTATATGGAGTACGCACGTAGTTCTGTATACTTACTCTCAATAATCCCGTAATACCCTCATAATAACCTATCAATAACATCGAAATGGAACCTGCGAAGATTATTGAGGGGTTATTGGGTTATTAGAATTAATACCCCAATTTCTTGTCAATAGACCTGAAATAGAGGTTATTGAGGAGTTATTACACATGCAGAATTACGTGCGTTCTCCGTATGAAAATCTTTCTCTTGCTTTTGGGGGAAAAAAAAAAGTTCATCGATATTTAAGATTTCCTGCCATCACCTTGGAAATTTGCCGGCTTATGCGCAAGTCTAAAGGTATTTAGCCATTTAAAGATAACTATTATTTTGAGTTTTATATTATTTGGTCAAAACAAAATATAAACTGCATCAAAGAGCATTTTCCCTCTTTTTCTAGCCATCCTTTGCTAGCGGTTTTGCCTTTTATCCAGCAGGTTCCCTTGATTTTCCTTTGATTGATAAATTGAAGTAGTTCTTCAAAACATAAACGAAAGCCTGCATTAAGTTTGATGATTCCACCGCGCAATTCATATTAACTCATGAGATCACTTTGGTCAATTACGGCTTACACCACTTCTGTTTCTTGTTTTTTTTTTTTTTTTAAATTTTTTTTTTCTGTGTTTTTGAAATTATATTTGGTCAATATAAAATTTGTATAATTTTATTTTTTATTTTTTAAAAACATTTAAAACACCTAAAATTTTTTTTGAGTGTTAAAAAAAAATTGGCTCACTCAACTTGTTTTTGATTAAATCAAAACATAAATAAAATAAAAAAAAATTTAAAAATGAAAAACAAAGAACACAAATGATCTCAAACTACACCTCAATGATTTAGGATGTCAAGCATTTTATGATAGCAAGTAGTCTCAAATTGGGATAAATATTAAACTAATACAGAGAGTCCAGAGTAGACATGCACATGTCATTAGTATTTTGGAGTACAAGTATATCTATCTGTAAGATACTTTCTATAGATTCATTGCTAAGATATTGATTATTCTTGTAAAACTCTTTTGACCACATATTACCAATTTTTCCATACTGCTTTCAATATCAAAAAGACGATTCTAAGAAAATACCCGAATTATTAGTCATTAAGATATCTTCTATCTACTAACCTCACAATTTTGTCCAATTCATGTTACTTTCCAATATATCAACCATCTTAAACGTGCTCCAATATTTATGTACACACTTAATTTTGGAGTTTCTAGTGAAATTCCATCCACTGCATTAATAGAAACCTCAATATTTAAGAGTTAAACTTTTTTTTTTTTTTAATAATGGTTTACAAGGGCCTAAGGAATGACGGATGTGGTTGGGCCAGTTAGTCTTTCTTTTCAAAATTTTACACTTATTATGTGTGTTTTAGATAGAGCTTGAAAGATGATAAAAATGAAATAAGGAGTTATTAAGAGTTGATTATAACTCTAATAACTAGAATGCTTGAATTAAAATATTATGATTTAAATCTTTATGGCGGCCCTTAAATGTTTTGAAAGGCTTGCAAATTACTTGTTGATACATTAATATTTTTTAAAGTTTTAAGTCTTTGATATTTCTTGCAATGTCACAACACATTAAGGAGCCACCAAAATTCAACTGAGGACCATTTTAAACATTTTTTTATTTTTTTTATTCATAAGAGTAAACTTACATTTATGTAAATTTTTATTTAATTTACAAGTTATCGGTATCTAAATAATATTAGAACATGTTTTATCTTAATCTAATTTAATGATTAAATTGAAGTGAACCAACTTTCATTTTGTAAGGATAAAGAATACCTTTCTTGCTTGCTCATTGTGTGGCTATATACCTGAATGACATAAACTATTTTCAAATAAATTGCAAGCCTCATATGGTTTATCTATTACATGTAATCACTTGATATATGAAACCATCAATTTTTAGTTAGTATATTTTTTTATCAAAACCTATCGAATGATACATGCTCTTCTGGCTAATAATCTTTTTTTTTTGTTTTGATGATTGCAACATTACACTAAAGAAATTTAAATGTTATAGATTTTAGGCGGTAAGCTCTCTCCTTAAATATAAGTAGTTTTTTTTTTAAAAAAAAATGGTAGATACAAATTTACCAATCATAAATTCCTTACAATAGCAGGAATACATATACAAGCATGTGAAAAAAAAATAACACTAAAAAATAATAAAATGAGAGAATATATATTTTTTTATCTTTATACATGTGAGATGGTTAAAGATTATATACATCTCAACTAGCACATGATTTTGCGATTACTACTGCACATCTTATCAAAATAATCTTTGCACAAATCATAATACTTCTTCCCTTATCATTGCAAATGAAGGGTGGGGGCATGTGAAATATAATAAGATTGTAACATAGGCAAAAACAAAAACAAAAAAATGCATTGATGTAAATTATTTAAAGAGCAACAAAATGTTTTAGACTCATTTCCATCACTGCTATCATCATCTTCAGAGTTAGGAATGCCTTTTAACAATGACTTTTCATTGATAGACCAACATTTGATCACTCACTCTCATTGTTGGTTGACTTGTTATATTATTTAAGAAATAATTGTTAATTACTTTTACACATTAGAAGAAACAGAACCAGAGCATTCAAGTGAATAGTCTCAATATAATGTGATAGGTACAAAAAATCAAAAGTTAAAAAATCACGGGGTTATGATTAAGTATTGAGATTGTTGAAGTCAAGTGTTGGATTCCTAGATATGACAATAAACTAATTAAATAAAAATACACTGATTATGAGACCATTTATAAGATAGCTCTTATAAGTACATATCTAAGGGAAATGATAGAGATAAAATAAGTCGTTGAGGAAGAAAAAGGATTCAATTTCTCTTAGGGTTAGGAACTTTTTAGAGAAAAGAGTATTGAAGGGTATATGCATCAAAAGATTAGAAACGAAGACAAGCAATGTGGTCCTTAGATTGATTTTTATGAAGTATAGGTATAATGCTAAACCATTAGAATGGTTTGCAAATTTTTTTAACGGTCCAAGTGTTTTCACCATCAATTTTTTTTTTTTAAAGGTGATGAGATCCATTGTTGTTATCTCAACTCCAAAATCATGGACAAAGAATTTTACATTATTTGGGGTTTCCATGGATATGTTATTATAAAACATGTGATTGAAGTTAGAATGAAAAAAAAAACATGCAAATTAAAAAAGAGTGTATACGTTATAAAATTAGAATAAAAAGACTATAATGAAACCTAAACCTATGAAAAGGTTAATAAACTAAGAAAGTGTTATTATGTCTCTACTTATGCCAAGATGCAAGATATATAAAATTCTTTTAAAATTAACAAATACTCCATGATTTTGATGAGAGTTTTGATATGAGTTAATTTTGCTCATTACTCCTGCATTTCTTTCTGCCTTTTCCCCTTGTTTATCTCAATTTTATGCTTATCAAAGGTCATTTTTGAATCTTTGCAAATTGAGGGGCTCGAACGAAAATCTTTGAGTGATAAAAACCAAAGTTAGATGTTCTCAGCTAGCGTGACCATGCCTAGTCCAAGGCATGACCACAATGTACCCCGACATAGCCATGTCGGAATTGGGTGTGACCACACCGCTGTATCGAAAGTCCAGGCGAATTTATGCCAGGTTTAGGCATGACCATTCCATCGAAGCTTCCTTCACAAATGGGCTATAAAAGCTCATTCTAGGTCATAAATTGGGCATCTTGTACGACTGAGGGCTGGATTTAGAGAATAGTTTTGAGCTTGGAGCATTCCCTTAGGGTTCTTCTTGCTTGCTCGAGGTTGGAGGCATTAAGGGTTAATTTCTTCCTTCATTCTCTATCTTTTCTTATTTCTTTGGGAGATCATTGTATGAGAGGGAGATCACCTGCTTTTATAGAAAGGAAAAGCTATTCTGGTAAGTTTTACTTTTGTATTTTGTTTGTAAAAAAAGATTTTCATGGAGTAATTATTCTTAGTTCTTTCTATAAAGCATGGTTAAATCTCTTTCAAGTCCTCTGATATAATGTTAGCGGATTATTGTGATTTTTCTTGATGTTTTCCCTGTAATATTTTTTCGAGCTTGCATGTCTCCATATTGTTGATTAACTTTCTGATTTTCATTTACTCCTGATTTATCAAATTATGATGTTAAAATATTTTATGATCTATGAATTATTTTCGTTGCATATTAGAACGAATATGTTAATCACAAAATACTGATAGAATAAGGATATTCTACTTTGGGTTTTGCAACCTAGAAAATGGATCAGAAGAATCCTAGGAAATGCCATTAGTTTAATCGAAACGTAACTTCAAGGGTTTCTGGTTCTTCTTATGACCTAAGCATAGGCTTAAACAGAAAATTTTATTCCTAGTTGACAATAATAACATTAAAAAATATTTGAAAAGAATCATGAAACACCATTATACTCGAGTCACAGAGACACATGCCTCATCTCCCTTGAAGAACCCTAAGAAGCTTTCTACTTTCTAAATTTTACATTTTGAATCGTGTCTGATTTTCTATTTCTGCTTAGAATTGTAGGAATTCACCATTGTGTTGAGATCACACTAAACTAGGTTTCTGGAGTTAGTAAATTAGAGATTTTTTGGTTGAAATAATTGTTAGTCCTTTTCTCATAAGATTGGTACGCGAACTCTAAAACAACATATTACTTGGCATGTATACTTACGAGATTGACGGACTTACCTCACATGAACTTTTCAGTCATCAAGTTTTTGACACCATTGTCGAGGATATGTGTTAATAATCTTTCTGATTTTAGGAGAACTTTAGTTGAACAACTTAGAATCTTGGTTTGATAATTTTATTTTCTATTTATTTTTATATTTTTTTATATATTTTTTTTTATAATTAATGGAATTGGTTGATATTATGATCCATAGAAAGATAAATATCCTATGTATTCAAGAAACTAAATGGGTTGGAGAAAAAGCTAAGGAGATTGATAGCTTTGGTTTTAAACTTAGGTATTCAGGTAAGAATCGCACTAGAAATAGTGTAAGTATAATTATAGATAAAAGTTTGAAAGATAATGTTGTTAAAATTAATAGAGTTGGAGATAGAATTATAGCACTTAAATTATTATTGATACTAAGATTTTTAATATTATAAGTGCTTATGCTCCTCAAGATGGTTTAGATATAGGCTCTAAAGATAAATTCTGGAATGATTTAGAAGACTTAATACACTTGATACCACTTGAAGAAAAAATTTTTATTGGAGGAGATTTAAATGGACATGTCGGTAGAGTGGTAGAAGATTTTAGAAATTTTCATGGTGGCTACGGTTATGGAGCGATTAATGAAAAAGGTAGAGCCATTTTAGATTTTGCTTTAGCGTATGATATGATTATTACTAATACTTTAATCAAGAAAAGAGATTAGCATCGTATTACTTATAAGAATGGATCTAATAAAACACAAATTGATTATTTTCTTATGAGAAGAAGAGATCGTCGAGATTGTAAGGATTGTAAGGTCATTCCAAGTGAGCAATTAAGTACCCAACATCAATTATTAGTTCTAGATTTTAAGATGAAGAGTTGTAAAATAAAGAATACTAGGATTCAACATCGTAGAATAAGATGGGGGCACCTAAAAGACACAAATAAAATTATTTTTATGAGTAAAATTCAAGATTTAATATTTAGGATGTTCATGAAGACGCGAATGTTATGTGGAAAAAATTAACTAATACTATTAAACAAGTGGCTAAAGATGTACTTGGGGAATCAAAAGAAAAAGTTTCTATAAATAAAAATAGTTGGTGGTGGAATAATAATGTGCAAGAAAAGATAAAATATAAGAAGTTATGTTTATAAAAATTGGTTTAAATGTAAAAGCGTAGAGAACTGGGAAAAATATAAAACGGCCCGCAGGGAGTCTAAAAGAATAATCCGTGACGCTAAAAATTCTGCTTTTAGTGATCTTTATAACATGTTAGATACTAAGGACGGTGAAAAATATATGTATAAACTAGCCAAACAAAGAGAAAAGAAAAGTAAAGATTTAACTCAAGTAAAGTGTATTAAAGATTAAAATCAAAATGTGCTTTTCTTAGAAAAAGATATTCAACATAGGTGGGTGAGTTATTTTGATAAACTTTTTAATGATGATGCTGAAAGTACGATCGACCTTAGTGATCTTAATATCATTAATAATAATAAAACTTTTCATTTTTACCATCGCATTAGTAAAAAAGAAGTTGATGGGGCTTTAAAGAAAACCAAGGGGGGAAAGTCTGTAGGACCTGATGATATCCCAATTGAAGTGTGGAAATGTTTAGGTGATTTGGGGGTTTCCTGGTATACTAAACTTTTTAATATTATTTTAAAAACAAAAAAGATGCCTGAGGAGTGGAGAAAGAGCATTTTGGTCCCCATTTTTAAGAATAAAGGAGATGCACAAGAGTGTGCAAATTATAGAGGAATTAAATTGATGTGTCATACTTTAAAGTTATGGGAGAGGGTAATTGAACATAGGTTAAGACGTATTACGAAGATTTCTCATAATCAATTTGGATTTATGCCGGGCAGGTCTACCATGGAAGTTATACATTTATTGAGATGTTTGATGGAGAAGTACAGAGATAATAAGGAGGATCTACATTTAATTTTTATTGATTTAGAAAAAGCTTACGATAAGGTTCCTAGAGATGTTCTTTGGAGAGTCCTTGAGAAGAAAGGTGTTGATATGACTTATATTCAAGTCATTAAAGATATGTATGCTAGAGCTGTTACATGTGTTCGAACTGATGGAGGATTGACCAAGTATTTTACTATTTCTGTTGGTTTACATCAAGGATTGACTTTAAGCCCATATCTTTTTGCTTTATTTATGGATGTTCTTACTAGCCATTTACAAGAGGATGTAACTTGGTGTATGCTTTTTGCTGATGATATCCTCCTTGTGGATAGGACAAGAGAAAAAGTCCAGGAAAAACTTGAATTATGGAGGTCTACATTGGAGTCTAAAGGTCTTCGTTTGAGTAGAACTAAAACTGAATACATGGAATGTAATTTTAGTAATAGTAGGTCTAGTGACATAAGTGTAACTTTGGGTGATCAAATTATTAGAAGGTGTGAACGATTTAGATATCTCGGGTCCATTGTTTAAAGTGATGGTGATATAGATGGGGATGTTAATAGTAGAATTCAGGTTGGTTGGTTGAAGTGGAGGAATGCGTCTGGCCTTTCGTGTGATAGAAAAGTACTGCTTAGACTGAAAGGAAAATTTTATAAGATGGTGGTGAGACCTTCAATGCTCTATGGTGTTGAATGTTAGCCTTTAAAAGAGAAGCATAATGTTAAGTTAAGTGTTGTCGAGATGAGAATGATTAGATGGATGAGTGGCTTTACACTTAGATACAAAACGCGAAATGAATATATCTGTAATAGGATTGGAGTTGCACCAGTGACGGATAAAATTAGAGAGAGTCGCCTTAGATGGTTTGGTCACATTAAACGTCGACCACCTGAAGATCCGATTAGGAGAGTAGATGTTTTAAATACAACTTATGTTAAGAAAGGCGAGAGGCGGACCTAGGAAAACTTGGGCTTATTGCATAAAAAATGATCTTAATTTATTAGAATTAAACGAAAATTTGACACTAAATAGGACGCAATGGAGAAAAAGGATTCATGTAGCCGACCCCACTTAGTGGGATTAAGGCTTTGTTGTTGTTGTTGTTGTTGTATCAGTTGTGTTGTATTTTCTTATCTAAGCTGCTAGTTTACTTGCAGGTGTTGGAATAAAAAGCCAAAAAAAGCTAAAAAAATTGTAAAACCTAAAAAGCCAAAGTTTGTGTCAATTTTTTTCTTTTTATTTTCACATGTGTATTCCGTTGAGCATTGTTGACCTCATTTTTGATGAGGTCTTCTCTTCTTCCCTTTAGTACTTAGGATCTAGCCTTAGGCTTTTCCTTTGACTATCTTAGAGGACTAGAATTGGGACCCACCTTTTAGAAATTCAAACCACTTCTTAGCTCCTCGCAAACTCCACAAACTTGATCGTAGACCCCTAATCACCTAGAGGGTTGAAATCAAATGTGGAAGTTTAAAGGATGAGTTCCTATAGGACTCTTTGGCCTTAGATCGCCCTGCAGGTGGCCTGGTCCGGTGAAGGGGCCGACTTACACACACACTACACCTATACACTACACTTTCACACACCTATACCTAACTTGGCCTCCCGACTCATGTAGGTGATTCACATGGATGGTCCTTAACCCTTAAGCCCTCGGCTAAAGGGTTAGGAACAACATAGTGGATGCCTCAAATGAGTCCCTTCATGGCTCATGTGGGCTTGATGTGGCTTCATGGCTCAACCAAAATGATTTCATTCCACTCAAATTTACCCAATCTTCAATTTTCCAAATTTTCAATTTTTGACCCCGGACCCTACACCCGCTAACTCTACCCAAAACCCTTAAAATTACCCAAATTTCTCAAAATTTCCAAATAACCCAAAATTCCCCAAAATCAATCCCAAACATTTCCACATCACTCAAATTGATCATCCATACCCAAAAATATCAAAAATTCCAAGAAAACCTCCCAATACCCTCCAAATACCCAAAATACCCCCCTTGACCCAAAAATCCAAAAATTCAGGAAATTCCCAAAAAATTCCAGAAAATCCCAAATATTCCCAATTTCATTTTGTTCAACTACACCATGGGCCAATTTTGTCAATTTACCCCACTTTTGTCAAAACCCCCAATTTGACCCATTTTAACCCAAAGTGAACCCAATGTCAAACCAAACCTATCCAATTGACCCAAATTCTGGTCCAATTCAATTCTAAACTTCAATTCAACATTCCCAACACCAATATAGACCAAATCCAAGTCCAATTTGATTGACATTTGAATCCAATTTCACTTTTGGCATTAAAGCCCAATTTGGACCCATGACCCAAACTTAACCCAAACTCACCCAATTCAACTCCAATTAACCCCAAATCTTTTCTAAATCTTCCTTAGCATCCCCAAAAGCAAAATCCTAACATGATTTGCCCAAAAATTTGGACCTAAACCCCACTCAAATTCAACCCAAAGCATTAAGGCCCAATTTTGACCTAAACTCAAACCTAACCCAAATGAGCCCAAACCCCAAAATCAAAGCCCAACCAAAGTCAAAACCTCTTTGAAACACTCCCATAAACATTTCTCAACATTAATTTTGCATCAATTTCAACCCTAGCCCAACATTGGCCCAACTTGGCCCACTTAGACCAATATTGGCCCATTCACCAAAAGAGCCCAAATTCAACCCAATTCAAACCCAAATCACCCCCAATTTGCTTCAAGTCACTCATGATACATCCATGAGCTAAACCCAACAATTATTTGGCCTAATCTATTTACAAAATTTCATTCCAAAATCCATTTTAAAATTCAAAAGCCCACTTTCCTAAACCATCTTAAAAGCCCATCTAAAACCATTTCAAAAAGCCCAAAATCCACCCTAAAGCCCACATGACATCTCCATTTGCCATCCACTTAATTAAAGCCATTACCTAAGTCCTAAATTCATCATCAAATAATTCCAAATCAAGCCTCATGCCAAATCACCCCTAAATACCAAAATTTTCCTTAAATCCATTTCCATGAAATTGACTTCACTTTTCCCAAGCCAAAGGTGAGCCATGAAGCCATGCATGAGCCACATGGGAGCCATGAGAGCCATGGAATCTACTTTCCACCTCACCATACCCAAGATGGCAAGAGGAGGAGGCCCTTTCCATATTCTCTTAAGAGTGATTAACCACTTCCATGACTCCACTAAACCATGCTTAGACTTAATTGTACTTGGATTGTGACTCGACCCCACTAATCAAGCTGATCCAAGTGACTTTCCCTTCAGCCCAAATTGACCTTGGAGGGTGAACCTAACCCAAAACCAAGGGTTGACCCATTTAGACCCAAAACTAGCTCTTTCCCATTCCATTTCGATTCAAACCCTTTACACATGTCCATGGCCGATTGATCGCACAAACCTCTGATCCCGACCCACCTGGACCCGAGGGTGACCCATGCCTGCCGGCCAGCCGCCCGGGTCGCCGGAAAACACCATGGCCGAGAGCTCACATGTGAGCCCAACTTGGAATTCTCACCGCTGAGCCGCCCCATCCTCGCTGGCCATTGGAGCCGTTCTTCTCTTGCCAAGAGCAGCTCGATCCCAAGCCCTAACTCTCCCTGGGAGGCCCTCCACCCTCTCCTATTTAAACACCACCCCTCTCGGCCATGAGAGGTGCCGAAACAAACCTTAAGGAAACTCGCCAAAATTGTTCCGTACTCCTCCCCATACACGAGCACTTAATCCCCACCGAGATCCCCCGCCATTTCTTCTCTCGCGAGCTCAATTTCGCAGTTAAAATCTAGGCCCAAAACCGGGACACTTCTCCACAGTGAGCCAATCCCCAAATTGATTGGTTCTACACCTTCACTCGGACCGAGGGAAGGTGTCCACCAGCAAAAGCCCCATCTCCAGGCCACCTAGTTGCTCCAGACCTCCAAGCTTTGTGATCGGGCTTGGTCGAAATCCCACTCAGACAATTCACTGCGACCGGAGACTTCATCCGGAGCTTGCCGGGATCCAATCGAAGGTGCAACAACCCTCGGATCGAAGCCACACTTCTCTGAGCAAAGGTATGAGCTAATTCTTCATCCCGAGCTTCTGGAGATTCTCCATTTTAAATGCTTTAATTTCAATGCATGATCACCGTATGGATGTGTTCGTCTCTTCAAGACAAATCCATAGAGCATAAGAACATGAAAATCCATTGAGTATCGAGTGAGATATTAGGGATTTAGTGTGGACGGCTCTCGGGTGAGGACACTTAGGGACGATGAACGGATGCCGTCCATTCAATACACGCGCGGACGGACGGCCAGGATCGCATCGGATCAGGAGACGGTACGAGAACCGCGGGGCCCGGGCTGCTGACTCAGATGGCGACGTCGAATGGGAGCGCGACGCGTGTGCGTTCGGAGCTGCCGAGGTTGAAGTGGCGCCGCGTGGATAAATAGAAAATTAGGGATTTTTCTGATTTATTTAATTCCCTAAACTTCAAAAATTCATAACTTTGTGTAGAAAAATCGGAAAAATAAAATAAAAATACCTTCTCGCTCGGTGAACGAGAGGAGAATAATGTGGAAAAGAAATTATTTAATTTCATCAAATATTTTATTTTTAATAATTTATTTACTCTCTGCATATTTTTAATTCTCCATGCATGTATACAATTCACCATGGCATGAGACCATAGGGCTTTTGAAGCCTCCGAATTTGGGAACATTCCCTGAATTTTCCAAAGTCGAGGCCATCCCTATGAAGAGTTATTGATTTTTTCAAATTCATGTTACTCGTTTTCGAGTATTTTAATTCCAATAAATAGCATGTTGTGAAATAAATTCTAGGAAAATTTGGTGATGTTCCTTATGACCAGAGGACCCTAGGAAAAATAGGTTTTGAGTTAGTTCATTTAAAACAACCCTAATTGGCTTAAACACCCAAAATGGATCTCTAATTAATTAGAGCTAACCATACATCAAATTGACTTGAAATCAATTTTTCACTGACCTTTAGGATCAGAGGAACCCACCATAAAATTTTGAGGTCAATTGGACTTGGTTAGCCCTACTATATGGGTTGATTAAGCTACTTAGTCATTTTGAACTTTAAAAATTCATAACTTTCAAAATACCTTTCAAAAATTCACCAAATTGGTTTTGGAGCCTCTCTGATATCAAGGGAATTTAAGAAAATTAAAATTTCAATTTTTTAAAAAAGTTGATTTTTAATATTATTTTAATATTTTTAATAATTAAAAAATAATAAAAATCACAAAAATAATAAAATTCACTAAAATGTTACATTTTGAATTTTAATCACTTAGGAACAAACCCCATATTTTTCTTAGGTCTATTTAGTGAGATATTAAATTTTAAAGCTCTAGGGTAATTTTAAAATTAAAAAAAATGTATTTTCTAGCATTTTCACTAAAATAATTATAATAAATCATAGAAAAATCAGAAAATTGTAAAATTTGATTCTCTGATTTCCTTGATATCAGAGAGATTTTTGAAAAATATAAAATTCATTTTTCAATATTTATTTTATTTTTAAATTAATTAACACTCCAAAACTTAAAATAATTATAATAAAAATAATATAATTCAAAAAATCACCAAAATTGGTCCAAGTGGTCCTCTGGTCATTAGGAATGTCCCCTAATTTTCTTAAGGACAGAAACTTCCCCTTGGTCATGTTATTAAATTTTCCTTGGAAATCTCTATTTTCTACCAAAAATAATTATATAAATAAATTAAATACAGAAAAATCACATTTTCTCCTCTCATGTCTTTATTGACATATGAGTGGAGTCACATAAAAATTTCAAGTTCATTTGAGTTCAATTTAGTGAGTTATGAAATTATTAAGCTTAAAGGGTAAAAATGGTAATTAAAATTTTAACCCTTAATTAAAACTTTAGGTTTAATAAAAAAATTAATAAGTAAAATATTTGATCCTAATCTAATTTGGATGATTGAAATTTAAATAATTAAAGGGTAGAAACCCATTAAGCAATTTAAAATGATTAAACCTTAATTAAATAATTGATTAAATTTGGAAGAATAATAAAATTGGAATTATTAAAATAGGGATATTATTATTAGGAAGAGATTTATTCTTTAATTTAAAAATCCCTAAATTAATTATCTCATTAATATTCAATTCTTAATTAAAATGATAACTCAAATTCAAAACATTAAAAGACTTAGTCATTAAACTAAAATTAAATTATTAAACTCTTTTAAAATTTCAATTAAAATTAAAAATTAAATTAAATTAAAAATTAAATTAAATTAAGTAAATTAAATTAAATTAAATTAAAATTAAAAGTTGAATTAAATTAAAAATTAAATTAAATTAAATAAATAAAATTAAATAAAATTAAATTAAATTAAATAAACAAATTAAAATTAAATTAAATGAACAAATTAAATTAAATTAAATTAAATTAAATTAAATTAAATTAAATTAAATCAAATCAAATTAAAATTAAATCAAATCAAATTAATTTAATTTAACATCAAATCAAACTAAATTGAATTAAATTGAATTAAATTAAATTAAAGATTAAATTAAATTAAATTAAATTAAGTTGAATTAAATATAACATCACCAAAGACATAAAGAATTCAAAATAAATCTAAAATAACTTGAACACTATCCCAAATTTAAGCCCATTAATGGAAATTAAGCTAAATCACAAACCATTTGAACACCAATTTACCCTCAAATGCTTTAGTTATCATAACTCCTAAACAGAATATTAAATGAAATGTTACTTCACCTATAGGATATTCAAATGTCCTAGTTCATCGAGCAAGATAACAAAACTTGAGATTCTTGGACGATTAATTCATTTGTATAATTAAATTCATTTGGACTTAAAACAATTCTAGCAATATTGAAAACATGTTTAAGATTCTTCTTAAACACTTTCTCAATATGATAGGATGTTTATAAGAACAATTGAATTTAATTGTTCTTTGATGAAGAAAATTGTCTTCAAACCAAAACACAAGGAACCTAGGCGTCATAGGAAATGACTAGCTATAGGATTAGGAATTTGGTAGAAAACCATAACCCTTCCCTTAGCTTTACCTAGGAACTTGCTTAAATATTCTAATTGTGTTTTAAGTGCAGCTTGGGATGACGGGAAGACCCTCCAGGTACGCTTTTATTTTATTGCAATTTACATTATTGCAATTTCATTAATCGCATCGCACTTACTTTTCTTGCATGATAAACAACTGTTGCATGAAAACCCACACCTTTAGGATAGTCCCTAAAACTGAAACCAAAACTAAGTTAAAAGTCATTGCAAGATAAAATTCACCGCCACAACATTTCAAAATATAAAACAACTCAAAATTTAATCACAAACGTAACACAAAACTACAATTACAATTAAATTAAAACGTCCCGTTGGATGATCGGGAATACCTCGGATGATGTAACCTATGTGTTGCTAACGGGATTTCCCACGGTCTAAATGAAAGTGTGGAACTCATTCAGTTGAGTTTAGCAAATTCATTTGGACTAAGTGAATCCGATAAAAATAATGATGCCGGAAGGAGGGAACCGTGGGATCTTAACCGGTGTCGTTATAATCAACTTTAAGATTTGTTTTAATTAAAGTATTGAAAACACTAGGAAATTAAGATTTTCTCTAAACCAAAACACTTTTCTCATCCCCTGATTTATGACTTCTAAAATTGAACCTCTGCAACAACAAGGAGCTCGGAGCATGGTGGGCAGCACGGCCATCGTCATCAACGAAAACCCGAGTCTACTTCAAAGAAACTTTCCTAGAATTAAATAACAAAGCCATAGGACTTCGAGGTAGTTTGCCTAGTGCAACATAAATCCTCAACTCTTCGTTAGGCACTTGCATTGCAAATTAAGCCCTAACCGGTCTTAGGATTCCGAGGTATTCGTCCGTACGACAATAAACCCTCACATCTTCGAGGCTATTTGTTTGATTTTATCATACAAATATAAGCCCTAATTAATTAAAATTGGCAAGATCAAAACATTTAAATAAATATTAGGACTTTCCTAAACTCAAGCCAAACAATAGGATAGTCGGGAAATTACCGAAGTTCGCTTCGAATCCGTGATTTCTCCTACTTTTCTTCCTTTGGATTCCCAAAACAAAATGTTCCAAATTTGATCCATTCCCTATCGAAATTCCAAAATTCAATCCTCGAAAACTTAAACTTTGAAATCCTTGAGAGCAGAATTATTGATTATTATCGAGAGTTTTCTTAGGTGATTCCCATCACTTAAGATGTAATTAACTATAGGGGCTTGCCCTTATAGGGAATTTTAAAGAACCTGAGTAATATAAACCCCGTTTAATGCTTTCATATTAAGCGGGAATTTGTCGGCTTATAAAATTAGTTCGCAGACCAAACGGATGTCACAAATCTTCTAGTTTATTTAATCGAGACCCACCGTCAAGCAGTGTGTCTATCCTTAGGGATAGATACACAGTTTGTGGTGCGGTGCTTGTTTATATAAACTATTTGGGATGTGAGATCGGTTTAATCTCATATCTTAAAACCTTCAAATTTAAAATTATTTTCAAAATCAAATACTACTTTTCAAAATTATTTATTTAAATTAAATTAAAAATTCGCCGACAACTTCGTTAGGCGACCCCCTTTTAAAAATAAAACACACAACCTAAAAATGTGCCGACATGCATGTTTGCATGTTGATAGGCTTGTTTGGATCTTTGTGATTGTGTGTCTGTTTGAAGTCTCTCGATTATGCCTTTAATATCACTTATTTACTATCTTACTTTATGCATAAGGCTACTGAAGCCGACCTTGCCGCCCATTTTAACCCTAAAATTGAGTGAACCATTAAACGACTTAGGAGAGCAAATTCAATTTCTGACACACCCATAAAAATGGCTAACCCTCACGATCATACCATCAAGTCTCTTGGGTAGTTAGCATTTCTATAAGGGATATCAGATAAAATTGAAATGAAAATGTTGGCTAAACCAAGCATTCAAACTTCTCCTTACATTTTTAAGTGGTTAGTGGTCCTCAAAAATGTAAAATAAACCACGTAAAATCAGTAGCCATCGTTGAAGAAAATAACCTAGAACTATTTTCAATCATTCATACATTGAAACTGAAGAAGAGATATATCAATAGGCAGATACTGAAGATAACCTAATAAATATAAGTTATTCTGATAATGAAATAGAAGAGTACTTATATTCAGATTAATGGAAGAAAGCTCTGAAAATGATATAATTAATGATAATTTGGTTGAATATGAAAGACATATCACTCTATCTGAAGATGCCTATAATAAAATAAGAGAAAGAAACTTATCTCTAGGAACAAAAGACTATTTTGGCATGTTTATATTTTTATGGAAAAGATCTATACATTATAGTATTAGGCAAGTAGAGCGTCCAATAGATATAATAAGCACAGAAGGAAAGACCGAGATACCTCTATATAATCAGCAAATAAAAAGGCAAGATTTAGAAAGAATAAAAACCCCTAGAAATATAAACATATATTTTTTGGTGGAACCTAAATCCTAATTAAAGCATAGTTTGAAAAAGGTGTTGATAGCCCAATTATTATCTGGATATATGATGATAGAATTATACACTCTAAAAAAGACGCTTTGTTAGCAGTTATACAAGGAAATTTATGTTAGTAAACCTTAATGTTTAATTTACATCCTAATTATGTTGCCAATATTAATGATAAACATCTTTATAGATATCTAACATTGAAACATCAATTAGATAGAGTAAAGTTGAGAGAAGGTAGTTTTGTCTACAGTATCATATATCAAACTGCATATGCCTATAGTAATCAGCACAGTACAGTGACATTTAAACCACATACTGATCCAATCCATCTAGACTCACTCTTCTCCCATATAGGACAAACTAACAACCCAAAAAAATTAATGAGTTAGAATCAGTCCACCCTCATCTATTATATTAATAGATTTTGAAGAAGATAAAAAATCTTGGTAGTTAACGCTATTCAAAACTAACATACCTAGAAAATAATAACAGACTTTCTATACAACCCATAAGATCTTTAGATACAAATAAATCTTTTCTCCTTGGACCATCTCTAATTATAAAAGAATAGAATAACAACCAACTACTAGTTATAGGTTATTATATCTCACCAGAACAAAATTGTAATATCCTACTGGACACAAAATCACATAAATCACATATAGATCAAAACTTAATTTCACAAAATTTACAGACATCAAAAGATAAACCCTACATTTATCACGACTATTTAGGACAACAACATCTTTGTAAACATGAGGCAAATATAGTTTTTGGATTTTGGGACATAGATAACCATAGATTAGACTTTCAACATTTGTCTCTAACAAACGATAAGAATTCAAACAGAGTTTTAGTAGGAATGGAATTTCTTCAACAACATACTATAACATTTACACATGAAAATATTAATATAGACAATTGTACACTACCCCGAAATATAGTTTCATAGTTATATTCTGATAGATTTATATATTCCTACCTACAAACTTATCCCTATACATGCTTTATGTGACACGGGAAGCGATTTCACGGTATGTAAAAAATGCATAATTCCAACACACCAATCGAATTACTACTCGAAACTTTTAACAATACTAGAATTATAAATCAATATTGGGCAACCCAATTCTTTGTCATACAAGCAGTCATACTAAAACTATAAAAATTATGGTATCTCTCCGAAAATGGTTCATATATAATTCTAGGAAAAAAATGCTTCAAATCATTCTCATCATTTACACAAATTGACAATCATATTATTCTAGTCAGTCTTAACAGTTATTTACTAAAATGCTCAATTATACAAACACCTCAGTTTCACTCTACCATGCCTATTTTTTGCAGCTAGAGTAGTGATTATCCTCTTGAGCAAAATATGAAAAATTCTTTCCCTCGCCTATTTAATAACAATTTAAATATGAAAACTACAACCTTTACTAAAAATTCTAAACTTAATGAACTACGGTCTTTTGCAAGCTCGTTCTTTAAACAATCATTCTCGGAGAATTCATTGCAATTTTGGAATCAAGATGAACCATTATCCATAATTGAACCAATTAATCTCGATCTCATTATAAGAGTAATACCCATTAAATATACTTTTGAAGATAAAAAAGAATTTCAAATTCAAATTAAAGAATTACTATATCTTAAATTAATTGAACCAAGCCACAACCCACACATCCAGCTTTTCTAGTACAAAATCATGCTAAACAAATAAGAGGTAAAGCAAGATTAATAATTAATTATAAAAAACTTAATGATAATACCAAATTCGATGGGTATTTCATACCAAATAAAGAAGTATTAATTAATCATATTAGGACAGCCAGATGGTTTTCTAAATTAAAGTGTAAGTCTGGATTATGACAAATTAAAATGTATCATAATAGTAGAGAATTTACTGCATTTAGCACACCTCAAGGACATTACCAATGGGATGTAATACCTTTTGGACTAAAAAATGCCCCACAAATATTTCAACGACGAATGAACATTATCCTTAATGAACTATCAAATTTTTATTTTATATATGCAGATGATAGTTTAATATTTAGTCAAAACATTACTGAACATTTAAAACATTTAACTTTGCTTGCACAAAAAAACACAAAAACATGGAATTATATTAAGTAAAAAAAAACGCTTTTCTAACTAACACAATTGAATTTCTAGGACTTATAATAGATAAATGTTCTATTGAATTACAAGAGCACATCTTAACAAAAATAGATCATTTCAAATGAATTAATAATTAAAAAGTTTGACAATGTTTTCTAGGTTGTATCAATTATGCCAAATCTTTTGTTAAAAATCTTACAAAATTAAGAGCACAATTTTTAAAAAGCTAAAGAAAAATGTCATGGTTTTGGGATGAAAATGATGAAAAATCTTTAAATCAAATTAAAGATGTAAAAATCTTCCAAAATTATATTTACTGATACCAGGAGATTATTTAATTATAAAAACTGATAGTTCTGAAATTGTATGAGGAGCAATTTTAAAAGCCAGGAGAAATAATACCAAACTCTTATGTCGATATAGCTCAGGAACTTATACTACTACAGAGCAAAAGTATTATATTAACGAAAAAAGAATTATTAGCTATAAAGAAAATAATTTATAATTTTGAAATATTCTTAAATAATACATTTTTAATAAGAACAAACAATAAAACATAAATTTCATTTATAAAAGGAAAAATTGTAGATTTTCTACCAAACAAAAGATTAATTAGATAACAAAGTTAGTTTTTGACTTATACTTTTGATTTAGAATATATAGAATGTAATAAAAATGTTTTAGCTGATATTTGATCTCGTGAATTATGCATGAAATAAGCATGAACATAGAAAGTATTGAAATTTATGAAATATCGAGTGAAGTCGAAGAAAAACTTAGTCCAGATCTGGACCTAAACAGTTATTTGGAAATAGTTGAATTACAAATCTAGAAAATAGAATGTGAAATAGCTTTTGCTAGCAATGTATTAAAAGAATTAATAAGGTTAAAGAATTTTCTTACGGGAAAGTACTAGAAGGAGACCTACCTTCTATATCAGAATTAAAGAAAATAAGAGATTTTGCTTCACTCCGCATAAGCAGAGAAGAATTCAATGAGTCCAAAGAAAGAGCATGCTCCTCAGAAAATAAAGTAGAAATTACTGAAAGCAAAAACAACAAAAATTTCGCTAAAACACCAGTCAAATACCACCACATAATTATCAAAGTACCACTCCACCAACACGACAATAACACTAGAATAACACCACAATAACACTATAATAAAACTGTAATAACACTAGTAAGATCCCAAATACACCAAAATAATACCACAATAACACCAGTCGAATGTCACCACAAAACAACTATAATACTGCTCTAAAACAAAATAACACCACAATAACACCTTAATAATACTTTAATAACACTACAATAATACCACAATAACACTATAATAAAACATCAATAACACCACAAGAATGCCAGTCAAATACTACCACAGGACTGTCACAATATCACTCAAATAACACCAAAATAACACCACAATTACACCCCAATAATTCATAGTAACCTTTGCAATCCAACCACAATCTCATCTCAATAAAACCACAATACCACAAAACATCATAATAATTTGAAACACCCAAAACAAAAATGATAAAAACTTTACTATTAACAGTTGAATATCACCACAAAACCGCCATAATATCACTCAAATAACACCATAATAACATCACAATGACATCTTAATAACACATCAATAACATTGTAATAACATCAATCAAATACCACCACAAAACTTCCATAATATCACTCCAATAAGACTCTAATACCACAGCAATAACACCACATTAACACTACAATAACAATATTTGTATACCACCACAAAACCGTCAATAACACTCCAATACCACTGCAATAACACAACAATAACACCCAATAAAACTAAAATAATACCGTAATAACACCCAAATAACAAAAAAAAACCTCAATAACACCTTAATAACACCACAATAACCCCAAAATAACACTGCAATAACCCCACAAAATACCACAATAACACCCAAATTATGAACAAAATACAATCACAATAGCAAAAAACTACATCATAATTATATGAAAACACTCAAAAGAAAAACAACTTAAGCTTCACAAAAATAGCAGTCAAATACCACCACATAACCGCCACTATACCACTCCAATAATACTACAATACAACAACAATATCACTAAAATAACATCATAATAAAACCACATTAATACTCCACTAACACCATAATAACACCACGATAATATCATAATCACACTCAAATATGAACATTACAAGCTTAATTTCACATCAATAAAACCACAATTTAATTGATTGAGAGTACAAAAGAAATCAAGCAAACATAAATTAATATCATCATTTCAAACACAGCTAAACTCATCTCCATTTCAAACCTCTCACCATTATTTTTAGATTTCATCATCAATATTTCTCATCCCTCGAGACACAAGGTCAGTGTTAGCTATGTGTCCGGCGACCGACAGTGCGATAAATTTCAAACAAACCAAACCCTAGCTACCCCATCAAAGGTGAATAACACTTTATAAAACCCTGCTTGACGACGTTAGAAGAAAATAGAATTTGATTCAATACGAAAGATTTTGTTTTCGAAGCAATGAGTTGAATAGAGTGGGTCGTGCATTAAAATATGGAGCTTTTCATTTTTTATTCAGTAGATCTACCACTAACACTAGGAGATATTTCATTGGATTCCAGATGAATAGCGGTGTCCAGACTCTAGATGCATCATTTTCTCCTTTTATAGAGGCAACATGAGATCTTAGCAAACTCGGTAAAGTTATTTATATATTTCGAAAAAAAAAATTATTAGGAATATGCAAACTATTTATGCACTCCCCCAACACAATCTCCATTATTAATCCTGAATGAGAAAAGAGAAGTTGAAATTAGATGTTCAATTGAAAAACTATCATAAGACTAAAAGAAAAACAACATGGATATATAATAATTGGGATAAAACCCTTTCAAGATATTGAAGTAATTTTAACTTGGACCAATTTGGCAACATAATCGACCACAAGAAATTATCAGTATCCATACCTGACTAATAGGCCTTAAAATTACAAAGCTCGTCAATTTCCCTTGGCAACCTATTATGCTCAATAACCATAAATGTACCTAACCCTATGCATACTATAAGCACAATGGTCAGGACCTCTGGTTAATCATCTAACATTAAGAGCTTGACTTTCTATATTATACTCCAACCAAATTTGATGGCTGAAATCATTAGGACAAACTCATATACATACAAATGCAAAGCTTCGAACCAATGATCTCTTGCTTCAAAGCCTGAGCTTCCAACTAGTAGAATAAGACGGGCTGTATATTAAAATAATTCTTTCTATCATCCATTTACGATTAGTCGATCACCAAAATAGTTCTTTATATCATCTACAACAAAGAAAATATACTGGAATGAGTGACCTGCCAAATGCCAGTGAAATATTCTAAAGCTTCATAGAATTTTATCAAACCAGCGCTCTTTCAAGAAAAGTTAGAAGTAATTGTAAAAATACTTGAACTACCATGCATGCTCTGTATGCCTATCATATTTACAATAAGATAAACCAACAGCAATTGTAAAATAATGTTCATTCTAGTTAAGCCGCTTCAAGGTTGAGCTTCAATAAACTTTGGCTCAGAGTTTCATCTGATTCCTCAACGATATCTTGCTTCGGTACTGCAGGTTTTGGTGTCTGTGTCTTAGGCGTCTCATCAACAAGCTCCATCTCAAGCTTCATGAATTCCTCCTCAACATCCTCTTCTGCAAAATCCACAGATTGAAGTGGCATGCTTTCTGCAAGGAATAAAATACCAAAAGAAAAATTTACAATGTTTCTGCAAAACTACACAAACAAATCTAATCACAACAAAATCACATAGTTGCTGATGAAAAAGGGCCTATGTGGCATCTATTTTATTTTCTCTTTTTGTTTTTATTTTTACTTTTGTTTTATTTAAAATATGTTAGTTTAGTATATTTTTTATTTTCTAGGTTTTAAAAATAAATCAAGCGTTTGAATGCTTTTAAAAACATTCATTGTAACCAAATATGTTTTATTCCAAATCAATACATAAACAAAATAAAATTAAAACCCAAACAGCAACCAGTTGTTTGTAACAATTATAATCAGATGCTTATTCCATAAAATGAGTGCTAGAGAAGTAATAAAAATGAAGAAATAAATTGCTACCTATGGCTTCATTAATTTGCTTTTGATCAGTAATGAACCCATCAAGTTCCTGAAGTTGGACCTTTAGTTCTTCCACACCGATCATGTTTCCCTTAATTACTCTAGCACCAATTTTCATAGCTTCAGATACCTGAAGAACAGAAAGCAAAACAGGGGGGAAGGAAGACATTCATCTAATAGGAACCATTACTAACATAATAAATCTGGACAGTTTCTATCTAAAATTTCTCACAAAAATTTTGCATTCATCATCCTAAAAAGATATGGTATCTGTAGCAGTACCTTCCTTGTGGAGTCCGCTTCTGCAATTACAGCTAGAACTTCTTCAACCCGCTCTAAGAATGATACGCACTTGGCCCTATTCTCAGAAAACAACTTGGCCTGCCGAATATGTCTGTAAGCAGCCTGTTTATTTCCTGATCTCAGAGAAGCCAATGCCATTTTTCTAGAACTGCCAAAACCGGAAGGTGCAATTAGAATAAAAAATTCTAAGCTTTCCACGTTCCTGTCATCATAACCTTGGAAAAAATCCTAAACAGAAGATAATATGCCCACTTGCATTAAGAATAAAAATTGTCGAGATTTACATGTTCCTGTCATCATGACTTAATTGAATGTGCCTCTTTCCATAATAAAAAAAAGTCAAGATTTTACAGTTCCTGACGTCACGGCCTAATTAAAAAGTCTAAACAAAAGAGAATTGCGCCTCTTAGTGAATAAGACAAAATGCACCTCGATTTAGTTAGGCAAAACTACTAGTAATGAATTAACTTTTCACAAACTATCTGATAGGATAGAGACAACTTTCACAAAGACTAGGGCGACTATAATATTTTACTTCACTAGCACAGCAACACAACCCAATTACATAAAAGATGAATACCTACAAATCGAGTAGTAGGCGATATCTCCCAAATCATAACCCTAGATTCAAGACAACAATCACACACATAACATAGCCCTAAATATATTAAACCTTATATATACCACACAATAATAACTAACAAATGACTCAATTGTCCTTTAAGTCTTATGTCTAACATAAGCCTTCAAACTATTTGGAGAGCTCCGCATCGACTTAGAGAAGCACGAGGTCGATGGTGATGCGGGAATTGGACTAACATCACTCAACTCCCGAAAGATAATTCGTTGTTAGGGTAGAAGAAAGGAAACTTCTACTGGATCAAGTCGTATAGTTCTCACTCATAAACTAACACGAGCCTTCCTCTCATTGCCAATAGATGACTGAAAGTAACTGAAGGGTATCGTTGACTTTGCATGATGACTGCGCCTAACCCATAGCCTGAGTTATTCGTCTCTACAACGAATGGTTGGCTGAAATCAGATACTGCTAGCAATGATTCACTCGTCGTGTCCTTTAACTTCTCAAAAATCTGAGTTGCAGCTTTGGCCCACTGAAATTTATCATTCTTCAATTATTCTATCAATGGCCATGCAATCGAACTAAAACCCTTCACAAACTTCTGATAGTATCCTTTAGATCCCATAAGTCCTCTCAACTCCTTCAATTTCTTAGGTAGTGGCCAATCCAACATAGGCACCAACTTCAATAGATTCGCCGGCACCCCTAGTATTATCAACACCTTCAAATGGTCAACGTGATCTTCCAAGGAACAACCAAATAGCATCTCAAATTTTTGCCTATAATCAATAATGAACCCTTCCCGGAAAATGCAAAAAACAACTCGTGTAAATCCTCTTCCCACGTGGTTTTAAAATAATCAAACAATCGATGTTTGAATTCTTCTCATATTCTGACCGGTTGACGTTTTTATTGACACCATTAGCCTTTCCTTCCAAACATAGGGCCGCTGAAATAAATTTTTTTTCCTCCGTCAACAACTAACACCAAAGTATCTATCCATGCGAAAAAGCCAACCATATGCATCCTCTCTTTCAAAGAACGACATCTTCAGCTTCCTTATGCATGAGTTTACTCCCCAATTTCCTCAACCAAAGCTCATTTCACCCATGAAGCAAGGGTTGGGTTCCCTTCTTCGACCGATATTTACTTCCCTTCTTCCAAAAGTTGCTCATTACATAATCAGCTCACTCATTCCCGTTGACATCTTTTAAGCCGTTTCTTTAATGATGACTAAGGTCTACCACTTCTTAGGCATATAGTTCGGCATGACTACATATTTAGTGCTTCAATTCTCAAACCCACACCTCATGCCATAAGTGGTTGGCAAACATCGCGTGATGGCTTTTTTCACTTGAGTTTATTGAGGCAGTGAAAATATCTTATGTTAAGGTGCATATCGCAACTAAGTCTAAGTCCCTTTATGGAGAGGATGAGCTGGTCCTCTTTTATCTTCTAGCCTTGGTATTGTGAATTCTTTTCTCTTTTCTTACCCATATCTTCTAATATGAAAAAATTCTTCACCAGCTCAGCAGATTCTTCGTATGGTTCGTACACGAGGATGTAAATTACTGTCAGTGCAATGGGCATCATAGCATCTGTGATGAATAGTACCTTTTTTTCTCTTTTAGTTCATTATTTTGGGATGCCGGATCATTAAATTGTTGCAGCTATAGTCAAACACCGCCAATGCAATTCCGTTTGTGATTTGATATTTAGATGCAGGCCAATCTCACTGGCATATTTGTAATTTGTTCCTTCTTAAAGCCTAAAATGGGAGAGAGGAACTCCTATCAGGTTATCCTAAATTTATTAGCAATTGTTGCATGTTGGTATCGTAATGGCCTCATTAAGATGCTTTTAAAGCATTTGCTGTGAATAATAGGATTATACTTCTTTTATAACTTTATGCATTGCTCAAATTATATAAAATAAGTTGCGCTTTTTGTAACAGGTTGGCCTCGATGAATATTCTGTTGTTTAATCATCATCTTTTATATGAAAATTTCTTGGTGAAACGTTAGTAGTTCAAATAAATTCTTGTTACACAGCTATCTTTTTCCTTCAGCTGTATTCAATAAAATTGATTCCAATTCTCTTTATTATCTTTTTTTTTAGCGAATCACCAATGATGAAAAAGAATCAGGAAGCTAGATGATGCCTAGATAAAAGGCATCCAAAACGTACTAAATAGACCAAGTATAAACTTGCCGAGAACCAAAAATGGCACTTGCTTAACCAGTGAGGACTCAACCAAATTCGGACGCTTACTCTAACCTAGAAGCCACTGGCCCAAATCTAAGGGATTCATTAGCCCAATTAGATGCGCCGTTCCTCAAAGCTATCGGCGATAATAAAATAGAGGGTTGTTCAAATCATGTGAGTCAAGTGACCCTGACTAGCCCAGTAGCAACTCCACCAGTCAAGCCTTAAGAATTAACTGATGACTCACCCCTATTTGGTTCTCCCCATGTACCAATCCTAGGCCTCAGACATAGTATCTATGTGTTAGACAAAAGATGTAATTACTTATTTACTTGTTTCTTCCGTAAGACATTTCTTGTAGTGTTTGAACTCTATAAATAAATGGTAAAAGGATGCATGTAAAGACATTTATAATAACTTGTATCTTTAGTATGAATAGAATACTTAAAGCTCCTCACCCTAAATCTCTTTCTCCCCCTCTATTTTCATTGGCTCCACCTCCCAGGTCCTGTCATGAAGGTTAGGTTGTCACCCATGGACAGAATAGGAGATTGACGAGTACATGGGGACATAAGCAAAATCCCTAAATAAGTAAATAAAAGTTTAAAAAGGGCATACAGACAACTAATATAAGCATACCCCCAAAATTAAATTCACGACACAACACATTTGATTGGACGTAGAATTGTGATAAATGAACTCAACAAAAAAGCTTCGGAGAAAGAAAGGGAACAACAAAAGATGAATAAGAGAAACCTCATAATAACCCATATAATCAACTATGCATTAATCCAACTTATATCCTTACTAATATGTAATTTTATGATGTTTATGTTATATCGAACATGGACATATGAATGTTTTTCCTTGATTTGATGATTTTATGAAGTTAATGTGTGTTTCATAAAATTTTTAAGATTTAGAATATTGTATGATATGATCATAATCATACAAAGACTCCATAGATCATACATATTATTAGTTGTGTTACGATTTAATTTTCATGTAATACAAATTGTTGTGATAAATAATGAATAGATGAAAGACTTATGGGAAGTATATGTGTTGAGACATCATTGTAAAAAATTCTCTTGTGAATGAAAGTAGAATTGTATATGTTTATAATGTGAATCCATAATGTGATATTATTTTTATTAATGAAAATAGGTGTTTGATATATATAAATTTTATGTGACTAAGAAGTTTACCCATTATCACACCACATCAAGTTATATGTTATGCATCAGGAAAGGGTAATCATAGCATGAATGCTAATTTAAATGAGGCTAAGCGAGAGCTTGTACAGAGTTATATGGGAATCATGACACTTGATTCAATGACGCAATATGCTAGTTTTGTGACACCATTGATGGGAGATGCACAAATCCAGATTAGTACCAATAGAGAAGAAAATGTGAACAAGCATCTAAATTATTCCAAATATGAAGACAATTTTGCACAAAGGAACAGTTGAATCAACTATTGCTAAAAATTGGTAAGGATGTGCTTGTGTTAAAAGGTGAAGTAGAAAAGGAGTGGTTAGTTAAAAAGGAAGAATGATAAATTCATATGAATAATGTAAGTAGTTTATGGGCCTTTTCAAAATTCGATTACCACCAGAGGCAAGAAAATAGATGCACAAGTTTTCCAAGATTGGTACAAGGAAAACTGATGTGGTATGAAGCCAAGTTCACTACCATGTCGAGATCCTAAACATGGTTGATTAATAATACTCTTAAGAAGCCACATAGATTTCAAGGGAATTGAGAGATAATTTCAAGCAGCACTTGATGCCCCTGAAAATCAGAAATTTCTCAAAGTTAATTAAGACAGGAAGATTATTCAAGAAAGAAATAAGTGTAGTGCAAAAGAAGTGACAAGCAAACTAAAAAGAATATAGGGAGTGTCTATAGAAGGCAATTTCAAAAGGAAGAAGTCCAAGATGGGCATATAACTTCAAAAAAGAACTATTTATCTTCCAATGTTATTAACTTAAGTTTTCTTTATTTGTAGGAGACATTTAAGAAGTTGTTCCTTGAACACTTTCCAATATTTGAATTGTGGTAAGGTTTGGCGTAAAATCAGAGGTTTTCTATTTAGTGAGCAGAAGGAAAAATCTGATTCTAAAATCCGGAGACTAGTGCATACTAGAGGAAAAGAACTATTCCTCTTAGAACCTACAGGAAGGGGTCTACTAGCAAAGAAGGGAGATCTGCTGCAACTAATACCCAAACGAGATATATATTTCTAAGCGGATTGAGAGTTAATAATAGGCAGCCCTTGATACCATTCGAAATCAAAAATTCTTTTTACTAGAG
The DNA here is from genome assembly GCA_022702705.1 of Papilionanthe hookeriana x Papilionanthe teres. Lineage (NCBI taxonomy): Eukaryota > Viridiplantae > Streptophyta > Magnoliopsida > Asparagales > Orchidaceae > Papilionanthe > Papilionanthe hookeriana x Papilionanthe teres. Next base: position 139,195,231 of record CM040421.1, on the reverse strand, counting down.
AGTGAAAAACTCATTAAGAGTGATATAATTGTAGTGCAAAAGTGCAATGCTAGTGAGAGAACATACGAGGGGTGTTTATAAGAGATAATTTCAATACTAGGTAGTCTAGGAACGATTATGTAGATTCAAAGATGAAACTAGTCATACTCCAATGGAACTGTAAGAGCTGTTTTAATTTTAGGAAACATTTAATAAGATGTTACATGAGTTGAGAGAGCAATCTGTAGTTGGAGCATCACTTATTCAGGCTAGTCAGACAATTTGAATCAACAGAAAGCAATGAAGTGAATATAAGGTGTTTGGATTTGTTTCGAGGCATGAGAGTAGAATTCCTTTTGAATATGGTGCCTATAATTCAGTTATTTTTGATAGGTTCATTAAAATTTTTATTTGCCTCCTATTAGGTTGTTTATTACTTCACCTATTCTGTCTCCTGCAAAGTATGATTGCAAGATATGCATGCATATGTGAGATTGAAATTACATGTAGTGCCTAAAATGATTAATATCTGACCATGGTGGCAAGTTGCCTCAAAATTGTCAAGAAGAATTCAAAAGGTCTTGGGTACAAATTTGAACCTCAATTCAACTTTCTATCTTCAAATAAATGGTGATTTAAATGTTGATATTGGAAGATTTATTGAGACCTTGGTTCTAAACATTGGTAATGGTTGGGACGATTATACTTTTTTGATGGAGTTTGCTTATAAAGCAGTTATCAATATAGAAATGATGTCATATGAAGCATTCTATAGCGATAATAACTTTACGATGAACTAAGGTTAGAGAAAGAAGAATATTATGACCCTAATTTGTTGATGAAACTATAAAAAAGGTCAAGATTAGCAAAGAGAGATTAAAGATAGCTCACAATAGAGAAAAGATATTATGATCTAAAGCACTGAGAAATAGTCTCAAGATGGACATTACATGTTTGTGAAATGTTACTGAAGGAATTGAGTAGAACTGAAAGAGAAAGAAAACTGAGTAGTAATTATATTTGAGTTTTTTAATAGTGGGGAGAAATATATATAAATTGGAGCTGCCAAAATAGATGAATGAAGTGCATGATAGTTTCACATAATATCAATGGGTCACAAATGCAATCAATACAGTAATAGAGGTAGAGACTGAAATTCAACTGTCAGTCGTTAAAAGTTAGAAATTGTCGGTCGCCGAGGGTATCCCGACGTCTGTTTTGAAAATATTTAATTTAATTTAATGTATATATGTAATTTGTAAAATTTTTTTTTTTTTATTTGAAAATATGAAATCAAACCGATCTCACATCCTCACTAGTTTTAATAAACGAGCACTACACCACAAACAATAAATCTATTCCGAGGAATATATACATTACTTGATAATACGACTCGATTAAATAAACTAATAAATTTGTGACATCCGTTCTGGTCTGCGAACCTTTTATGTTGACCGACAAGTTCCCCTGTTTAATACAAAAGAGTTAAATAGGGTTTATATTACCTGGGTCTTAAAGCTCTCTATAGAGGCAAGCCCCTATAGTCAATTACACCTCAAATGACCAAAGTCACCTGAAAGAACTCTCGATTTAGATCAGAAGTATCTATCTTCATGAATTCAAAGGGTTAGGGTTTTTAAGGTAGTGTGGTAGTAGGAAATCCAATAGGCGAGTGGCTCAAAATTGGAACAGTTTTTTTATAGGAATCCAAAGGAAAAAAAGGTAGGGGATGACACGGATCCGAGTAAACCCTGGTGACATCCCAGACTATCCTATTGTTGGGCTTTAAATTTTGGAAATGAATTTATTTAGATTTCAATCCTGCCAATTAATTATAGGAATTACATTTGCATAATATTTGATTATGCAAATAATCTGGAAGATGAGAAGATTTATATCGTACCGGACGACAACCTCAGAATCCTAAAGCGGTTAGGGCTTATATTGCACAACATGACTGTTCAAGGGCCTAAAAGAACAGGTGAGAATTTATGTCGCACTAGGCGGACTACTTCGAAGTCTTATGACTTGTTATTTAAATTAAGCAATGGTTTTATTGATGTAGACAAGTTTTGTTGTTGAAGATGACCGTGCTGCCCTCGAAATTTTGCTCCCTACTCCATGTTGTAGCAGTGTTGAAGTTTTAGATTCGAGATTTAAAGTAGGCATGCAATTGTTGAGTCAATGTTTTATTTTACTTTTATGTGTGTTTTACAGTAAAAAATGGTGTATACTACAGTAAACAAGAGTGTATGCTACCGTAAACAGGATAACATGCTATAGTAAACAGGAGCAGTAGTGGTAATTTACAGTGTAAAACAGGTAACAACAGTATAGTATAATAAAATGAAAGCAGTAATAGCAGTAGGAAAGGTGCCATAATGCTGTAAACTTTAGTTACCTGGACGCCCTGCTATTTCTTATTATTTTTCTGCAAAAAAAGTATTAGTAGCATAAACAAAAAGAAATTAGGAGCAAGTAAAGGAAAGGGGTCCAGTATCCCAAGTTACCTATGAAAGGTAAGACCCAAAAAAGCGTGCGACAGTAAAAAAAAACAAGAAAATTTGGAGAAAAATCCGTGAAAAAACTTGAAAGAAATCAAAATAAGCCGTAGAAAACCCAAAAAGAAAGAAATCAAAAGCAGTCCAAAGAAAACAAGGAAAGCCACGAAGCACGGACTAACAACCCGAAAGGATCGTAAGCATGATGATGGGGAGGACTCAGAATCCAGTTGTCAAATCAAGACTTTAGGACCCTAACGAATCACCATGCCTGTGTGATCCAACACTAAGCAAAAAGTTCCCAGTCTAACCGCTACAGGAGGAGAAAACTCAAAACCTGGTTCACACGACTGACCCGTGAATTTTCTTGTAGTAACATGTTTAAGTAAAATTTCATTTCATTTTTCATTTTCTTCGGAAAATGAATTTTGTTTTAGCATTCATTTGAAAGAAATTTTGATATTTTCAAAGTGAATGGATCAGTCATATTAGCATAAAAGAGCATTCAACTACCTGTAGAAGCGATGGGTGACTCCTTTAATAAGTGTTAGAGATGTGGTACTGCCGATCCCTCATTCTCGTAGGGTCACTGGGTCAGGATCGTGCTACTACCTCTCACATATGCCTAGGTGGTTCTTTCATCACTTGTCTTAACCCCGAACCATCCTACTTACAGCCTTGTTTGATGACCCACATATAAGAAAGGCTATACGCGCACACTTATGCCTCGTACATAAGTGCAAAAACCAGACCAAGAAGCAAGAAAGAAAGGAAAGAAAATGGGGGTGAGAGAGAAGAGGAGACGATCCACCTAAAAGAGGACAGAACAAAGGTGGTTCGATCCTCAAAACAAAGTAAAAACAGACGGCCCCGACATTCCAACGACTCGAGTCTGACGGAACCTACTACACCTACCCACGATAGAGGTCTGACAACCCTCACAAAGTCTAAGTCCTAAGAAATTCCACTGCTCACAAAAAAGGGAAACACACTAGGCCCCAAGAAAGGGCACACTCCCTCATTGAAGTGAGCAATTGAAGGGAAAAGGAGAAAGGGAAAAATTCCAGAATATCCCAGAACACGACCTAAATGACTAGGCACAACACATCAGGATGATCCAGAATCTCATATCGAAGAAATTCAAAGGGCATAACCGAGGACTCCCCAAACCTGACCACCTAGGACTATCTAACCTTCAGACTACCCCTGCTCCGGACTAGAGCATGTAGGCCCAAGACTTACTCCCTCACTAGGCTAAAGACAAGACTCAAACCAAACTAATCATTAAATTAAAATAAAATCAGAACAAATTGAACTGAAGTAAGTCATGACTCGAGTCGTCAGAAGGCAAAAGAAATAAGCCGTCACAAGAATAAAGTAAGAATAAAGTCAAGCACCGTACGTGGTATAAAGGGGGGCAGCCATAGGGGCAGCAAATCACGAAACCCGAGCCACAACAAAGAGGCAGCTGCAAGGGCAGCAAGAACAACAAAACCGAGCCTCCGCAGGTGGTGCAAAGGGGCTGCACAAACAACAAGTACGGAGCCCCCAAGCAGGTGCCAAGGGGCAGTAAAAACAACAAAGGAACCGAGCCCCAAATAGATGTCAAAGGGGGCAGCAAAAAAACAACAAGAACCGAGCCTCCAAGCAGGTGCCAAGGGGCAGTAAAAAAAAAAGCAAAAGAACCGAGCCTCAAACAGGTGTCAAGGGGGCAGCCACAAGGGCAAATGAACAGCAAAACCGAGCCCTATGCAAGGTTAAAACCGAGCTACCACCTGCTCAAAACAGGACCAACTCCAAGGCCAAAACCAAGCAGTTAATAGACTCAAAATAGGATCAAATTAAAGCCAAACCAAAGCTACATAAAGCCCCAAACCGAGCCTCCAACAGGCCACAAACCGAGATGCAGCAGAGCATCAAACTGCAGCCCAATCAAGCACAAGGGACCCCAAAAGTTATGCTAAGCTTTCCCCACTTTTTCTCACTTTTTATATTTTCCAATAAGTTGAAGCTCTTTCACATATGCAATAGTGTGACAAAAGAAATAAAACAATCACATATGACAATAAATGGTTCTCCAACAAATATTCCAATGCGAAAATTACTTCCACCAATGCATCCCCCAACGTTTCAAAAGCCGTGACACAAGTTGGGCACCAAAAGCCCCCAAAGCTACAAACTATTTTTCAAATTTCAGCAAGACATAAGATAGAAAGCAAGCGTGGAGGTGGAAGAACCCCCCGAGATAACATTCGAATCATGCCAACAAGAAAACTTTAAAGTATCCCTACACATAATATGTTCCAACTTGAAATAATGAGAATAGAGAACAACTAAGTAGCCGTGGAGCTTTAAAATGTTTAAGAGTAATGTTAGCATGAAGCCTCTCCACCCAACTTTCTCTTGACTTCCCTCTTTCCTTCCCTTGCCCCCTTTTTTCTCTCTTTCTCTTCTTTTTTTCTCTCTTTTTTTTTACTCTTTTCTTTCACTCTTTTCTTTCCTCTTTCTCTCTTCTCTTAAAAACAAAGAAAATTCAACACATGCCTTAAGCCAAGCAAAATGCCACACTCCAACATGTATTAAGTCATGTATTAGAGCAAGTAAGAAGAAAATAAAGAAGAAATACCACATTCATAAGCACACATCTCACAAAGAGGTGATTCCCACCATTCACCCACACATCTCACAAAGAGGTGATTCCCCCCATTCACTCCAAATTTTAAAATAGGCTCCTCATATTTTGTAAAATAAACATCCCACAAGTTTCAAAATTTTGAAGAATAGAGGCCACCATATTTCAAGCAAATAAGTAGCATAAGTGAAAGAGGAGCAACATATTTATAAGGCCTACACATGAAACCCAAGCCCTTCAATCAAACATGCTTCTCCCTTCCCTTTTTTTTTTAAATGCTAAAACAACATTGCAAATTTCAAAGGCTAGAAGTATGCATATACAAATCTCAAAGCTTAGATAAAAGAGAGCCAATCATGGAGTAAAAGGACTCCAAAATAATCTTCAGAACATGCTAACAATAGGAACTAAAGTATGCATGAACTTTCCAAGTGAAGCACATTGACATGAAGACATATTGGTAGGGAGAGTAAAGCAAGCCACTTAAAACCCTCATCTCAAAATCCAACATCAAAGCCACATGTATTCAACACCATTTTTCATGAAAACAAGAGATAATTGAGCTTGTAATAAGAATATAAAAGAGATGTTAAGAGACTAGCCAAGCTAGAATTTGCCACCAAAAGAGCTTCTCAAGCAATAGACATGCCAAACCGTAAAATAAAAAAGGATATACCTTAGTAGTGCAATAACCAAACAAGCCAAAGTGTCGAGTGAGCCAACAGGGAGGCCGAGAAGCCCAGCCGAGAGTTCGAGCAAGCAAAGGCTCGACCAAACTCAAGAGGAGAAAGAAAACAGGACCTCTCCAACCTCTCTCACACACACACAGTGAATCAAGTAGAGAGAAGAAGAGCTAGCAGCACCTCCCCCACGAAAAGAATTCGGCCAACCAACCTTGAGAACATCCCAAAGTGGGGATTAAACAGTAAGAGGGGAGGAGGAGAGCTCAGCCAACCTAACTCACCCAAGACTCAACCCAAGCCGCAACAACTCACCCTGCTCCACCGAACACAGGGATGGGTTAAACCGTCATAACAAGCCACACACAAGGAGAGAATCGAGAGAAGAAGGAAGAAGCATTGGGAAGGAGAGAAGAAACTTCCCCATTTGTGCCAAGTGACAGACACGACAGATGCCAAATGCTCGAAGAGGAAAGCCCACGGCCTCGAGGAAGGAGGAGCTCAAGCAGAGTGCCTTGCAGGGTCACTTTCTCTTGCATGAAGAGGACGGGCCGAGGTGTAATGGGATGAGACGGGACGAGGGAGAGAGGCTCACTCGAACCAGAGCTAGGGCAAGGGCGCACGATCCCGCGGGAGGAAAGAAAAACAAGGCGCGGGGCGAGCCAGATTAGCGCGGGGATGGAAAGAATAAATGGGTTTTGGATTTAGTTAAAGGGGAAGGGAGTTAAGCAATTAAATAAAATATAAATTAATATTATATAATTTATTCAAAATGTGCCGAATTTCTCATCGTTCCCTCACGCTTGACCCGACCCGCAATGCATGTCTTAATCTGATAGTGTCCGAAGTATCGTGGAGGAAGATTCTTGCTAATCTGTCTTCTATTGAAAGGTCTCAACATCAAATAAACCATGTCCTCGGGTTCGAATTATATCACCCTCCTATGACCATAAGTCTTCCTCTTAATGATTTATTGGGCTCACAATAGATGTCCCTTGAGCTCTACTAATATCCTGTCCCTCTCCTTCAACCAATGGTCTAAACTGGATACCGGTGTAGGGCTATGCTCATGGTGTATCAAGGGAGGCGAATCCCGCCCATACAAGATCCTAAAAAGGGTGGTATGTGTTGAAGTATGGTACGAAGTATTGTACCAATACTCAGCCCAAGCAATCCATTTTTTCCAAAGCTTCGACATGTCTCCACACTCCTATTGAACACCTCTGTTTGACCATCTATTTGGGGATGATATGGTTTACTCCTCTTTAGGACTATCCCTTGTAACCTGAACAGTCCTTTCCAGAAATGGCTGAAAAACTCCTTGTCCCTATTAGATACAATAGATTTCATAACATCATGCAAATGAACCACCTCCCATATGAATATCATGGTGACTGAGACAATAGTGTAAGTGTGTTGTAATAGAATGAAACAGTGCATACTTGCTCAAGCAATCCACTACAACCAGTATCACTGTAAACCCCTCAGATGGCGGCAACACTTTTATAAAATACATCATCATCTCTTCACAAACCTAGGAGCTGCAGTAACCCTCCTGACACCATAATCAAATACTTGTGTCATTGGCACAAATCTCATCTCGCCACCATGTCTTTTACATCTCTGCGCATCCCCACCCAGTAAAGCTTAGTCGATAGTAGACTGAATGTCTTTTGTAACCTTGAGTGCCCCTAATTGTGTTGACGTAAAACTCCAATAGTTTGGGGATGTACCCCGTGCCGTTGATGCCACAAATCATCCCTAGTAGAGTAGCTGTTTCCCCATCAGTGCGTACCCTGGACAACTGTTTAAATCCTTCAGTAACTTTGTCCTAATCTTCCTCAGTCCTTCAAATGCTCGCTCTCTGTCTCGAGACTTCCTAATCCAAGACGGTGGTACTAATAAAGCTGACAACTGGGGTTCCTCCCTCTTCCTTGATAGTGCATCCACAGCTTTAATCTCTAATCCTGGGCGGTAGTGGATCTCAAACTCATATCCAAGTAAATTGGATAGCCACCTCTGATGCTAATCAATTGCCATCCTCTGCTGCAACAGATACTTCATGCTCCTCTGATTTGTCCAGAATATAAAGTGTCGCCCTAATAGATAGAGGCACCATTTCTAAATGGCCAACATAATAACCAACAATTCTATCTCGTACAAGGACTTAAGCCTCCTCTTAGCCCTGAGCATTGGTTGAAATAGGCAATAAGCCATTGATACTACATGAGAACTGCTATGAATCCATACCCTAACGCATCTATCTTTATCACGAATGACCTGCTGAAGAATGGAAGTGCTGATACTGAATGTTATTTATGGCTTTCTTCAGTTCGAAGGCTTGTGTTGTTGCTTCCTCCCATTTGAAACCGTCTTTCTTCAGCTACTTCAAACAATACAAATTTACGTAATTTTCACGCTTTATTTCCCTTTTATAATAATTTTACGCTGGCACACCAACGCCCTAGCCTAAGAGTGTGGCACACTCGCGCCCAGACAAGGTACGCTTGTTCCACCTCGCGGTGCACTCGTGCCTTTCTCTCAAGCGTACACCATGCCTATGCCCCTGCATAGCACACCCGCACACCGGTCAGTTAAAAGTCCTATTTAGGAAGGTTTTGAGGTGGTTTTTGCACCCTAATTATATATAGAAATGTATGGAGACTTGGGAGGGGGCTTGGACCATTGTGGAAGCTTTCTTCAAGAGTTTTAGGGTTTCTTGTCCTCTTTTGGGGAGGAACCCTTAGGGTTAGTTGTACTTTAAGTTTTGAGATATTTTTGTATGAGATAGAGAGATTGAGGGTTGTGTATGAAGGATATTATAGAGTAATTTCATTATATAGCGGGATCCGGTGAATTGCGGAGAATATTTTGCTTAGTTGTAAGTTTGTGTATTTTATTTCATTGGAATCTTCAATGTGCTTAATGAATGTTTATGTGCTTTTCTACCCATATCTTGTAGTTAATCTTCTTTCATGTTCATATGATGTAAGGATAATGTTTTTCTAATTATTTTAACCATGATTTTTTTCCGGTAAATATTTTGTGTTTTGATTATATTAATCTTTTGATCGCCATTTACTTAATCTGATCAATTAGGTGATACATAAGTTTTCCTCCAAAAGCTGAATAGGTTTGGCCCGAAACGGTTCAGATGAAAGAGGGGGTTGAACTGGCCCCTCCCCCCTTCATCAGCAAGAATTTTCCCACGATTTATATTTTCATTTTCTGTCCATCCCCTTCTATTTAGATTTGTTTTTATTCCTTAGAGTTTAGCTTAGGTTATTTTCTGATTATAGTTTGTGAGGACAGCCACCGGTGTCTTGGTTTCCCCTCTAGGGTCGTATCCAATGGATAGAGTAGTGATCCGGCTATATCCCTTTCCCCTGTTGGTGATTATGCTCTTCGACTTCCACCTCCACCCTCCCTCCTTGCCGCTAAACGCTGTCGTCCAGCAATCCAACCGACCACCAGCATCTCCCAAGTCTTTTAGATCTTCTTGTTTTGCATTTCAGCCACTCTCCTGCACTTCTAAGCCTTCCCCGACCCTATCCACCCCTGAAGACCATTCCCAGCCAGAGGTTTTCCCGCAAGCCCCAGCTTCCAGTTGCCAATCACCCTTGCACCACCTGTTGTGCCACATTCTCATTAATCCCTCGTCACCCGACAACCATCTAGTAACCACCTGTTGTGTCATTCTTCCTATCAGCTTTCTTGATGTAATAGAACTCATCACCCTCCACCAATACAAAAGAAGGCGGGAACAAACACGATTTAGGAGTATCTGAGGCGTGAACACCCGCAAGGGCAGCAGCATAAGTTCTGTCCGAAGCTATCACCAATTGAATGAGGCGAGGTGTTAGTAGCAGTGTAGAGTGCAGTCGAGGAAAAAGCAAACAACGAAAAAGACAATTAGGGCAATAGAAGCACGACAAAAGGAAATTGATGAGCGAACCCCATCATCTACGAGCACGACGATGCAACGGAACCGATGAAGACGAAGAAAGGAGAAAAGGTGATTAAATGTGGAAGACAACGAAAATCGCTCATCGAGCACGACGAAGGACGAAGCAGACGAAGTCGATGAGGCGCGAACTCTTTCGAGCACGACGAAGCGACAAAGTCGATGAAGACGATGAACGATGTAGGTGATTCAACAAAGCAGAAGATGGAAATCGCCATCAGGCGAAACCCTAACAGAGACTTTCGCGATAACATTCTTACATTTATATATATATATATATATATATATATATATATATATATATATATGTTTGTGCGCAAGCCCTGTCTCATTGGTAGCGGCTTCGGCGTAACACCCTCAGGTCGCGAGTTCGAATCCTGCCCTCACGAGCAAATTCGAATTTGCACATGTATTGTAAGGGGTCCGCCCTCGGTCGATCTTTTATATATATATATATATATATATATATATATATATATATATATATATATATATATATATATACACACACACACATACATACATGTCTCTTCGTAGACATCCGATAAAATTGGGACGATACAAAGAAGACTAGCATGGCCCCCGCACAAGGATGACATGCATAAATTGAAAAATGGTCCAAATTAAAAAAAAAAATACACACATTCATACATACATAATAAATAATTAGATCCAAATTTTTTATAAGGTTATATTTTTTATAAGGTTATAAAAAAAAATAAAAAATTTTGAATTTTCTTTCCAACAGAATAAGTGTACAAAAAACTTTATATAATATGCACAAAATGACATTTCAGAGATTTATCCACAGACAATATTTTCAAAACTAAAATTTTCAAATAGAACATTTTGTAAAATATCAGTTTTTAAACAACAGATTATCTAAAATAACTTTTGAACTGAGATTTCATACAGTCATAGCTGTCCCAACGAACCCTGAATTGAAAAAAAAGGGAAAACCCCCGTAATTATTGAGAAGAAGCTTGAGGTTAACCATAGAAAATTTTAACGTTCGTGCCTAGGTCTTTTTCTAATTATAAAACTTACAACATTTATAATAGAAAGCTTAAATATTATATTCAGAAGTTCATGGATTTTAGAGTTGTTTGATTGAGAACTAATTGACTTAAAAATATCCTTGGTAAATGAAAATATTGAAATCACACCAGATTATGAATCTTGAGATCTGTTTAGGATCAAGAAGAGGGGAATTAATAAAATGGTTAAGTTATTAGAAATTAATAAAAATTCAACCCTGAAATGATATTTCCATGTATGTTATTACACTAATATAATCTTGTTAGAGAATCAAAAAGTCTCACATGAGAGCTATGAATATCATTTGAGTCTTAATTAGATATTAGATAACTTGATGGAAACTAAAATATAGGGAATTTATATAATATAAATTTACGTGATTTGCCTATGTAAGTAAGCTTTATATTTTATTTCTCTTTTATCATAATTTTACGCAAGAGATAAGTATTTTGTTTGTATTTTACAAGAGATGGGTACGGAGCGCAGCTCAGGGAACAAAATGGTGCAATTTGGCCAAGTAACTAGGCATTCCCGCACCCAGAAACAGCTTGCCAAAGCCAGTCCCAAGAGCTCGGCACACTTGCGCAGAGACACCACACGCCTGCACCACCTTGCGGCACGCTCAACACCCATGCGCAGCACACCCGCGCACTGGTCTGCCGATAGACTTATTTGGGAAGGTTTTGAGGCAGTTTTTGCACCGTAAATATATATAGAAACATATGGAGACTTGGGAAGGGGCTTGGACAATTGTGGAGGCTTTCTTCGAAAGCATTAGGGTTCTCTTCCTCCTTCATTGGGGAGAAACTCCTAGAGTTGTACTTTGAGTTTTGAGGATTTTTGTATCAGAGAGAGATTGAGGATTGTGTATGAGAGAGATTGTATAGTACTTTTATTGTACGGCAAGGATCCAGTGAATTGTGAAGGACACTTGGCATGGTTGTATGTTTGTATTTTTCTTTCATTTGAATCTTCAATGCGTTTAATGAAAGTTTGTGTTTTTCTATCTCTGTCTTAAAGCTAATCTTCTTTCATGCTCCTGTGATATGAGGATAATATTATTCTTGTTGTTTTCATCATGAGCTTTTCTTGTAAATGTTTTTTGTCCTTTCAATTACGCAAGTTGGTGTTTTAATTTTTAGATTATCATTTACTTCTAATCGATCAATTAAGTAGTTGAAACTCATGTGATCTAGAACTTCTAACCGTCGCTTAGAAGAACAAGTTAACACATGATAGCCAGTGAAATAGATATATTGTCAGTAGAAAATTGCAACTTAGATAGGCAATCAGAGAAATCCTCGGAAATGTTGCATGGTTAACTCTCTTTTAACTATAATATGGTTTTCAACTCTTCTTATGGCATAGACAACAGTTGTAAACTATCATGTATAGGAACTCATATGAAAATATAGAGAATATTATCCAGGTGTCATAGGTGCATGAACCTCAGCCCCTCTAAATGACTCAAAGTCGTTACCTGCCAATTTTATTACTGCTCTATTTAGAACTATTAGATTTTCCTTCAAGTACTTAGGTCATTTCAAACTGGATTCAGCGATGTGGTACATTAGAATTTTCTCTATTAAGAATATTTTAACAACTATCCTTTAATCGATACATGGACTAATAATCCATATATTACTTGATCCACACATTTACTTGCGTGATTGACCGACCTGCCTCATAGCATATTTCGAGCATCACTGTTCCGTCAGCGGCCGGCGATGTTGTCATGTGATACCCTCTCACAAATTTTCGATAGTACCCAGTGAGGCCTAAGAACACTCTTAAATCCTCCAAGCTCCTCAGGAAAGGTCAGTCAACATAGCGTTGATCTTGTACTATTCTGCTATTACCCCTACCTTGGTCACCGCATGTTCTAGGTATTCCACTTGTGACTATGCCAAGGAATATTTCTTCAAGTTGGCAAACAACTAGTTCTCTCTCAATGTCTCCAATATGTTCCTCGATTGTCTCATATGCTCTGCCTCGATACGAATATAGATCAGGATGTCAAAAAAAAAAAATGACAGGACGAACTTTATGAGGTAAGACAGAATAAAGCCTATTCATGAGAGACTGAAATATGGTCGGAGCATTGGTAAGTTGAATGACCACCAAATACATAACCTATTCTTCATGAGTCCTGAACAATGCCTTGTGTACATCCATTAGCTTCATCCCGATCTAATAGTATCTTGACTTTATATTGATTTTTAAGAAGATGATGCTCCAAAAAATTCACCTAACAACTCATCAATTATCAGGATAAGAACGTTGTCCAGTATAGTTTCCTTGTTCAAAGACCTGCAATCCACAAAATCTCCAACTCACGTCCTTTTTCTTCACCAATAAAGCTGGATTGGAAAAAGGAGCTCACATTTGGTATGATAATCTCTGCTTCGAACATCTCTCAGATCAACTTCTCTATCTCATCATTCTGAATCTGAGGATATTGGTATGTTCTGTTGACTTCATTTTCAATGAGGTATAATTCTTCTTCTTAGAACCTAAGATCTAGCCTATGACTCTCTTATTTGACCATCCTAGAGGATTAGTGACGGGACCCACCTTTTTGAAAAAACTCAAACCATCTCCCGACACTTTTGTGAAGCCTCATGTGAGTGGTCTCAAGCACTCAAATTTTACTTGCAAGGGCAAAAGACCAGCATATGGAGGCCCAAAGAATGTTCCCGTAGGGTTTAAAAGCTTTAGGGCACTCTCTACGACTTTCATACATTCGCGCACACAAATCGATAAACTTGTCTGAATGACCCAGGATGACAAAACGAACTGCGCCGGTGCGTCCAGAACGTCGATTTTAGCCTAGGACACCTATATTATTTGGGTTCATTGCACGAAAAATAACGCGCAAACTATTATTTAAATTCGACACGATTATTGAAATTCTTCAAATATCACCGGATGACGAAACGGACTGCGCTGTTGCGTCCGGAGCGTCGACTTTGCCTTGGAGAGACATCCCTTTTGGTATGACTTCATGCACGAGCAAATAGTGCACGAATCGGGAAATATTTAATATTAATATTAAATATTATAAAACTAATAAAAAAAGAGCTTTTATATTCCTCCTAAATCCCTAACCGTGCACACCCGGGCCCCTCTTCCCTGTAGCGATCTTTCTTTCTTGCTCGACATTTCGCCCGAGCTCGATTCCTCCCATTCGCGTGCCCTAGCTACCCGGTTTGGTCTCTAGCGACCCCTCCTCCATTTACGAACAGGCCGAACCAGGCGCTCTTGCGTCCCTGTCCTATTCGAGCCTGACTCGCCCTCCTCTTCTCTTGCCCGCGGCTCGCCCCCTCGAGCCCCGCTTAGCCGAGCGACTCCCCACTCGCGAGCTTGCTCCGTGTCCGACGCTTCTCCTTCTCGAGGTTGTATTTCCTCCTCCCTTTACCTGACTTGGCCACCATTGAGGCTGTTAGGTAAGAATAATTTCTCTCATTTTCCTATAAGGTCTCTGCTCTGGGGTAAGGTTAGGGTGGTTGAAAAATTTTTGAGAGGGGGAGGTGCAGCCAATTTGCTTTGTGATTTCTGTGATTATTCCTTCCTCCTTTTCTCTCTTGGTTTCGGATTTGCTTGAGCTTTTGTTGTTGAAATTGTGGCAAATTGTTGAAGCTCAAAAGGAAGGGAAGTGCTGTTAGTTCCGTTCCGTGAGCTTGTAGCTGGTTCTTTTATCTTTTCCTGCTCTTTCGGCTTTGGGTTGGCCAAAATTTGTGCTATTAAGGCTTTGGTTCATTATTGTGGTTATCAATAAGTAGGTAAGACTCTCTCTCCTTCTTCTAATTTCTTCTAAAGTCTCTTATTTGGTTGAAGATTCCTAAATGAAACCCAATGCCGTCCACTTTGGGCTAAATCATCTTTATTAAACTAATGATCTTGTGAAAAATATGCCGCAAAATGCAAAATAATCTTGTAGGGATTGTGGGAAGAACGTAAAAGTCAATCTTAAGGTAGACAAAATGTTATTATGACCGGGTTCTATGCTTAAAACAATGCTATTTCAAATGGTCTTTCAAAAAACTCTCATTCAGGTTAGAATTGAGAGCACCGCCAATGGTCTTTGCTATTGTTGGAAATGTGGATTTTTTTTAGGCTAGCAATGTCATTTTTTTTTATGAACACTAAAGCCCTCTCATATGTGGCATTAGTAGGCATAAAGGTGGCACATTTTGCAAAATCTGAAGTATGCATGGTATTATTTTGCAAAACCTGAAAGTGAAAGGGTTCCTTTTTTGCAAAATGTGGAGGTTTGGAGGGGTGTGCTCTCTTTGAAAGTGTAGGAAGTTTGAGTGACATGAATGAAAGGGTGGAGTTGTAGGTGGTGAAAAATGTAAGGTCATAGAAATTCCCCTTCACTTTCCCCTTGTTACAGTTTTGAAGGTAACTTCTAAATGTTTATGTGGTATTACACTTTGGAATGTTTTGATGTCTATGTTAAAGTTGTAAGAAAAATGCTTTCACACTTGCTATACATTCATATATAAGGCATTTATATTTGTTTATTGTTCACATCATTGAAATTGATATTAAGAAGCTTATGTTGTTGATTGGAAGAAATTGAGAAAAGAGAGAAGGTGATTGGTGGTATATGCTTCATGATGACATGTTTAAAATGGTACTTTGGGGTTGTCTTTGCTCTCTACTTGCCTCTTTTATATTTAGTTTGCTGGAATATATTTTAATGTGACATAAACTTCATGTTGGCATGTTTAAAATGGTACTTTGGGGTTGTCTTTGCTCTCTACTTGCCCCTTTTATCATTTAGTTTGCTGGAATATATTTTAATGTGACATAAACTTCATGTTGGCATGTTTAAAATGGTACTTTAGGGTTGTCTTTGCTCTCTACTTGCCCCTTTTATCATTTAGTTTGCTGGAATATATTAAAATGTGACATAAGCTTTATGTTGGCATGTTTAAAATGGTACTTTGGGGTGGTATTTGCTCTCTACTTGTTCCTTAGTAGAATAATCTTTAAAGCACGATTAAGGCCACATTCTAGTTTATATTTTGGCAAGCTTGAAAAGTTGCAGGGTTTGAAAAATCTAAAAGTTCTCATACAAAACTCGGAAGGTTTCAATGCCTTATATTTGAAAGATTTGAAGCTTTTCATGTTCTTTTTGGAAAGTTTGGAAAGTGGAAATGTTTTATATTCGCAAAAGTTGTGAAGCTTTAAATGTTTTATTTGAAAAATCCAGAAGGTTTCGATGCTTTATATTTGAAAAATCAGAAGCTTTTCACGTTCTTTTTGGAAAGTTTGGAAAGTGGAAATGTTCATATTTGCAAAAGTTGTGAAGCTTTAAGTGTTTTATTTGAAAAATTCAGAAGGTTTTGATGCTTTATATTTGAAAATTCTGAAGCTTTTCACGTTCTTTTTGGAAAATTTGAAAAGTGAAAATGTTTTATATTTGCAAAAGTTGTGAAGCTGTAAGTGTTTTATTTGAAAAATTCGGAAGGTTTCGATGCCTTATATTTGAAAAATTTGAAGCTTTTCACGTTCTTTTTGGACAGTTTGGAAAGTGGAAATGTTTTATATTTGCAAAAGTTGTGAAGCTTTAAGTGTTTTATTTGAAAATTTTGGAAGGTTTCGATGTCTTATATTTGAAAAATCCGAAGCTTTTCACGTTCTTTTTGAAAAGTTTGAAATGTGGTAATGTTTTATTATGACGATTTTGATTTTGCTTGAAAATTTGAAAGTCTTTAGAGTTTCTTTGAATTGCTACATTGAGGTCTTCTTTTAAGATTTGGAAGTCCCAAAATGTTGCTTTTACGTAATTTTAAATTGTTATATTCTTGTTGTCTTGAAAACTTCAAATATTCCTTTTGAGTCTGATTTACATGATGTTTTTGGGAGTTGATTTGATTATTATTTTTTTAAAAGGAATTTAAACGCATTTAGGTTGACTCACCTGCAGTTTCACTCCTGGTTTTGCTGATTTAGTTTGGGTGGGTCGATCTCCTTCGCTTATTTAGTTTTATTTTCTTCTTTTTAACGGTTAAGTTAAAATAGGGAATTTCTTATTTAATTGGGAAGCATTTAGGAGACATTTGAGTAGTTGGAAATCTCTTAATCAAGGGAGAACACCTTAAATCACTCCAAGCACAAGTCAAAGTGTATGTTTCCTAGAGTGTAGGAGCACACTTTAGGTGAGAGTCATCCTACCTAATCCACAGTGCAGCCTTCCTAGATTTTAGGAACACACTCTAGGTGAGAGCCATTCTACCTAATCCACAGTGTAGGTTTTCTAGAGTTTAGGAGCACACTTTAGGTGAGAGTCATTCTACATAGTCCACAGGGTAGATTTCCTAGAGTTTAGGAGCACATATTAAGTGAGAGCCCATCCACCTAGTTCACAGTATAGGTTTCTTAGAGTTTAGGAGCACACCCTAAGTGAGAGCCTACCCACCTAATTTGCAAATAGTGAAGCTAGGCACTCGATCCTAATTCACAAATTGACTAAGACACTAAGACAATAAGGATACACTGAGAGGTAGTTCACGCTTCCCTAATTGAATTGATTTTGAAATTCCCACCATGACTTAACCTACAAAAATACTCAATGCTTCGAGATTTGAGTTTGAACCTTATACTCAAATTTTCCTGGCAATTTGGGATATTTCCAATGTCACATAAATCATCATCCCCCGATCTTTTATATGTGACATTGCCTTATTTTATTCATTTTTTTTTAGGATTTGTTTCAAGTCTTTGTGGGTCATTTTCAATTTTACTTGGGCTTCCTGTGTGCTACTTTGTCATTTAGTCTTTTATACATAAATATATGTTTGTCCTACTAACTGAATTCATTTATTTTTACCTGCAATGTTAGCTTCATTCACAGGTACAACAATAACAAGAAATTCAGGTACATAAAGTTCATAGTATATTGTACTGCATTTTATTTTGTTGTCTCTTATTGCTTCCTTTTTGGTATATATTTTGCTGCTTACTTACAGTATACATTCTATTGCTTCTTTTTAGTATACATTCTGCTGCTTATTTTCAGTATATATTCTACTGCTTGTTTTTTTTAACCGTACATTCTACTGCTTCCTTTTAGCGTACATTCTACTGCTTCCTTTCTACATTTCCTTATAGCATAGTTAGCTTCTTGTATGCTTTAAATTAACTACAAAAACCTTAGGATATAGTCTGGCTTAGGAGAGACACAATAACAAAGAACAAATTTAACAATATTACACATTTACATATAAAACACACAATTTAAAACTACTACATGAAGCATGAAGCAAATCTTCGTGGGCAGCACAACAACGATGCAGCGGATGAAGGAGGGCAATATACAGCAACAAAACGGGTCTACATCAGCAAAAAACCTTCCTTTAGTTTAAATAACGACCCTAGGACTTCGAGGTAGTTTGTTTAGCGCAACGTAAATCCTCGCCTTGTCTTTTAAGCTTTTACACAACCCTGTTGTGCAATATAAATCCTAATACTTTTAGGACTCCGAGGTTACCGTACGGTACGGTGTAAAACCTCCTATCCTTCTAGGCTATTTGCACAATCAGATATCATGCAAATGTAAGCCCTAAATTATAAAAATAAATTACATGATTGAACTTTAAATAACATCATTTCAAAGACATAAAACCAAATAATATGATAGTTGGGAGGTCACTGGAGTTTTCCTCATATCTGTGACATCCCCTACTCTTCATTCATTTGGATTCCTTAAAATGATTGTTCCTACTTGAGCCGCTCTCTTTTGATTTTTCCATGTCCAATCATGAAAACCTAAACTTTAAAAATCTTGAAGACAGAACCAATAATCTTAATCGAGAGTTTTCTTAGGTGACTTCGGTCATTTAAGATGTAATTAACTATAAGGATTTGCCTCTATAGGGAACTAAGAACTGAGGTAAAATAAACTCTATCTAATCCTTATATTAGGTAGTGAAACTTGTCGGGCTCACAAAAGGTTTCGCAGATCAACGGGTGTCATAAAACTCTTTAGTTTAGGTGGTTAAGTCTACTATCAAGTGGTATATCTATTTCTCAGGATGGTGTATTACTTGTGGTATTGCGCTCAGCCATCTAAACTATCAGATATATGAGACCCGTTTGGTCTCATCATTATTTTAAAAGTAAAATACAATTTTTCAAAATCACTTATATATATTAAACTATATATTTCAAATCTAAATTTATTTTCAAAATTAATCAGCCGACATGATCTAACACTGATAGGAGGAACTTCATTCAATGTAATGGTATGTTCGTGCTCGCTCGGTGGCGGCAATTTGCTAGCTATTGAAAGAGGTCAGAAAACTATTGTAGAAGCTCTTGAACACACTCGGCGAACTATACGAACTCAGGCGCTCGAATATCCTATATACTCTACAATGCTACTAATAGTCCAACCTGCTCCATGTATCGACTTGATCATGGTTTTGAGTGAGACTATGGTTCTGCATAGGTTAGCATTCCTCCTCTCATTACCACCTTCCTCTCCTCCACCCTAATCTCCATTATCAGAGATTTTCAATCGACCTTCATCTCCCTAATCGTCTGTAGCCACTTCATCCACAGAATCATATTATTGTTTCTCAAGTCCAATATAAGGAAGTCCACCACTTGTAGCTATGTAGTGTCAATACTAATCCTCTGCAAATTCTTCGACTTTTTTTCACCATCCTTGTCCTCATCATGACCCCAAAGCTTCCCGTATCTACTAACTTCAACACCATCTGGTATACGATCTGATTTAAGATGAAATTGTGAGTGGCACCGCTATCTACCAACATCACTACCAGCTACTTCCTGATTTGTCCCTTCATCTTTATGGCGTGATTTCGATTAAATCCCACCACTGAGTTAAGGGACACCTCTATTACATCCAAGTGTAAGTGCTCCTCTCCCTCTACCGTTTCTTCCTCTGAGTCCTCACAATCTGCATCCTCCCCTCACAAGCTAAAAGGACCTAAGCATGCGATCATTGAACCGGTGGCTTAGGGCATACTCTCATCACATCAAAAACATAATCCTTTTTTTCTCTTGTTCTGCTCCGCTGCCTCTGTGAGGCGCTTGAAGTTGAACCAGGATGGGCCCTCGTATTCCTCTCCTTCGGCGCCTCCTTTTGAAATGGCACCGTATAGGCCCTCGGTGTCATGGTTGTTGAGGTACTCTTGTTCAATCCTCCTATGATTCTCACTTTTGCTAGTCTTCTTCATATGGTTCTTATCTTCTACCATTTGAACAAGCTTCATCATCTTCCTCATTCTCCGCGGTCTCAATGGTCGGAGTGTTGCCCATAAGTCAGGCTCTAGACCCTTCATGACGTTTCCCTCCAATCCTACTTCAGAAATACCCCCAAGCCATCCCAAGAATAGCTTGAACCTCCAACAAAATTCCATGATAATCCCCTCCTGAGTTAAGGCATAGAATTGCTCCTGTAGGTCTTCTTCCCGAATACACTAAAATGTTTCAACAAGCAATCATTAAATTACTCAAATTAATAGATTTGGTATCTAGCCTCTCTCCATTGAAACCTTGCTAGGGCTTTCCCTTTCAAACATAACCTTGTCGCCCCCATTTAATCCATTCATCGAGAAGTATTACTCCACCTAATATACCCACCCATGTGCATCTTCACCATCGAAGATTAACATCTTCAACTTCTAACCCTAGCATCACAACCCTAACTTCCTCTCCATCTGGTGTTGAAACTTTCTCCTTCGATCATAGCCATACCTCATTTAGATTTCTCTTCTTCCTTCTCCGTGCTCTTCAATAACCACTCCTCCATGTTTCGACATAACCCCCTCCATCCAAAATCTCTAATCCACCCCACCCCCCCCCCATCGGAGTCCTAGGAGGGAGTTCTTGATGGTGGATGTCTTCCTCATTTCCTCATGTTCGATCTCTTTCCATTTTGATTTGGTCACAGATTTTTCGGTCAACCCTCAATTAGTTTTGCAAATTGAATCATCAGCGTGGTCATGGATTGCATCTTAATAAGTTTCCTTATAATCTCCTCCAAATTTTCAAATCGGTTGTTAATAGAGGAAAATAATTCCTTCATCCCAGATTTAAGTTACCCTACCTCTCATTCAAATCTCTCATCCAAAACATCAACTTTCATTGCTAACATTTCTCCAAGATCATGTTCTTATATCAATTTGTTACAAATCGGAGCCAAAATCAACAAACAACTTGCAGGAATTATGTGGGAAGAAACCTAAATTAGGGTTAATCAATTAATACCAATCAAATAAGCATGATACAAATATGATCTACGATTCGATAGGTAGATCATATCTCCATAAATCCTAAACACCGTTAGGAACAAGATGACCAAAAAGAAAACATGCATGAAATAAAACACATAACACAAACACTAGCTAATTAGCCCACATAAAAACCACTTAAGACCCATTAAACTTCCCCCCAAAATCCCCCTTAATTCCTATTCTCATATACGGATGTCAGGAGGATTCCGCCCTTTTAGCTGGGCCGACAGGTTAGGCTGGGCAGCTTCAGTCCAAGATGATCCCTCCTGGACCTGCATAACAACAGCGTATCATATTCTCATCTTGTAGACTTGGTGCAGGTAATAAGAGTCAAAATTATCGATGGTTTCCTCTCGAAAATTGTCGGGATAGAAACTATCAAACTCACATGGTTAACCCTTTGTGATGTGTTCCATGTTCGCAATTTGTTTTGTAATTTATTTTTCATTAGGAAAATTACTTCCTATTATCAATGTAAATTTAATTTCTTCACTTTTAGTTGTGAATTTTAGGAATTAAGCATTGGGATGATGATCGGCAGTGCTAAGGAAAACGATTGAATCTATTATTTTGACGATGGACTATCAAACTCACATTGTTAACCCTTTGTGATGTGTTTCATGTTCGCAATTTGTTTTGTGATTTATTTTTCATCAAGAAAATTACTTTCTATTTTCAATGTAAATTTAATTTCTTCACTTCTAGTTGTGAATTTTAGGAATTAAGCATTGAGATGATGATCAGCAGTGCTAAGGAAAACGATTGAAATCTATTATTTTGACGATGGACTTGATGCGAATAAACAATGCCAAAGTATTTGTTCAAATTCTGGTTTTATTTCCATAAATAATGATATTATGCTATGACATTATAGGATAAGTCATCCCGATTTTCAGTATTTAAAATTCTTATTTCCCAATTTATTTTAAAGAAAAATTTATCAACTTTCCAATATGAAGTGTCAGTTTACCAAACATCATTTATTGTCATTTCCTCCCCAAATTTACAAACCAACTGTATATTTTACTTTGATTTATAGTGATATTTGGGATCTTTATAAACAACTTACACTGAAAAAAATGATTAATTATCATTACTGATGATCACAGAAGATTAACTAGGAGTAAATTTAATGAAAGAAAAATCTGAAGTGAATAATTTTTAATAATTTTTAAACCATGACACAAATAAAACTTAAAAAAAATCAAATATAATGGAGTGATAATTATAGAGAGTATTTCAAGATATTTCAAATCAATATTTTTATAAAAATGAGTAATTCATCAAAGGCCATGTGTCGACACCACACAATAAAATGATGCTGCTGAAAGGAAAAACAAACATTTATTAGAAGTAGCTAGGACATTACAATTTACAAATCAAGTGTCAAAATATTTTTGGGTGAAGTCGTTCCTACTGCTACATTTCTCATTAATAGGACACCCAATAAAATTTGAGCATTGAAACACCTTTTAATGTTTTTAATAAAATTTACCTAACAAATTGACTTTAGTCATTTTTACCTTAAACAATATTTGGATGTACTGTAGTTGTTCACATTCATAATCATATTCGAGGGAAAATTGAATACTGACAATAAAATATGTGTTTGTTAGTTATGTTCTCACTCAAAAGGGACATAAATGATTTTATCATATTTCTAAAATAATATTTGTTTCCAAGAATGTCCCTTTTTAAAAATTATAACCCTTTTTCGTCTCATCTTCAAGGAGGGATAAAACAAAGATTTAACTTTTGAATTTAAGAAATTTCTTCAAACTAAATACTCATAAAATAATATCTCCCATACTTGATTATTCAAGCTGAAATTCAAGCTATATTAGATCAGGAGAAATTCAAATTTTTTAGATATTTAAAATGACACAGATCTTCCTACAATGTCAACCTTTTTATGTTCATAATCTTATAACAGCTAACAATTAGAAATAATAATAAAAAAAACTACGACATTGGTATCATTTGGCATTGTCTACTCGAGACAAAGAACAACTTAAATGAAAGATTCTATAAATCTTTCGCATTGCATAGAATTAATGTATACTATAGGTAATGTTCTCATTGAGTCTTTAACCCATGATCAGTCCACTTCATCTTCGAGTTTTGAGTCTTCTAGTCCTGAAACTGAGTCAAGCCCAAATCATAAACTAATGATTTAAATCATTCCATTGTTGCTTGTAAAGGGATGAGGCCTTGCACCCGTTATTCATTGTCTCATTATGTCATATGAAAATCTCTTACCCATTATTCGTGCATGTATCACATATTAGTAGTGTATTGAGATTCCTAATCTTGTGCAAGATACTCTAAAAATTTCCAAGCGGAAGGTGGTTGTCTTCGAGTAGATGAAAACTCTGCATGTGCGAATTTATTGATCTACCTAAAAGGAAAAAATTGTTGCATGCAAATGAGCGTCTACAATCAAGTATAATTTTGATGGCTCACTAAAATGGTATAAGGCTCGACTAGTTGCCAAGAGATTCACTCAATCTATGTCATTGACTACATAGTCACCTCAATCGTAAACCTAAGCTCTATAAGCGTTCTTCTGTCACTTACAGCTAATCTTGACTGGCTCCTACACCAATTGAATATTAAAAAAATGCATTTTTCAACAGGGACTTAGAGGGAAAAGTGTACATGGATACATCTCCAAAATTTAATGAGAAATTAGACAAAAAAGTGTGTAAAATATAAAAAATTATGATATAGGTTGAAGTGGTCACGGAGAACGTGATTTGAAAATTTTACATTATTTGTTAAAGGTTAGGAGTATACTCAAGGGCCAGAAGATTATACAATGTTCATCAGACATTCAAAAGATGGGAAAATAGTTATACTGATTGTGTATGTGAACGCTAAAATTCTCGCCGGAGATGACATATATGAAATAAATAGGTTAAAGACTTCCCTCTCATCAATTTTTTGAGACCAATGACATAGGTTTGAGGTATTTCCCGAGCATAGAGGTTGCTAAATTGAAGAAAGGGTTTATTGTTTCCCAATGGAAGCATATTCTGGATCTTCTAGAGGAAACTCGGAGGAGTGATTGCATTTGTAGATGACAGTCCTCCATTGACCACAATCTAGTCATATGCGTGCATCTTAACTCCACATATCATAAAGCCCAAGAAAGTCCATTTGGGATCCCCCATAGAGAAGAGTATGCATTTGTCTCTCTTGATAAATCATAATCATAAAGCATCTGAAACCCTAAAAAAGTGAATCACGGAGAACCAACTCGTTAAGAACCTATATGAGCATTGAACCTTCAAAGACTTGATATGAATGGGATAGATGGGTGTGAAATAAAGGGAACACAAAGAGGAAGCAGCCATGTATTTCCTTTTAATGCCAAACCACTTAGTGGCAAAATCCAAGCAAATCTCCTGTATCATGGCCTAGGAAACAATTCTGGGTCCCAACATGAGATAAAAAACACTATCAACATAATAACAACATAAATAGAACATGAATAATTCATTTCCCAACAACATTGTTCATTGAATTGGTAGCCGCATCACAAAACCCAATCATTCGACAAACATTGGTAGGCAAAGATCATCAAACCCTCTATGATATCTTAAAAAAGAGCATGTATCCCATATTTCCTCCAATTTGGACCCAAAAGAGAATATGCACTAGTGTCGGACATTATCAAGAAGTGTTGTTCAAAGTCTATCGAGGATAGGAGAAATCAATCCATATTACGACCATTAAAACTTCTATAAATATCTTATGTAACAGGTATCTTAGACTTTCTTGTGAACTTTAGCCTCTTTAGAGAGGATTGTGAATGGCATCCCTTTCCAAGAGCCCAATGCAGCTTTGTAACGTTTGAGCTAGGTACACAAAATAAGAAAGTAAGTGTTTCTTGCTCGCTCACTCATTGTTCGCATTCTCTCCTCTTTCCCTTACCCTCAAGCTATGATTTTGTCCTACACTGATCAAAGTACTTCTCGGCTTTTGAGATTGGCCCTTTTGATGTCAATATATCCTACAATTACTTGGTTACAAACTGTTACAAGCACCATATAAATAAGATATTGTAACCATCAGAGAGCCATTCATACATTGATAAGCCTTGCAATGATTGCCAAAGAGGGGATATATTAAATCGAACTATCTAAAACAAACCATAATAATGTCAAAAAATAATTACTTCTCCCATCGTTGATTGACTGTGTCAACTTGCTGCTGCAACTTCTCTGTTGTCCAGATCAAGTGCAAAAGATCATAATCAAAGTCGGTGACCGCAATACTGGATGTTGAAGCAAGGGAAAGCTTTACACCCTGAATACAGCAACTCAACTAAGTATAGTCCTGGAAAAGGCTAAGCACGAATCACAAAGTAATTAATTATCTATAATATAACAAAAAATAGAATTAAAAGGATAAATTGAAATACCTCAATGAACTCCTTCCTTGCTGACAAATAGCATGCCTGTCTACTTTCACAGAGGTAAGACAAAAGGGCATAAGTTTCATCAGGGTCCTTGCAAAGATTCTGAAAGTTTTTCATAGTAATGATGCATGTAGATGTCCAGTTGCTCGCTCCTAAGATTTTAATAATATCAGCAGCTTTTTCCTGAAAATTTGAAGAACATCTCAGAGTGTATTCTTATTTTGAGAATTGAAAATTACTGTATATTAATGTAGAAATGATTCATACCTGCAGTAGTATCTTAAGAATAAGAGTATTATCACCGTGATCTTCCAAAGAATTTGATCGAAAAGTACCTAAAATCTGTCCTGCACGCCTGAGCAACCGAAAAAGACGTCCACTGGTTGGATTAGTTAGTTCCCCTCTTAATAGGATGTCCCCATTAGCATGCATTTCATGCTGGCAAAAAGATTTTGAATAAAGTTCTGTTTAAAATTATCAAGTTACAACTCACAGAACTTGATTCATACAACAAGAAAAACAATTTTTGTAATGCAACACTCATAGGATCTCCACTTGAAAATATATGAAGTTTATATACGCTCTCTATTTTTGTTTTTACAGGGATGGCTAAGCAACAATATTTTGGCTGCTTCAGCATTATCTTGATGAAGGCATAAAGGGTAATAAACCATAATTAACAACCATAAAAAAAGTGCCTCCATTTGTCACTACTAACAAGAAAATCATCAATACCATAAATGATATAATTTTTCGTGCCTTGGAGTAGTTACATTCACTCAAGACAATGATATTAATAGTTACTTGGGCTCAAATAAGATTAACTTCCAAAGGAAGGTGTACTCAATGCTTTTACAGCTTATAAAAATTAGAAGTTATTATTGTAATAATGATTTTGTAAGACGGCGTGTCTATGAATTCATGGTCTTATTTTAGATATAAAAAGGATCTTTAACCGGCTAAAGTTTTCCTCTTTTTTCCCTTTATGTAAAGCCAAGCTCCTTACCGCATTGCTACTACTAATATTCTAAGTTGCATCTTGATTTTCCTTAGCTCAAAGTTTTTCTTCATGTGCTCATTTCTCATTTAGCCTTCTCAGTTTTACAGAACATCAATCATAACACTATTAACAAGAAAAATTATTTGTCTGTTCATAAAGCACAGTTGGCCATTTATGAACTTCCAAGTTTTCTCTTTCTGCTTCATGGTACTCTTCCTAGTGAAAAGTTTCGACTTGTCTCAATTTTAACATTCAGTTCTATTTCGTAGTAATTATATTCATATTTAGATCCTCCTTATTTTGTAAAAAATCAAAGATACCAAAACTGCAAACGTTAATTATAACATCATTTAGATCACCGAATTATTTTCTTTCTCTATTCCAGTAATTAATAAAGTATTTCTGGTATTTTCACTCTGCAACTTGTAAAAAGTTTATCTTTCGTTGTAAAATGCAGTAAATCCAAGTAGTATTTAAGCCAATTAGCCTTGATAAATAACACCTCTTCAGCATTCTACGAAGAAAATTTAGCTAAAAAACTATATGCAAAAATAATAAAAAATATGGTTGTACATTATAATTGATTAAGATGAACAACTTACTAGAACTTGGTCCATGCACAAAGGTGTCAGTGCTCCTCGAGAAAACCAAGTATTTTTTAACTAGAAAATAAAAATAAAAGTGAGCATGAGTTAAATAAAATCAAAAGTTTATCTAATCATAATATTTTCGATATATGCAGCATTGTTTAGCAGAGGAAAAATACGTCAAGAGCAACAATATATCTTATAAGAAAAGTAGGTGTTTTTGTTGTAGTAGGGGAAATGGGAAAACACACATCTGTAAATCTGCATTCATTTAGAAGTTGTTCAAATCCTTCCAAAAAAGTGCAAATCAGTTGTTCAAATACTTCCAAAAAAGAATACTCGTATATCCTCTTTGAAGTTTATTTTCATCAATAAAGGAAGAAATTTGGAATATTAGATTCAGTACCAGAGATCATCACCACCACCTAAACATGTTGACACAACTAGAACTTGTCAAAATATCAAAAATTTGGGTTGGTGCTAGGTTGAAAGCCAAGGAAAAAAACAATGCAAGTTCAGGCAACAACAGAATCACTTAAAGCCACTTTAAATATGATAACATTGATGACTTTAAAATAAATGAGTGGTAAATTTTGAAAAAGCAAAGATAATTTATTCTATAAAGGAAATGAAGAAGAACACTTGTCGTCTATTCAAATAGTAATAACAGCTCAGCTTTAACAAATCTTGTAAATTCCAAGTTACTAAATCCTTGCAAGAACAGGGTATGAGAAATCTGAGATTTAAGGCCAAAACTGACAAGAAATTTACAAAGAAATTTATAAGGAACTAAACTTACTACAATCTGGATTTGAAATTACCATTT
Organism: Papilionanthe hookeriana x Papilionanthe teres; assembly: GCA_022702705.1. Lineage (NCBI taxonomy): Eukaryota > Viridiplantae > Streptophyta > Magnoliopsida > Asparagales > Orchidaceae > Papilionanthe > Papilionanthe hookeriana x Papilionanthe teres. The sequence goes on along the minus strand of CM040421.1, from coordinate 139,167,327 downwards.
AAATTAAATCCTGCTTAAATTCGTTACCATACAGAATTAAATCCTATTAAAATTCGTTACCATACAGCCCCTAAAAATAGAGTTGGGGATTTGGATGTGTAAAACAAGTAGCAAAATATGCAAAACTAAGCTAATTATATATAAATAATGTAAATGGAATAAGATTGAAGAGGATATACTAAAAAAAAAAACATGACTATAATCTGTAAAAAGAGTGATGCAATAGGGTTAACACCTTTTGGCAATCTCAACAAGAACAATGGTATGGGTTCATAAAGGTAACCAAAAATTATTGAGATCCTGTTCTATAGTTCAAACTAGAATCCCATGAGATAAGTAAATGCGCTCAGTTTGCAAAACTAAAACTTCTATAGCACAAAAAATCAATCTATAAACGTGCTTATAGTAGTATCTTTTAAGTTGGTTGACCGCAAATAGTTGGAGCCACCTTTTTCATTTCCGAGCTATTATAGCTTCATGACTAGATTCTAAATACGAATACGAAGAAGCCATTTGGACAATTCATAGTAAAGCTTACATCTCTCAAGATTACGGTCAATGATATTAGTTATACTGAATCATTAGCAGAAGGCGTCAAGCAGAATTCGAAGCTTTTAACGAAGCAACTTTAGTTATCAGACATCGGAATTGCGAAACTGAAACACATTGTGACTTTCAAAAGAACGATAACCAGGGAGAAAAGAATAAAATTTGCGGACCTCGGAGACTCGGACAACGCAAACGCCCAGATTGCGAGCGACCTTAAGGATGAGATCTCTCCAGAAGAGGAAGCGAGGCTCCCAATCCGATCTCTGGCCACTGAAGGCTTTGAAACGCGCAGTAGCCAGTACCTCATCGTCCCAATCTGGTACTTCTTTCTTCAGCAATTCGCTCACAGACGAAACCGAGATGACGAACGTAGATGAACTCGTCATCAAATAACTTGCGTGCAAAGAGGATTTACCGGAAAGGACAGAGGTGGAGAGCAATGCGTTCGTACTTTATCATTTTAAATAGTATAGCCATTATTATTAAATAAAAGGGGCCATCTTTTACCAAAATTTTAATTTTTATCTAATAAATACATTTTTCTATATATGATAAGAATTGAGTGTTATGTATCCAAAACTTACAATATTTTCGAACATTGTACAAACCTTACAACAAACTTTGAACAATCTTCAAATATGATTTGCATAAGATGATTTGACCATTATTTAAAAGCAATCTTTTATAGTTTGCATATTTTTCACATATAGTTATAAGATAGCTCATTTTATTTTGCTTATCATCTATTTTGAAATTTATTTATTCAAGTTATTTTGTTATACATACGGATATATATTATATTCATATAATTAAAAGGGCATTGCAATGCTCAAGTCAAAATTTGAGGTGTGTTTAAGAATGTTGTTAGAAACTTTAAGATTAACGAACTCATTATTATCTCTAAGAGGTCCCACTTTAGTCAATTCTTCAAAGGAGACCACTCGATTGTGTTTAAGATTAAAGGTAGTAATACATATTTTTTATTATTTGGTTTATTAAAATTGCTGAGCTAATGCTTAAGTGGTGCTCTCTTGAGGAATTCAATTTGATGAGAAGAATGACGAGAACAATCGAGACTACTTCGAGGAAGTCAGATTTTTTTAAAATTCATACTTTGAGAGAGCATTGATAGATTGCACTAAAAAGTATGGTATTTAGAACTTTGGTGCATATTTTCTTATAAAACAATGTCCTTTTCAGTTATGATAAATAATAAGTTACTTTTATTGAGATTTTTGGCTTAGTTCATTAAGTAAATTATCATATAAGATAATATTGAGTAATAAAGAGAGATATGGTGCATTATAAGCTGTTCCTATGAAAGGAATACTCCAACCCAATACAAGGTAACTAGATGTACCATATCACTACAATGTATGGCTTATGAAGTCATAGTAGAGCAAAGGTGGAGTTTTATTGGGCTCTGTGGAGAGAGGATACCATAGATATTATGCTGAAGGAGCAGCAAGGTGCTCACAGCTAAATTATTTTTGTTAATGTTTCTAAAATAAGACGTGCGTGTTTAAGCATTTTTATTTATATGATTATTATTTTTATAATTAAATTGCAATCATTTTTATCTTATTTGTTTTTGGTGATTCCTTAATAAATGTTAGTGTGTAGTGTTGATGATGAGGACTTTTAGTTTTTATTACACGTACCTTTGCTTAATCTATCATACATAGAGTTATAAGGAATAATGTGTGCACCAATATTTATAAGAAAAAAGTAAGAACTAAATAGAACACAATTAGATTCAAGTAGGTTAATGTCTTTCAATGAAAGTTTGAAGTAACTATTTGTTATTATATGAAATTCCAAAAAATATTTTCTTAGGTTAAAAATAATGAAATAAATTGGGAGTATACATTAATATTTTGACCAATTGTATTTAATGTTTGTACATAGGGAGGAGAATGACATAAAAAGATGGGTGAGGAGGTCATTTTGGCTCAAAATTCACTTTATCAAGATTAGAGATAAGGTAGACAAGGTGAAAAAGATGTGGAAAGCGGTAGCAGAGGAGACAAAGATAAAGGATGTGAATCAATAATTTGCAACTTTATATACAAATAAGAAGGTCAAAGGGTATGGATATTAATATAAATGAGGCTAAATTAATATACTATAGAATATGGAGGCAAAAGAATAAGAAGTGCTTTGTCAAGAATTTAATAGATCCAGAAAAGATGCAAAAATTTATGGATCCATTAGTTATTAATAACCTCCATTTAATAAATGAGGAGAATATGTCTTCATTTAAATATTGAATGTTAAGATTAGTCAAAAACTCCAAATATATAGATATAGGAGTGGCAATGAAAGAACAATATACCTTTAATAATTGAATGCACCCACTTTATGGTTTAAAAGTAAGGAAAAAAAATACATTACTTCATTAAATGAATGCGTTCTTCCATAGTCAAAAATAGTAATTTTAATTTTTATTTTAGTATTAAATTGATTATTTTCATTTCATGATAAGAGATTAAATTTGATGTTAGATAAATACTTATAGAGTAGGCAATATAATTTTAAATGAATTATTTGATCAATATTATAGAACAGTATTCTCTATGTTAAATAAGGCAAAAAGGGTGGACACCTTCAAGTGGCCTTAAAAAATTAATATATGCTATTAGAGAGGAAAAAAAAATCTGAGGAAAAAAACTTTCTAGAGTTTTAGAAATATTTATATATTTTTAAATAAATTGGAATAAAATATGATGGATAAAATATTAGATCTCATTCTTTGTATAATTCATGATGTTATATTAATAACCTTTCATGAATTTAACATAAATCATATCTGCAACTGTTAGTTTTTTTTCATAACAAATCCCTAGGTTTCATAAAATTTTAGGATGTAAAATTTGATAAAATAATCTTGCATAAAAAAATTTTGCTAAAGCTACTTAAAAGTGGATGAGGACCAACACATATGAGGTTCCTATGTGTTCCATATGGTAAGTCATTTTAAAATTTTAAAATATATAAATAATTTATTATCACATATAATCTAATGATTGTATTTTTTTTAGAAAAGGACTACATAGTATGTGATACAAATATAATCTACCCACTTATAGAAAAAGGGTAGTAACACTTGATCATATACAATTATATAGAAATCATTTAAAGTTAAACATATATAATAATATAGATTCATAGGTCTATTCAAGCTTTATTCAACTTTAGATATTATTATTTCAATTCATTAGTAATAAAAATTATTATAAATTTGTATGCTTTGAATGAAAAATTTATATCAATTCTAGTATGTTATAGCAAGTGGATTAAAGTCGTATTTGTCATTATTATTGTGATTTCTCTCTAATGACACATATTATTGAATTGTAGTCAACTGGGATCTATCTATTAATTTGAACTTTGTGGTATGATAGATACCAGCATATCTTTTAGTGATATCTATTTAATATATGGATTATACTTTATCATATCATTCTTATAGTCAACTTTTTAACATCATAAAAAAGGTTACATAAGAGAGGATGGACATTCCAATCTACCCAATACATGATCCAAAAATGAAAACTTATGGATCCTCCATCCAAGAGTACAACTCAACTCAAAAAAAGAAAAAAAATAAATGTAAAAGGATAAAGGAACTGTAAAAGCAGACAAGGTATGTCAGAATAAGTGCCCAATTATCATCCATAAAACAATAATAGCTAAACCGACATCAGAAAATAACAGCAAACTGCAACAACAATTCCCATTCTCAAATCTAGTCAGTGAAAAGTTCAGTAAAAATTTGCTTTAGTTCAATAATCATCATAATTCTCTAAGTCCAATTCCAAAACATAAAATTTTCTTAAAACATCAATACCTCTTCCCTCATACCTGCAGCAAAACAGAGATAAGACAAAGAACAACCTAAAGATCTAAAGCATAAAAACAAATAAACAATACCAGAATGACTCATAAAAAAGGATATAAGAAAAATGCTAGATTCCATTAAGAACCAACTGGATTCCACTAAGCACCCACATGAATCCAAATGTGAAAAAAAAAGTTTAGTGAATGATTCAACATAGAGCAATAAGCAACATCGGAAATACTTCTTTAGAATATCATAATCCAACCACTTCCTATAAACAATAAATATTAGCATTATGCAACAACTGGTCTCCAAAAAGTCAAATCAAATCAGAATCAGCAAGTTTCTCTCCACTAAATCTCCCAAATGACCAAATCTAAATGATTGATTTGTTTCAAAGAAGAGCATCAAAATATAACAAGCTTATAAATATTTTTTGCATCACTAAGTAAACATCTGATATCAAGAAAAATGAAAAGGATAGCTTTGATTCCTCTGAGCACCATCTAGCTCCAATTATCCAAAATACAACAGGTCTCCAGTTAAAATATGAAAGATAAAAGTCATGCAAAGCAAAATGTAGTGAATGATTCACACAGAGCAGCAAACAACATAGTAAAACTGCTTAAAATATCATAATCCCAACAATTCCTTTCAAACAACATTAAGTAACAGTTGGTCTTTAAAATCTAAAGTAAATCTATATTATTAAACATCTCTCTAGTATAAACTCCCATATTCATTCCTATCCAGTAAATATGTTCAATAAAATATCATCAAAACAACTTAACTTTTAACATAATTCCTATAGTAATAAATAAGACAAGCATGTGTTCCATAAGTAACCATGATGCAACTATGTTCAATGGATGATTTGATATGGGGAGCATCCATACAAATAAAAACTTTATATCAGAATAAAAAATAGAACCAACATAAACCTCTCTGGTATTTGCTCTTATCTTAGCAAGATAATCAGCTGATCTATTAGCTTCAATGTATATGAGGGACCAATGGATATTGAAGATAGGTAACATCGTTTTAATATTTTTCTAGAGTAAAAATAACAGTCCCATGAAAATTGATTTTCCCCTTAACAACATGAAATCGAAAACTGCCATCCATCTCAATGATTAGGTTGCAGACACTGAGATTTTTGCAATCAGCAAACCATAGTAAAAAACATTGAATTCAACAAAAAGAGCTGGAAGGCAATCGCAAAGAGCATAAGATGACATTAAAATAACCACCAAATGATCACTTAGAATACCAACAACACCAGCATTATCTTTTTTATGAATACCAGCCACATTTAGTTTCAAGTAAGGTCAAATGGGCTTTCCCCATTTTATCAAAATGCAATTATTTTTTATAAAAACACCTTTTGTAGTCCTAATGAGTAATTATTTGTCTTTCTAGCCAAAACATTTGTATCATTATAATTAATAGCCTTTCGAATAAAATAATTTATATGAATCAATATTCTATCACCTGGAAAGGCCAAATTAAGATGCTTCCTCTTATTTCTTTCCAACCATAAAAACCAGCAAACTATATAAGGAATCAATTGTAGTATACTATTACTAACATCTCTATTAGGATGTCAATTATTTTTACACTGTTCCAAAAAATTATAACCTTTATCTGGTAGAAATATACCATAATTGGAGTCCATATTTTTCCAAATATCCAAAGCATACCTACAAGAGAAAAATAGATGATCAAACTGCTCTCATCTTGCTTACATACGAGGCAGCAAGATAGCAATCTAGGCCCTTTAAGTTTTATGGTATCATCTATAGGTAAAATTATATAATTCAATCTCTAAGCAAAAAAAAAAAAAAGAAAAAGAAAAAGAAAAACTGAGATGGTTTGAGAAAGGAATTCCAAATGTTATGATGCGTATGAAATCTATTAGCAATATGTTGATATAGAGAACCATAAGTTGGAGTTTTTATAATCACCTCATCATTTTAGGATTTTCCAATATGAATATTTATTATAAATTTTATTAAATCTTGAGGTAAGAAATTCATAAGCTTTTCTATATTCCATTTTTTATGAATCTAGAACTTAGCCACAGTTTGGTGGGGAGGGCTAGCACTATTTAAGAATTCTTTTAAAGTTCTCATTGAAGAACAATCATCAAGCTCAAAACTATTATCACCAAACCTATATCTCAGGCTAGAAAAAGTTTAGCTTTCTTAATAACCTTTTGCATCTTCCTCCATATGATGGAATCACCATTCTTATGAGAGCACAAATGTGGATGGACCAATTTACCATACTTTTTTATGCTTAAAATGGGCCCATACAATCTTGCATTCCCTGTAGTTAATCCAGAGTTTACAAAATTTAATCTCCATAGAATGGTTAAAAAAATTGAATCCTAAACCACCATCCTTCTTAGTTTTAAATGCTTACTCCAAGAAGTTCAATGAACTCCACTATCATGACTGGCCCATAGAAACTTATTTAATATTCTTTCAATTTTAGTTTTCATGGTTTTAGTCATTTTAACAATTTTTAGAACATACATTGGGAAGGAGTTTAGCACATTCTAAAGTAAAGTAAGCCTACCACCAAAGGACAACATTGCATTTTCACAGCTTTGAATTCTTTTTTAGATTTTAAGTTGAACGTCATAAAAAATAATGTTCTTTCTCCTATTAGTGTTTAATTTAACACCTAAATATTTAAAGGGGAGGTTACTCTGTTTAAACAACCAGTATTTGAAGGATCCAATGTTTTCTCTTCGTAGGAACATGCTTGCTAAATAAAATCTTTCACTTATTTTTACTTAAAACCATTCTAGAGACCTTCTCAAAATGATTTATAAAGGAGTTAATATAATTTATACAATTCTTGCTTATATTATAGAAAATAATGATATCATCAACAAAAGCAAGGCGAGACCCCAATTCACTTCCTTTAGCATGGTACCTATAATTTTAACAATTATCCATAAAGTGATTAAGCTTCAAAGAAAGATAATCTAAAGCAAGTATAAAAAGAATAGGTGAAAAAGGATATCCATGTTTTAAGCCCCTCTCAGATTTGAAATGACCATGGGTAGACTCATTAATGAGAATGAAGCAATAATTGTTGTCTAGGATTGGCTTTATAAGATTGCAAGAACTTTCATTAAACCATTTTCTTTTAAGTACATTGGTAATGAAACCCCAATTAATGCTATCAAAAGCTTTCTTATTATCAAGCTTCATCACACCATTACCACCTCTGCACTTGGGTTGATAGTCAAAAGCAAATTCTGTGTAATCAAGATATTATCATTAATGCTTCTCCCTGTAATGACTAGTTTGCTCCGGGTAATTAAGATCACTTGGAAAATGTTGAAGCCTCTTAACCATAATTTTACTTTTGATTTTAGAGACCACAACAGATAAGCTAATAGGTCTGAAACATTCCCACTCATGTCTCAATTTATCTTTTGGAGTTAGGGTGATAGTAGAACATATAAAATATTTATGAGAAATATCACCATGAAAGAAGCTTTGGATGGTAGCCACAACATGAAATTTTGCAATGTCCTAATCATTTATGTAGAAAAAAAATGTAAGCCATCCGGAATTGCGTTTTATTTTTATCAATGAATTGGAGTGCCTCCAGCCCTTCTAACTCATTAAGACTATTGTTAAATTTGAAAAATCAGCATTTCTAGTGATAATATAGAAAATACTTTTGTCCAACTATGGTATGTTAACCTGTACCTCTTTAAACAAACTACTAAAGTAATCAATAACAAATTTGATGATATCATTTTGGGAATAAATCTAATTATACTCATCATTTTAAATTCTAGCATTATACTGTCTTCTTTGTTTTATAAAAGCATGGAAGAACTTTGTGTTTCTACCCCCTTCTATATAGTAGAGATAAGATGATTTTATTTTAAGAAACTTAGTTTCTCTTTGAAGAAAACCCTGTAGGATACCTTGAACCTTGATTAGATCTTCCTATTGTTTCACATCTTTCTCAACCTCACTTTCAATTTTTGAATCCTACTCCTTATCTACCACTAAAGCATTGAAAAAAAATCTCCAATGACCTCCTAATTCTAACATTTTAACGCAGTTGCCAGATTCCTATGAGAGAGCCATAAGGAAACCCAAGGTTTGATTGAAAGTCAATCATCCAATGATTTTTTACCACATCTAAGAGGTTAGGGAGGCTGACCCACATATTTAAAAACCTGAAAGCTTAACCCTTAGAGTAGGGGGGAACTTCTCCCTTAGGAAAGAGAGAGGGATCAAAACCAGTTTTGATAAGTTGATTTACCTCCAAAGAAGAGAAAGCATCAGACCACTCATTATTTACCAGCATTCTATCAAGCCTCTCATACAACTTTTCCCTATACCAGCATGACAAGAACCAGTAAATTTTGCTTCATTCAGCCCAATAGTAGAAAATATTATTCTTAAAGGTCTCCATAGTCCTTTACCAAGGTTTCCTACCACCTTTCTTTTTACTGGCAAAACCAATTGCATTAAAATCTCCACCAACTAGCCAACAACAGTTCAAATGGGATTTAACTTGCATTAAATCACTCAATAATTGGGCTCTATCAGAAGCAAGACAACCAACATATATGATAGAGAACTGCATATCGATTTCTACGAATTTAACTTCCATATGAAGAAAGTGAGGATTGTCCACTAGAACACTAATTCCAACCTCTTTTTTCCAAAGGAGTTAGATTTTTGAATTGCAGTTATAAGAAAACCAAAAATTTCCTAACTTACTAACATCATTAGTAATATTTATTTTATTTATAAGAGGTTCAAGGATGCCAAAATAATTAAGCTTATGAACTTTATAAAGGTTCTTAATGCTCTTAGAGACTTGCTCTTTAGCAATGCCTCTCGCATTCCAAATGAGAAAATTTACCATATGAAATTTATCTTTTCCTTGTAGTGCTTGTAGAGGGTGCTCCATCATTCAAATTTGCCAGAATACCTGCTAAGGAGTTATCTATTAATTCCCTGTTAGCATGGGTTCTTGTTTTTCTGGTTGACTGAATTTGCCATTCACCATTGATATCCTCAACACCATTTCTTATCCCCTCACTATTAAAATTTGCCTCCACTACTGCAATATGTGGCTCATATCAAGGTCATTTAAGAAGGCCCAATTAATGGTTTAATGACACTAACCTCATTATAATTTACATTAAATTTCTTTATTGGGGAGAGGTTGTGCTTGAGTGATGTCAATATTATTATCATCATCAGGGTGCCTTCTTCTATGGTGCAACAAAATTAGATTTTTCCATAAGATGCTCATTTTTTAGGTTCCTCACCACTTGAGGCCCTCCTTTGTTTGAAGTGCTCCTTGTACTATCCTTCTTTAGTTCAGGGTGAACAACATGAAAGTTTTCAAGATTGTGACGAAAGATTCCACATTTATTACAATATTTGGGTGTATATTCATGCTTTACATTTTGCCAATTATCACTTTCTACAAGGATTCCTGCTGCAGAAGGTCTATTGAAAGTATAAGTGGCTAAATCAACCTTTAGAGGCTTTCTAAATATAGCTCCCATAGAATCCAATACTTTTTGATTAATATAGTGTAGCATTTAGCTAGAAAAAGTAAGCCACACAAAAATGATAGGAAGTCCGGTGGAATGATCAAAATTTGGAGACCATTTTAGAACTTTCTGTTGACTTCACCTTTGTGAGGATCATTTCAAAATTAGCTTGAGACAGGAAATATACCAATATTGGCTTCCTAAATCTCACTAATGGTCTCTAAACCTTAATGTATAGGGTACAACCTAATGAACCTTTTTTAACCCAAATCTTAATGACATCCTAAAATGATCAAATCAACAACGACAAACCCTGATTTGATCAACCATTGACCAAACTGGTCAACCTTTGAAACAAATGGTTAAATTAGGTCAAATGGTCAACCCTTGACCCAATGACCACCACATTGATCAAACTGGTTAACCTTTGATCCAAATGATCAAATTAGGTCAAAATGGTCAACCCTTGGCCCAATGACCACCCCATTGACCAAATCGGTCAACCTTTGACCCAAATGATCAAATTTGGTTAAAATAATAACGCTTGAAATGACCACCACATTGACCAAACTAGTTAACCTTTGACCCAAATGGTAAAATTAGGTCAAAATGGTCAAGCCTTGACCCAATGACCACCCCATTGACTAAACTGGTCAACCTTCGACCCAAATGGTCAAATTAGGTCAAAATGGTCAACCCATGACCCAATCACCATCCCATTGACCGAACTGGTCAACCTTTGACCCAAATGGTTAAATTAGGTCAAAATGGTCAACCCATGACTCAATGACCATCCCTTTGACCAAACAGGTTAACTTTGACCCAAATAGTCAAATTATGTCAAATTGGTCAGTCCTTGACCCAATGACCATTACATTGACCCAATGCCAACCCTATTGACCACTAAGTCAATTTAAATGCCAAATTAGTCAAATTTGACTAATTTGACTAATTTAAGACATTAAAATGATTAAACTTTGATCAACCCTAGTAAAACGTACGTCCTATTACCAAAATTAATAGCCCTTAATTAAATTAACTAGATAAGGTTAAGTAAATCACTGGGTTAACCCTAGACTTGGACTGGTCAACCATGATTAACCATGGTGAACCATGGTCAACCATGGTCAACCATGGTCAACCTTGGTCAACTGTGATCAACTTTAGTCAAATTTGGTCAAAATACTCAATTTTGAACCAAATTAATAAAATTAATCAAATAATTAACTTTCAAAATTATTTTGATTATTTTATGGTTTAATATTATAATTTTCTACACTTTTAAATAATTACATAATTAATTCAAAGTGAAAGTATAAGAAAATAACCCTAAATTCAAATTAAATATGCCACCATATATGGCATAATAAATGACTCCCAAATTTAAAACTCCACCATGACATCATGAGAAGTCATCAATGGGTCACCCATGACCTATGAGACTCATCACACATGGGTTAACACATTAAATAACCCATGACACATCACTTTAACTATGACTAAGAACACCATCATGACACCATCATGAAGAATGAAGGAGGTGTCATTCCTTCATGAAAGGCTTGAGAGAAGATATGGTTGAGTCATCACTCACCTTACAAGCCATCCAATGAAAAAGAAGCTTGACTTAAGTCATCCCTACATTATAGAATAAACTCATTATTACCAAATTTTGAAAATAATGAGAAAGGGAAATTATGTGTCATTATTTTATAAAATCATGGATGACATGTTAGCTTATGTGGAAGGAGATTAATTACCTCACTTTCGAGTCACCATGCACCTCATCTCTCACCCAATAAACATGTGCCAAATTTATGTCATCAAGTGGTGACCTCATCATGATATGCCATGGAAGTAAGGAAAGAGAAGGCTTAAGTGTCATTCTCCCCTAAATTCAAAGCATGACTTGGATGATCAAATGAACTGAATTAGTCAGCTCAATCTTAAAACTTCCCCCTCCTTATGGATAAGCCAATGAAGAGAAGCCAAAATTCCAACCAAGCTCTCATCATAATTGAACCCAACATGAGTTACTCTTAGGGAAGTGAATTGCACTTATCATTTAGCCAAAATCTTATCCCCAAGCCATCATAATACAGTTATCATCTCCCCTAGGCAAGCCCAAGTTCAGCCATGATCTTTGATCCCTGAATATTTACCCTTACATTTTTTAATTTATATTTTTTTCTAGTGATATTATCTCTTTCTTTGCAGTGACGCTAAAAACTTGTCTCCGCCGAATATTTATGATTACGATTTAGTTATGAAATTATAATTTAATTATCTATAATATGGGATAATAGACAAATATACGTATCGTTTATCAAGTAATTTAGGAATTTTTGATTAAGCCCCGAGATATCGAACCCACAGTGAAATGTCTAAAATTTTAAAGAAATAAGTAAAATAACTTTTTACTTTTTAAAATGATTTCATAAAGTATGTTTTAAGATATAAAGTTTTACAAATTTGTTTTTTGTATTTTCTGATTAAAAAGTAAAGCAAACAACTAAAGTTAACATAACTATAAAATACTATGAAAGCAAATGAGAATAAAATATCTTTTTCCTCTTTCGATGAATCAGTAATAATTATGTAATTTTCTTGTGGAAGTATCTAAAATGTGTTGTGCCAAATAGAAGCAATTATATTCTTTACCCTTACTTAGTTCTATAAAGAACATTGGTTAATTTAAGGTTTCGAAATCATGTAGATGGGTTAAGTAGGGAAGATACTAGCTCTCACTCTAGAGTTAACTCGATTCCCTCCACCTGGAGACTAACATCTCATAACAAAATTTAAAACATCAAACCAAATTAGGGCGCTTTAGCGTGTCACACTAAAGCCCTCTAATTTTACTCCCCATTAAAAGCATATCTTCCTATTTATTTGCGCCCAACCATATGGACAACAATTCTCACCTATACAAATACATGTGATTCTTTCCAATTGTTGATTGAGACAATTCCACATTGGTTCTTACATATTCTCACAACAAATTTTAACATCTTAATTGGCCAAATCAAGAGGTAAATGAAGTGCAAGTTAGTGAATCATCACAACTTCTTCCAACATTAAAATCATATACTTCACACAACTTCCTTCCATAATTTAATTACTTCATCATTTAAAAGAAAAAAGATAAAGAGAACTACTCAGAATCCATGGAGAAAACACTATCACAACTTGATTTGAAAGTAGAAATCATAGTGAAAACACAAGTCTTACTTTAAAACTAAATGTAAAACAAAGTTAACCACTTATCTGAAAATCCTCTCCACAAGACTCTTGAAGTTCATTTTAAACTTTGCTTTCCCTTTACAAGATATAATAGAGGTTGGCACCCAACTCCATTGACTCTGAATCTCTATTCTACTCTTAATAAAAACTAGATACAATTGATAATAAAAGTGGTGAAGTGGAAAGGTGTGCTCTCAATAACTCTCTAACATAAACTTTACTCTTAACACTAATCAGACCCTCCAAGAACTGATCTTCAAGTCTTTTTTTTGAAATTTTCTAAAAGGTGCCTTGGTTTCTCTTCAAAATATGTCCAGATTCAATGTATCCACCAAGAATGCATCCATCCGTTCAAATTTAAATGAATTTTGGCGCTGATGGGAAGTTAGTGAAGTTTAGCCAAAAGTTGCTTCAAAAACCCCTTCAAATTTGTGCCAAAATCAAGTAAAATTCGTCACTTTAACTGTGGTGCCTATGCACTAAGGGTCCGGCGCTTAGCCACCAGAGGCTAATTTTGCACACCATTCAATTTTTGCTCCAAATTTGATCCTTTATTGTTCCTTTCATCATAGTCAGTCATTTTAATCATACCTGCAAGAAAAACATAAAAAATACCTTCTATTAAAGTGCAATATCAACAAAAATATGTATAAAAATGTATTTAAAAACAATATATATTTTAGGTAAATCAATCCTCCATGGCTATAAATAAGCCGAACCTGAGAAGGCTAAGAGATGAACCAAAAATAAGAGACACCTATACACTGCCTAATCCCTCTGCTTTGAACACCAAAATTTCTCCCTAGGACCTAAGCAATTGATCCCCCATAGAATTAACCCACAAAGCCCACTGGTTTGCCCTAATTTTCCTACCCAAAACCAAGACAACTTACAGGTCTGAAATGACGTTCTTCAAAACTTCAAATTTACCTTTCCAGAAGCTTCCTAGAGCCATACGAAGACAAGCCCAATCAAAATTGGCCTTCCCCTTAGGATCTAACACACTGTTCAACATCCTCCTCTCAAGCTGAGATACCATGAAAATAAATTCACACATAAGCTCAATTTAACTTCAAATTGAATTGGGATTAAGCTTTCTGAGGTCAAGACAAAGTTGTGGAACCAATACAATTGAAATCCCATCAACTCAGGCCAAGGTATAGATCTTCGGACTTAAACTGAGCTCGGGTTTGACACTTTGTGAAACAAAACATTTCACAACCTCATCATTACCGTATGGATGTCTTCGTCCTCTTCAGATGAAGCTTTAGAAAAAAACATCACTCTAATCCATTGAGAATCGAGCGAGATTTTGCTTCTAAACCATGGATGGCTTGCGGGATAGACCAAAACAAAGGAGATGAACGGATGTTGTACATTTTCGAGCTTTGGAAATGGACAGATCTGATTTAATCCAACTTGATCCCGTGTTCGAAACCCCGCAGTTGATCAAGCACATTTCGGTGATACGCGGCCTCCCCTGGTTATTTCTCGTTAATATGGATTTATTTAAATTCACATTAACCTTAAAGTAACAAAAATATATATATCTTGATATCCAAAAATCACAATAATAAAATAAAAATACCCTTAGACTTAGGGTGATGAGGAAAAAATTATAAGATTGAAATCATAATTTAATGATTTATATTTTATTTTTAATTAATTATTCACTCTCTAGAGTAATTTAATTATTTAAAAATTATTATAAGTCCAATAATTATGAAATTTTTACAAAACAATCTTTTCATCCTTTGGAATATTTTGTCATTATTCCAAGAGATAGGGCAGTCTCTGGATAAAGATATCTATTTTCCTATAAAACTTAAGTAATTATTCTCAAAATAATTATAAAAACTAGGAAAATAGGAAATTAACTTCAAAATAGGTTAAGAAGTTTTGGGAGGTAGATAAAAACCCTAAAATAACAAATCTTAACCTCTTGAAAATCCAAAATGACATTTTGGCCATTAGGGTTAAATATATTAATTTTAAATTAATATTAAAATCCTATAACCTTTAAAAATTCAAATATTTGGTCAATTTCATATTGGGCTATGTCAAGTATAAACTTAACATCAAATAAACCCAAAAAGTAAATCCTTACTAGGATTAATCCCACATTAAACCTAGTTAATTCTCTTTAAGCCTTAATAAAAATAGGCTTATGACAAATCAAACCAAGTTAGACCTTAATTACATTAGGTTTAACTTAATAAACCTCAATTAGGTCTAAGATACCATTTAGACCAAATTAAGCCAAGCTAGACCTTAATTACATTAGGTTTAACTTAATAAACCCTAATTGGATCTAAGACATCAATTAAACATAATTAAACCAAGTTAGACCTTAACCATATTAGGTTTAACTTAATAAACCCTAACTAGGTCTAAGACACCAATTAGACCTAATTAAACCAAGTTAGACCATAATCACATTAGGTTTAACTTAATAAACACTAATTAGACCTATCCCTGATTAGGTCTAATTAATCAAATTAAACCTTACTTAAATTAGGTTTGATTAATCCTAAACCCTAATTAGTACTAACCCTAATTATGTCTATTTAATCCAATTAAACCTTACTTAAATTTGGTTTAATTAATCCTAAATCGTAAATAGACTTAACCCTAATTAGGTCTAATTGATCTAATCAAACCTTACATAAATTAGGTTTAATTAATCCTAAACCCTAATTAGAGCTAACCCTAATTAGTTCCAATTAATCCAATTAAACCTTACTTAAATTAGGTTAAATTAATCCTAAACCTAATTAAGTCTAACCCTAATTAGTTCTAATTAATCCAATTAAACCTTATCTAAGTTATGTTTTATTAAACCTTTTAACCTTAATTAAGTCAAACCCTAATTAGGATTAATTAACCTTTAAGCCTTCATTATATTAGGCTTAAACAACCTTAAATCCTAATTAAGTCTAACCCTAATTAGACTTAATTAACCTTTAAGCCTTACTCACATTAAGCCTAAATAACCTTAAATCCTAATTAAGTCTAACCTAATTCGACTTAATTAACCTTTAAGCCTTATTTACGTTTGGCTTAAGTAACCATAAACCCTAATTAAGACTATCTCAAATCAAAACCATAACTTAGGTTCAACGTAACTTAAACCCAAGTCAACCAAATCTTAGGATCAACCCATATTGAACCTAAATTAATTTGAACCTAAGTTAACCAAACCTTAGTCCATGTTGAACCTAAATGAACTTCTAAGTTAACCAAACCTTAGGTTCCACCAATTTTGAACCTAAATCAACTCCTAACTTAGGTTCAACCTAACTTGAATTTAACTTGAACCTAATTAACCAAACCTTAGGTTCAACTGATATTGAACCTAAATCAACTTCTAACTTAGGTTCAACCTAACTTGAACCTAAGTTAACCAAACCTTAGGTTCAACACATATTGAGCCTAAATCAACTTCTAACTTAGGTTCAACCTAACTTGAACCCAAGTTAACCAAACATTAGGTTCAATCCATATTGAACCTAAATCAAATTCTAACCTAGGTTTAACCTAACTTGAACCCAAGTTAACTAAACCTTAGACTCAACTTAAATTGAACTTAAGTCCAAAACTTAGGTTCAACCCAACTTGAATCTAAGTCAAACTTAAACCTCTTATGTTCAACCTAACTTGAACCTAAGCTAAACTTAACCTATACTTGGGTCCAACCCAATTTAGATCCAAGTTTAACTCAAACCTGACTTAAGTTCAATCTACTTTAAACCTAACTAAAACTTAACTCATTTTCAACCTACATTGAACTTGATCCAAACATAAATTAGATTCAAACTAAAATTGAATCTAATTCAAATCTTGCTTAGGTCCAACATGCCAAAGTTAAATCCTTTAGATTCAACTTATATTGAATCTAAACTTAACGTAAATATTTTTAGATTCAAACGACACTAAATCTAAGATTTGATCTAAACATCTTAAGATTCAAATGACACTAAGTCTAAGATTTTATTTAAATATCTTTAGATTCAAACAACACTGAATCTAAGATTTGATCTAAACATCATTAAATTCAAATGACACTGAATCTAAAACTTTACTCAATTCAATTGACATCAAATATAAAAGTCTAACTTATGTAAGATTTTATTTAATTCTAATCTACATTAGACTTAAAACCCCTAGATTCAAACAACATTGAATTTAAGAGCTAACTCATTTTAAAATCAACCAAAGAAATAAAGTCGACATTATTTCTTTTGTAAGAATTACTCTGACATTAATTTTCTTGCAGGTTAAAGACAAGTGCCGCTTTAGATTTACTTTACATGTTATTAGGGTGTGTTAAATCTGTTTTGCAGGGCGACATTCTGAAGACAGGATAAAAGACAATAAAACAAAATCAAAATAACAACATTAACAAAACAGAACAAAACAAAATATAAACGACATGACAATAAAAAAAAACCAAAACAAAACAAAACCTAAACTTCTAGGATAGCTACAAAACCTAAACATTTAGGATAGCCACCAAACAAATAACAAACTACAAGACAAAACAATAATAAAATGACAAACAACAAAAAAAAATGAATTTGATATAACAAATGACATTGACAAAAATAAAACTCTTAGGGTAGTATGACAAATTATCCCTAGGATTCAACATTGTCGTTTCTTTTCTTGTTCTTAAAACTTCTTAGAAAAAAAGTGTTAACATTAATCAGAAGTTTTCTTAGACAATTGTCTAAGATATAATTAACTATAGAAGCTTATAGGGATCGTCCTTATATAAAATTTCATATGTGATCGTCCTTATATAAAATTTCTAGAATAAGGCATCCTAGAATCTCCTTTTATAGGGATTATCAACCACATTACTTGTTCCACTATTTTCTACTTTATTAGCCCATATTTTCTTCAAACTTCTTATTATTTAAGGATCCTTTACATGATCTAAAAGAAATAAGATTTATTGAAGATTAGAGCAATATTATAGATAAATATAATGGAGAATCCAAAATAATGACATTGACATCGACACCGAGAAAATCTCGTGCGGCTCCGGATGTCACCACTTTCATTTGAGTTTTCTCAATGGAGTAGAACATACTGCCAAAAAGCCTAACTTAATCCGCTTCCCTATTAAGTTTAATTATAATATGCCTACCATCAATAACACCCACTTTCCATTCACCTTCGAGTTTTAATTTTCCAATAAACTTTTGAATTATATCCATCTTAAGATGATTGTATGTAAACTTTCCAATTAAGGCAAATTTAGGTGGCTCAATTAGTTTAGAAGTTTCCAATTCAGACAAGAGTGGGTTTACAAGGCTTCCTCACAGCTATCTTTACTAGATCAACTTCTAAATTACCAACAAACTCCTAATGCATATAATTTAGAAAACAAAAGGAATTTCCATCAGTCAGTTGAGAGTAGTTTAATACATTAGCAAAGGAATGCGCTGTCATAATAATAGTTATAGGAAACACCAAATTGCAAGTAAACCATAAATGAAAAATAGAAAGAATCAACCACTTGAAAACATAAGGTTTAAAGGTTACTTTAAACCTCCTAAAGATGAATCAAGGTGTAATAACCTAATAAGATCTGAAGAAAACCAACGAAAATTTGATCAGAAACCACTAAAACAGAGCCACCCTATGTCACCGATTATATGAAAAATCTTAATTACTCCTCACAAATATGAAAAATCCTAAGTACACCCTACCCTAAATTAAGCAAATATCTAAAGGTGGGTGCTCCTATCACAACATCTAAATGAGCCAGTATGACTGAGGGTGTACTTATATGATCTTGAAAAGAAATATTATCCTAAAAATTAATTTAGATTAGAATATTCCATCCTAATATAATATTATTAATATAATTCTTTTAAAATTAATTTATAGATTATTGACTTTATAAAATGAAAATAATTTAAAAAAGAAGGATCTTATTTGACGTCTAAATATGACAATGTATCCTAGGCTATTGATGCGGACTTTTTATATTGCAAGAATTTATGAACTCAAATTTATATATTTATAATGATTTTGTAAAGTCCAAACTTCAACGCAAGTATACGTATCGTAGCAAGTAATACATAGCTCTAATGGAGTCCTGAATATCGATCCCACAGGGAAGTGACGAAGGATAAAGAAAGTGTTTCACAATAGGTAATATAACACTGAAATCCAATTCTTAAATTTCAATCAAAGTTTAATGTTTACTTCTAATACCAAGATGCAGAAAACAGTAATAATTAAACAAACTACAACTACTTCTAATATCTTTTAAAACGGAATTACACACACTAAGCTACATATTTGAAAGGTTTTTTGATATAAAGTATCTTTCCCCTTGCAACAATAATATGATGTGTGGATGATATAGAATGATTATCTATGGTATTGTGCCAAATAGGAGCATAAATGTTTCTTTACCCTTAAAAGAGTACCCCCCTCTTCCAAGTATGAAAAGAACATTGACATATCCTAAGTTTAGTCACTAAATTTAAGGCTAGGCTGGGAGGATACCGACTCTCACTATGGAGCTCTCACTCTCCCTTCACCTGAACGCTAAACTTTGAGTTTAGTTACTAATCTTAGGACCAAATTGGGGATCTCAGTCTGTCACTCTGAAACCTCCAATTTGAAGTCCATTAAAACACATTTCCCTATTTATTTGTACTCAATTCCCATGAACTACATAATTCATCCATGGAAATTGAATGGATTCTTCATTATTGTCGTAGGACACTAAATCCTTTCAGATTTAATGTTCAACAACATATTTTAATAATTTAATTGGCTAAATTGAAAAGTAAATTAAGTTCGAAATGAAAAACCAGCACAATTTCTTCAATACATTAAAGGCACTTCAAGTCCACATCAACACATCATCACATCTTTATGCAAGAAGAAAGACAAAGGAGACTACTCAGAATTCATGAAGAAGAAACAATAAAACATGGATTTTATATATAAAAGAAAGTCATACAAACTACAAAAGAAAATACAACTTATCTCTTTCTCTTCCCCAATGCAATTTCCTTGAAGTTCCTTTCAATCCTTTTCTATCTTCTTTGCAACACTTAATTCCCTCTTTAGAATGGAATATAAGAAGCAATCTCTCACTTTGCTTCTTCTCCTTCACTCCTTAGAGAAGAATTCCTCTCAAATTGTCACTTCTACATTCTTCTCTCATAAGCCCCAACACTCAAAATACACTAGACTCTCTAAAACACACAAGACTCACACCAAAACTACAAGAATACACACCACTGTTTGTCCAAAAACAATTACTTATAAGTTAGAAATGAAATCCCAAGAGTTTCCATAGGCATCCCTTCAAAAAGTCTCCAAAACTATTCAAATTTGAAGTCCACCGACATTGGGCGCCGGTGGCGCCCGATAAGGCACCAACGACGCTCTATCGTTCAAATATTGCCAGACTATTTGGAAAATGGCATCGGCGGTGCCCATTGTGGCGCCGGCGGCGCCAAAAGCAGTTTTCCAATACATTTCTTTAAAGTACAATATCACCAAAAATGGGTAAAATTATATAGCAAAAATAATATATATATTTTGTGCATCAGCTATTCATATTGTTTACCATGATTATACATGATCTAATTATGATACGTTAGTTTTAACTACTTGAAGTAGAGCTCTTTGATAATGATAGTCAATATTTATAACTACAGGTTGAGTCTTAAGTTTATGAGGGCCCCATTATTTAGGTACCAATGCCCCTAATCTTGACTTATTATATGATTCTAATGGGCTACCTACACAAACATGGTTTGCTTATTAAATGTAAGGGGTATGATATGCTTTAAAACTCTTATGGGTACATTTAAGTTAAGAGGTTAAAGATATATATGAATGTTTGGATATGGTTTGACAATCCGGAAGTTACAAGGATGTCAGTTGCTTTCAAAATGATTTAATTTAATATAGATATAAATTTAATTTTTAAAAGTACTATTTAAATTTTGAAAAATGAGAAAGAATAGAACTCATATATTTAATAGTTTAAGTAATCAAACACAACGACATGCATAAGAATTGACCACCTTTTTATATGAATTTGATGCCTAATTTATCTGATATTGCACTTTAATGGAATGTATTTTGCATGTTTTTTGGTTTTAGATACAAGAAATGGAACTTTAGAGAAAATGGAATGAAATGAGGCAAAATGGAGCAAAAATTGGCACCATAAGATCTGGCAAAGCACTTGCTTTTGGCGTCATAGCACCTGTTTTCAACGTGAACAGGAGCCATTGCGCCCTAGTTTGGCGCTATGGAGCCAAAGACAATCTCCATTGGCTGGTCAAAAAAGAGGAGAAAAGGGAAAAAAAGGAGTGTTCGAAAGGGTTTGTTACTGAGTAGGTTTAATTTGTGTATAAGAGGAGAGTTTTTGTTTGTGTAAGAGGAGTTCGAAGATATCTTGCAAGGAACTTCAGGAATTGCTTAGGGAGCAATATAAGAGAAGTACTTGTGTTTGTATTTAAGTTTTTATTGTTAAGACTTGGTTTTTAATATAAATCATGTGTTGTTGTGTTATCCCCATGAGTTATGAGTAGTTTTCTTTTCTTTCTCCTTGCAATAAGAAGTAATTATGTGAAGGATTTAATTGTTTAAAAATTCTTTTATTCCATAAGTTGTGATGGTATTTTTCAATTCTTCATTTACTTTGCAAACAGTTCATTTGTGATTTTAAAATTTGCCACGAAACATAATGACCCACGAGGGCTATGATTTCACCCAACTAGTGAGTACCACACTAACCTTATGAGGAGGGGAACCGCAATCTAAGGATAGTACAAATAAATAGGGAAATAAGTTTGATAGATGTAGAATTGGCGTTTCTATAGTGACAGACTAGATCCTTTACCAATTTGGTTTAAAGTAAGAACTAAGGGTCCCTAAAAGGTCTTATAGAGAAGACATAGTGGGTGATATGGAAGTAGCAGGCTAGAATCTACTCAGTGCTATCACACAATCTGGAATTTACTTTAGATTACTCAATGTTCTTTATGCACTCAAAAGAGGATAAAGAAGCAGGTATGCTTCTATTTTTCACAACACAACATTTAAAACTTTAAACTTGTTGATTCCAACACTGATTATGAATTAATTATAAGGGTAAAGACTCTTTACTAATTCAAACTATTCTGCATTTAATTAGTTTATAATTTTTGCATTTTAATTGTGCTTAGTATTATATCAGGCATATATTTAGTTTCACTCTTATCAAAATACTTCAACATTATTATCCTAGTGTTTGCAGTTTTAATAGAAGTCTTTCTATGGTATAGTCACATTTTTCTTCATAGGATTAATATTGGAGTTTTTCAAGAAAACTCTGTATTACTTGAAACGATACATATACTTGCATAGTACCACTACTGTGAAAGTTTATCTTTTAATTTCTAAACCATTTTATTTGTTCACAAGCTGCTAAATATAATTTGGGTCAAGTCTTTGGAAATCTTTTGGAACATAAAAATCAGTAAAATTGCGGGTCGGGTCAAGTTCTTGGCGCCATCATTGCTGGGAAGAGATTGCAATGGAACTTTTCAAATTAGAAAATTGAACTATAGGCTTACTTTAGGAGAATTACATTTAAATTTCCTTTTAATATTTTCATTCAAAAAACATAAAAATTTAAATAATTTCAAAAAACCAAAAAAAGTAAAAAAAAAAAAAACTTATTAAAACCTAAAATCACAAAAATTATTTTTAAGGCTATTTTTATTTTCTGAATTTTTAAATTTTGTATGAGAAGTTCAGGATCTGAAGGTTTAGTGCCTTAAAATTCTAAGTTAGAGCAAAAGATAAAAAAAAATTAGAAAACAAAAAGGACATTACAACACATTACAAAATAACATCAACAATCAAAATGTTGGAAATGAATATCATAATATACAAAGACATCTGAGAGACTGCACAAACTTTACAACAGATGAAATTTACTTACGTATACAAACCCCTGCTATGGCAACTAACTTATTTCAACTTAAATCTATTATTATATAAATGCTACAAAATAATCAGTTTGAAGAACACCGTCTGAGGATCCAAATTTACACCTAATAAATTTTTTGGAACTGTGTGCTACATTTAAATAAGTCGGTGTATCAAACAATGTTGTTAGACTTAGACTTTTTCTTTTTTTCCTTAAGGGATAAGGCTAAGATGTGATTAAAATAGTTAATACCTGAATCTATTAGAACTTAGGGGGATTTTGCACAAAAATTCTTGGCTAAGAATTTTCCACCTTAAAAACTGTTAAGTTTAGAAATGATATAACTTCTTTTACTCAGTATGAAGGGGAGTCAATATATAAAGCTTAAGAAAGATTTAAGGAATTTCCTAGAAGTGTCCACATCATGCCTTACCATACTCGTTAATTATTTAAACATTTTATAATGAGTTAGTATGATCCCTTAGATCTATTGTAGATGCTGTTGTTGTTGGTTCATTAATGTCAAAACTATTTGATGAAGCTTATGCATTAATTGAAGAGATGGTTGTGAGCAATTTTCAATGACCCACTAAAAGGGTAAATCCTAAAATGGTAGCCAGAATTCATGATAATGATGGTATTTCGATGGTTGCATCACAAGTTGCTGCATCATCTAGGAAAATAGACTAAATTGGAATGAATTATTCTCAAACACCTCATGTGATTGATGGAAATTCATTAGGATAGATGATCAATTCTTAAACTTCATCAAAAACATTTAATGCAATTAATAACATAAAATAAGTAAATTATTCTAAATATTGCAACACAGGTTGGAAAGACCACCCCAACTTTAACTAGAATAATAACTCTAGTGATGGAAGTTAACAATTGGGGAACAATCAAGAAAACCCATTAGAAAACTGGAACAACCAGGATAGTACTAACTATAGACCTACTTATCCTCCTGGATTTAATAATAACCAACAAATGAAGGAAAAGAAGTTGCATTTAGAAGAAGTGGTGTACAAATGAGAAATCAATTACAAAGTCAAGGTGTTGCAATTAGAAATATGGAGAATAAACTGGGACAAGTTGCTAACGATCTTAGCATTAGGCCTTAGGGAACACTTCCTAGTAATGAAGAAATCAATCCTAAAGAAAAAAAAACAAAGATCATGAGAAAGTTAAAGCTGTCCAGCTTAGGAATGGAAAGGAATTAAATGTGGAAATTCAAAAAGATATTCAAGTGAAGAGAGAGAATAAAGAAACTAAAAAACCTAAAGAAACTTCTTCTAAGGATGTGGAAAAATATATCTCTCTAACTAAGATTAATTTAGAAAGATCACCGCCTCCATTTCCTCGAAGACTTAGACAGCAGAGGCTAGATCAATAATTTTTAAAATTTTTTGAGATATTTAAAACTTATAATTCATGTTCCTTTTACTGATGCTTTAGAGCAAATGCCAAGTTATGCTAAATATATGAAAGAAATATTAAATAAAAAAGGAAGTTTGAAGAGCATGAAACTGTTGCACTTAATGAATAATGTAGTGAAATAATTCAAAATACGCTTCCTCAAATACCTAAAGATTCTGGTAGCTTCACTATTCCATGTACTATTAAAAACAGTTGTTGCAGAAAAGCTTCATGTGATTTAGGAGCAAGCCATAACCTCATGACATTATTCGAAAGTTAAGTTTATGAAAGATTTCTCCCACTGTTGTATCTCTGCAGTTAGCTAGTCGATCTATCACCTAGTCTAAGGGAGTTATAGAAGATGTGCTAATGAAGGTAGATAATTATTTTTTTCTTATTGATTTCATTATTTTAGATATGGAGGAAGATAAAGAAATACCTATCATTTTAAGAAAACCTTTCCTGGCTGCTGGACAAGCTATGATAGATGTGCAAAAAAGGAGAGATAACTATGAGAGTTAATTACCAGGAAGTTACTATTAATGTGTTGAAGTCTATGAAATATCTAGAAAATAAAGAGATGATGAATGTTACAGAATGAAGACACTTGATTATGTGATTGGTGACCATTTTTGAGAAAGTTGTGAAGCAAAAACAAAATAACAAGAACCAGAAGATGAAAACAATAATGATTTTCAGGAAAATATAATCGAGATAAATATTATGGATTTAAATTATGTAAAGGAAAATTTTGGTATTCTAGATGTTACTGAGAATAGTAAAATTCTTATTCCATCTATAGAAAAACCTCCTAAACTTGAGATGATGGTTCTCCCTGCTCAGTTAAAGTATGTGTTTTTAGGGAATTCATCTACATTACCTGTTATAATATCCTCAAACCTAACTGAAGATTAGGAAGAGAAATTAATGGATACATTAAGAAATTATGAGAAAGGTATTGGATAGACATTGGTTGATATTAAAAGAATTAGCCCTTCTATTTGTATGCACAAAATTTTAATGGAAGATGATCAGAAGCCTAGAGCTGATCCTCAAAGGAGTTTGAAACCTATCATGAAAGTGTTAAAAAAGGAAATCTTAAAGTGGTTGGATGCATAAATTACTTATCTTATTTTTGACAATTCTTGGGTCAGTCCAATTTAATGCGTTCCTAAGAAAGGGTGAGTGACTGTTGTTGTTAATGAACATAATGAATTAATTCCAACAAGGTTAGTCCTTTGGTGGAGAATTTATATTGATTATCGAAAATTAAATCTAGCCATTAGGAAAGATCACTTTCCTCTTCGTTTTATAGACCAAATGTTGGATAGATTAGTTGGGTGTGCTTTTGGGATGGATATTTTGGATACTACCAAATACCTATTGCTCCTGAGGATCAAGAGAAAACAACATTTACTAGCCCACATGGGACTTTTTCTTTTAGAAGAACGGCCTTTGGTTTATGTAATGCACATGCAACTTTTCAAAGATGCATGATGTTTATTTTCTACAACTTAATTTAGAGAGTAATTAAAGTTTTCATAGATGATTTCTTAGTTTTTGGAACTTCCTTTGATTAATATTTGGATCATTTAATGTAAGTTCTAAAATGCTATGAAGAAACTAATCTAGTTCTCAATTGAGAAAAATGTCAATTTATAGTTGCATGAGGTATTGTGTTAGGACATAAGATTTCTACTATTGTAAGAGGATTATAAGTTTTCTAGGACATGCTACTTTCTACAGGTGTTATTTTAAAGACTTTTCTAAAATTGCCAGTCTTTTAGAGAAAGACACAAACTTTGATTTTAATGAGGAATGTCTTAAAGTCTTTAATTTATTAAAGGAAAAATTAATCATTGCACCTATTATTGTTTCACATGATTGGAAGAAGCCTTTTGAATTATTATTTGATGCTAGTCTTATGCTATTGGATCTGTATTACGAAAAAATATGATAAAATTTCTAAGGTTATATATTATGCAAGTAAAACCTTTAATGAAGCTCAAATTAATTATACCACCACTGAAAAAAAAATTATTGGCTATAGTTTATGCATTTGATAAATTCAGACCTTACCTTATTGGAGCAAAATGTATTGTAAGTACCGATCATTCTACTATTAAATATCTAATACTAAAGAAGGATGTGAAACCAAGACTAATTAGACGGTCCTTCTGATCCAAGAATTTTATTTTGAAGTAGTAGATAGAAAGGGTATTGATAATAAAATCGTTGATCATTATCGAGGCTAGGCAAAAAACATATGGTAATTTTGATGATGACATAAATGAAAATTTTTCTGATGAACAATTATATGCTGTTACTGGATGACATGTTTTGTGGTATGTTAATATAGTTAAATATTTAGTTATTAACATTTTACCCTACGAATTAATATGCCCACAAAAGAAAAAGTTTATTCATGATGCAAAAGATTACTTCTGAGATGACCCATTTTTATATAAAATTTGTAAGGATCAAATTATCTGAAGATGTTTACCTTTTGAAAAAACCCAAGAAATTATTATGAGATGACGAATCTGGTTTTTGGGGACATTTTGGAGTGTATAAAACTGCATTTAAAATCTTACAATCTAGATTTATTGGCCTACATTATTTAGGATGTTAATAATTTTATGAAATCATGTGATAAATGCGAGAGAGTAGGCAATATTTCTAGGAAAAATGAAATGCCCTTAAATTTTACTTTAGAAGTTGAAATTTTTTATGTCTAGGGTTTAGACCTTTTGGGACCATTTATACCATCTTCTTGAAACATATATATTGTACTAGATGAGGATTATGTTTCAAAATAGATTAAAGTTTTTTGCTTTAGATGATGTGATTCACAAAGTATTGCAATATTTTTAAAGAAAAATATTTTTACCAGATTTGGAATGTCGAGAGTGAATATAACTTATGGGGGAAGTCATTTTAAGAATCTCAGGATTAAAACAGAAACGAGGAAATATGGGATTAATTCTTGAATTGACATAACTTATCACCCTCAAACCAGTGGTTTAACAGAAGTATTCAATCATGAAATTAATAAAATATTAGAAAAGACTGTAGATCCTTGTACGATCGATTGGTCTGCTTGACTTGATGGTGCATTATGGGCCTATATGACTGCTTACAAAACTCCTATAGGAATGTTACCATATAGGCTCATATATGGGAAAGCATGTCACTTGCCAATTGACTTGGAGCATAAAGCTATTGAGATATAAAAAATTTTAATTATAATTTGAAAGATGCTGATGAGAAACGTTGCAATTAAATGAACATGAAGAGATTAGAAATGAAACTTATGAGAATGCAATAATTTATAAGTAAAAGATGAAAAATTGGCATGATCATATGATTATAAGAAAGGAATTTCAGTCTGGACAAAAAGTTATATTATAGAATACAAGATTGAAATTATTCTAGGAAAACTTAAATCTAGGTGGTCAATGTCATTTATTATAATGAAAGTTTATCTGTACGGTATTGTGGATATTAAAGACCCAAAGACTGAAAGGATATTTAAAGTTTTGAAACATTACATTTATGGAAATATTCCCTTACATGAAGAGATTCTGATGTTGGGTCAACCTGAGTAAAATATTGGTTATGTCGGGCTAACTTAGTTATACCAAGCGCTTTTTGGGAGGCAACCCATAGTTATCAGTGCGAATTGATTTGATTGGTGATTTTTGTTTTTGATGTTATACCAAGTCTTACATGATTAATATGTCACAAAACACTATTTTAAGAGGTAAAATGAGTTGGGAATAAGAAAATTTGAATTACAAGATTTTGGACATTGTCGCCATAGAGCCAGATATTCCGCTATAGCGGCACAATTCTATTAACTCTCTACAACCGCCCAATTTTTGGGTTTTGCCCACTTCTTCTCTATTTAAATTACCTTGAACATAAATGGAGTCATCTTTTTCATAATTCCAATTTTTATAGAGGGAGAAATGAGTGAAGGGATCATCCCAACATTTAGAATCCTTAGTTTAAGAGTCGTGGAGAGTAATGGAAGTGCAAATAACAATAAGTTTATGCACAAGGATGCCCAAACTTATTTCAATGGATTCTTAACACTGAGTTTGAAGCAGATCGTAGATAAATTAGGGAAGATTGATGAGGAGTTATCCCATCTACACAACAAGTTAAGTGAAATGTACCATTAGTACGAGCACTTGGAGTGGCATATAAAACTTCAATTCAATCATATGGCATGCTTCCAAGATTACTAAGTGCGAGTTGTTAAAAGTTGGAGGTTGTCGGTTGCCGAAATGGAAATGTCGTTGCCTATTTTAAAATAGTTTTAATTTAGTATGTATATGTAATTTTTGAAATTTAATGTTTTAATTTTGAAAATATAAAATCAAAATAATATCATATACAATAGTTTAAATAAAAGAGCACAACATTTCAAGCTATGCATCTATTTCGAAGAATAGAAACATTACTTCATGATAAGGCTAGTTTAAATAAACTAAAGATACTATGACATCTATTTATTTTGTGAAATCATTTATATTGACCGACAAGTCCCCCTATCTGATATGAAAGATTGGATATAGTTTATGTTAAGATGGGTTCTTAAAGTTTCTTATAAGGGCAAGCCGTATAGTTAATTACATCATAAATGACTAAAGTCACCTAAGAAAACTCTCGATGATGATTATGAAATATTTACTTCATGAATTAAAAGGTTTAGGATCTTCAAGGTCTAACATAAGAAATTCAAATGGAAGAGGTGCAAATGGGAACAACTATTCTCAAAATCAAAAGGAGGAAAAAGCTAGGGGATATCACGAATTTTTAGGCAAACACCAGTGACTTCCCAAACAACCTTATGGTTTGGGCTCTGATCTCCCTAAAAAAATACCCATTTTATGCCTTATTTATGATTCAATTCTTAAGGATATTATGCTTTAATGAAAGGTATTTTCATTTTATTGGATGTAGATGATTAAAAAGAGTCCAAGAAAGAAAAAGAAGGAAAAAGAAGCAAAAAGGAGTAAAAATGGAGCTTATGGAGCAAAATTTTGGAATTATGGGCCTGACGCCAGAGTCTGGCGCCTAAGAACCAGTTTGATACAGACGCTGTTAAGTTTTTTTGATGACTTTGGGCAGTTATTTTGACAGTGTTAAGCGGTTATTGGAGCTTCTAGAAGATTGAAAGTTACTCCTAATATATAGGACATGTGATACAATGTATTTGGACACAAGGATATGGTCTGGATCGCGAAGAGGTGTGACCCAAAGTGAAGAGGTGCAAAAGACCTGGTCACGGAGTTCGGCGCCTAGGTGCCAGATCCCGGCGCTTAGGCGGGACGGTTACCTTCTAGAAGATACATTAAATTTAGACGAATTTTGAAGAGGTGTCTTAAGCAACCTCTGGTCAAATTCAGAGCTCAATAAATAGGAGCCCATTCTACAGAGAAAATCACACTAAAACCCCCCACTTAGTACACATACCCATTTTAACATCTTCCCTCTCATCTCTAGTTTTATTTAGTCTTTTACATACTTAGGGTGCCACTTTATTTTGTATCTAATGAGTTTATTTTGAGTGTTTATTGTGTGTTATTGTTGTTGGAGTCTTTCATCATTGCTTTGGAGTCAATAGAAGTCAGCGGATCTCTTGAAGGAACACTTCAGATAAGTATTTGTACTTTGGTTCAAATTTTTATAAATATATTTTGTTGTGTTATTTCAATGAGTTCTGAGTAGTTAGCTATCTTTCTCCTTTCAACTATGAAAATGTTATAAATTAAATAAATTTTGTAGGAGAATTAAATATAAAATATTTTAAATTATTGTGATGATATTAATACCTGATCTTAGTTTACTTTTTAAATTGGCCATTTAATTTGTTAAAACATGTTGAAGAATTTTGAGACCTATCCGGAGATAAATTCTTAAGTAGTAGATATCACATGAATCCTTAGGTAATCGCAGGCTATACGCGGATTGTTTAAGGTGAAGTGCAAATAAATAAAAAGATATTATTTATTGGGCGTAAAATTAATTAGTTTTTAGAGTGACAGACTAAATTCTAATAATTTGGTTTATAGAAAGGTAACGGGTCACTGGTAGGGCCGACCATAGCCACCCTTGGACATCTAGTAGTGTGAGCCTAGATTAACCCATTCTACTAATAAAATATCCTGAGCCTAACTAAGATTAGTTAATTTTATTTGCACCTGGACCAAAGGGTAAAGAATAGGAATGCTTCTATTTGGCACAATACCATAATCTTAATTCCCTACAAAAGATAGTTAATCTATAGTTCTTGGATTAGTTCAAAAATGAGAAAGTCGTTTTTATAATTGCATTGAATTTTAATTACTGCTTACTTTACTTTCCTGCTTATTGCTTACTTTCTTTTAGTAAAAATTATTAGTTAATTAAATTCGAATATATATATATATATATATATATATATATATATATATATATATATAAGAGTATATATAAATTTTTTTCGAAAATATCAAAATATTATTTATATCTCTTATTTTTTTATTTCACTATCCCTCGTGGGATCGATATCTGTGACTCCACTGTAGCCCCGTATTACTTCGAACGATACGTATACTTGCATTTAAAATTGTGACTTTTACAATAATAAAATCTAAATATAAAATAATAAAAGTAAACCTCACACATCAAGTTTTTTTTTGAAGTCATTTGCTGGAAATTAAATATTCTAAAAAGTGGAATTAAATTCTTGTATTTTAAAGCATATTTAAAGTCGCATCGCATCAAGTTTTTGACACCGTTGCCGAGGATCGAATATAATAAAAAAGTAAAAGGATAGGATAAAATAAAAAATAAAAGGATAAAATAAAAAGTAAAAAGAATAGAATAAAATAAAAAGTAAAAGAATAGGATAAAATAAAAACAATAAAAAAATATAAAAAGAAAATAGACATAAAACAAAAAAAAATATTTTCTTCAAATTTTATGCGTAGTTCTGGATCTGAAGGATTTCTACATTTTGATCCTGAATTAGAAAGAACAACTAAAAGAATTAAAAAAGGAAAGCAAATTTCAAAACATCAAAAATGGCTAACTTACATAATAATAATCAAAATCCAATCGAAATTAATGAACTAAATATTTATAAAACATTAAGGGAATATGCAAACCCTGCAACTGATGAACTTCATGTTAGTATTCAAATTCCAACTATAAATGCTAATTCTTTTGAGCTTAAACCTTCTATTATTCAAATGGTTCAAAACAATTAATTTGGAGGAACACCTAATGAGGAACCAAATTTACACCTTGCTAGTTTTTTAGAACTTTATGCTACCTTTAAATATAATAATATTTCTGATGATGCTATTAGGCTTAGACTCTCTCCTTTTTCCTTAAAAGATAAAGCAAAGATGTTGCTTAATTCATTAGCAACTTATTCTATTAAAACATGGGCAGTTATGACACAAAAATTCCTTGTTAAATATTTTCCTCCTTCTAAAACTGCTAAATTGAGAAATGATATTACTTCATTTACGCAATTTGATGGAGAAACAATTTATGAAGCTTGGGAAATATTTAAAGAACTATTAAGAAAATGTCATCATCATGCTTTACCAGATTGGTTAATTATTCAAACATTTTATAATGGACTTATTAGATCACATAGATCTATTATCGATGCTGCTGCTGGTGGTTCTTTAATGGCTAAGACATTTGAAGAAGCCTACACCTTAATTGAAGAAATGGCTAATAACAATTTTTAATGGCCTTCTGAATGGGTTAATCCTAAAAGAATGGCTAGTATTCATAATAATGACACCTTTTCTATTTTAGTTTCACAAGTGGCTGTGATATCTAAGAAATTAGATAATTTTGCTATTAATATATTGCATGTAAGTAATGATAATTTTGCAAATTTTTATGATTCTCAAACAATGGAAACTTTGCAAGCTATTGCTCGTAAAACTAATAAACCTTATTCTAATTATTATAATCCTGGTTGAAAAAATCATCTTAATTTTAATTGGAGTAATGAACATCAAGTTAATCCAAATTGGAACAATCAAGGAAATTTAAACTATAGACCAACTTATCCTCCTGGTTATAACAATCAGTGCAAAAATTTGTTTGTAGAAGAATTGATCTTGCAATTAAGCAATCAGCTACAAAGTCAAAGCACTGCTATTCATAATATTGAGAATCAGATAGTTCAAATCGCTAATTTCATTAATTACAGACCTCAAGGAACACTGCCTAGCAATGTCGAAATTAATCCTAAAGGATCTGGAAAAGAACATGAACAAGCAAAAGCTGTATAACTCAGAAGTGAAAAGGAATTAATAAAGAAAACACAAAATGAGATTAAAAAAGAGAAAGAAGTTGAAGAGATTGAAAAACCTAAAGATACCCTTTCTCTAAGTAAAGATCAGACTGTTGTACATATTGAAGTGGGAGTTGAAAAACCACCACCTCCTTTTCCTCGAAGACTTAAACAGCAGAAGCTTGACTATCAATTTTCTAAGTTCTTTGAAATTTTTAAGAAACTTACCATCAACATTCCTTTTGCTGAAGCTTTAGAGCAAATGCCAAGCTATGCAAAATTTATGAAGGATATTTTAAGCAAGAAGAGAAAATTTGAAACTTTTAAAACTGTTGCATTAAGTGAAGAATATAGTGCAATAATTCAGAAGAAATTACCTTAGAAACTTAAAGATCCTAGAAGTTTCACTATACCATGTGCTATTGGAGAAAAATTCCGTAGAAAAGCCTTATTTGATTTAGGAGCTAATATTAATCTCATGCCATTTTCAATCTTTCGAAGGTTAGATTTAGGAGAGATTTCTCCTACCACTGTAACTCTTCAATTAGCTAATCGATCGATCACTTATCCTAAAGGAGTTATAGAGGATGTTCTTATTAAGGTAGATAAATTTATCTTCCCTGTGGATTTCATTGTTCAAGATATGGAAGAAGATAAAGAAATACCTATCATTTTAGGGAGATATTTTCTAGCTACCGGTCGATCTATAATTGATGTGCAAAAAGGAGAATTAACGATGAGAGTTAATGATCAAGAGATAATATTCAATGTTTTGAAATCAATGAGGTATCCTTAAAAATAAAAAATGTTATCGAATGGATATTTTTGATTATATGATTGAAAAGCATTACCAAGAAAAATGTAAGGTTATTTCTAATGATGAAGATAAAGAATCTATCTTATATGATGAGTCATTAAATGAAGAAAATTTATCTGAAGAAACACATTATATTCATGAAAATTGAAAAATTTTATACACAACTAAAAATGATATAATTTTACCCTCAATTAAAATAGCCCTTGAACTGGAATTAAAAATGTTACCTGTACATTTGAAGTATGCATTTCTTGGAGATTCATTAACTTTACCTGTAATTATATCTTCAGAATTAAACAAAGATGAAGAAGAAAAATTAATAGAAGTTCTGAAGAATTATAAGAAAGCTTTTGGTTGGACTATTGCAGATATAAAAGGAATAAGCCCTTCAATCTGTATGCATAAGATTTTAATGGAAAAAAATTGTAAACCCACTATTGAACCCCAAATAAGATTAAATCCAATTATTAAATAGGTTGTTAAGAAAGAGATTTTGAAATGGTTAGATGCTGGAATTATTTATCCTATTTCGGATAGCCAATGGGTGAGTCCTATTCATTGTGTTCCGAAGAAAGGAGGAGTAACTGCCATTGTTAATGAAAAAATGAATTAATCCCAACAAGACAAGTTACTGGATGGCGAATTTGTATTGACTATCGAAAATTAAACAACACCACTAGAAAGGATCATTTTCCTTTACCTTTCTTAGATCAAATGCTGGATAAACTAGCTGGACACTCATATTTTTGTTTCCTGGATGGATATTCTGGTTATCATCAATTACCCGTTGTTCCTGAGGATCAAGAAAAGATAACATTTACAAATCCTTATGGAACATTTTCCTTTAGAAGAATGCCTTTTAGTTTATGCAATGCACCTGCAATTTTTCAAAGATGTATGATGTCAATATTTTGTAATTTGATTGATAAAGGAATTGAAGTATTTATGGATGGTTTTTCAGTTTTTGGAACTTCTTTTGAATCTTGCTTGGAAAATATAACGAAAGTTTTGAAGAGATGTGAAGAAACAAATTTAGTTCTAAACTGGGAAAAATGTCAATTTATGGTCACAGAAGGCATTGTACTTGGACATAAAGTTTCACAAATAGGGATGGAAGTTGATCAAGCAAAAGTGAAAATTATTCGTTGAACCGCAACCACCTACTACTCGTTATCGATGTAAGAAGTTTTCCGGGTCATGCTGGATTTTATAGGAGATATATAAAGATTTCTTCTAAAATTACTAAACCTCTTTGCCATTTATTGGAAAAAGAAGCTAAATTGGAATTTAATGAAGATTGTCTGATTGCGTTCAATATTCTAAAAGAAATGTTAATCAATGCACCTGTCTTTGTTGCACCTGCTTGGAATAAACCTTTTGAATTAATGTGTGATGCAAGTGATTATGCAATCAGAGCTGTATTAGGACAAAAGTATAAGAAGATTTTCAAAATTATATACTATGCTAGCAAAACTCTTAATGAAACTCAAGTAAATTACACTACTACTAAAAAGAGATTTTAGCAATAGTATATGCCTTTGATAAATTTAGACCATATCTTCTTGGAACAAAATATATCGTGCATACTGATCATTCTGCTATTAAGTATTTAATATTTAAAAAGGATGCTAAACCTAGATTGATCAGATGGGTTTTACTTTTGTAAGAATTTGATTTTGAAATTGTGAACGAAGAGGGATCGACAACCAAATCGTCGATCATTTATCAAGAATGAAAAATAATAATGAGAAGATTTATGAAGAAAATATAAATGAGAAATTCCCGAATGAGCAATTATATGTCATTCAAGGATTACAAATGCCTTGGTTTACAGATATAGTTAACTACTTGGTTAAAAATATTTTACCATATGGGATGAATAGTAAATACATTAAGAAATTCAAGAATGATTGTAAATCATATATTTGGGAAGATCCTCATTTATTTAAATTTGGAAGAGATTCTGTGATTCGAAGATGTGTACCATATGAAGAAACTTTTGAATTATTTAAAAATGTCACGATTCTGAATTTGGAGGACACTTTGGAGTGGATAAAACTGCATTTAAAATTTTAAATTCTGGATTTTATTGGTCTACCTTATTTAAAGATGTTGGACATTATGTGAAAACATGTGATCGATGTCAAAGAATGAGAAATATATCTAGAAAAGATGAAATGCCTCTAAACTTTATATTAGAAATTGAAATTTTTGATGTATGAGGTTTAGACTTTATGAGACCTTTCGTACCATCATCTAGAAAGATTTATATTTTATTAGCAGTTGATTATGTTTCAAAGTGGATTGAAGCTGTAGCTTTATCGAACTGTGATTCTAAAAGTGTTTCAAAATTTTTAATGAAAATAATTTTTACAAGATTTGGAATGCCTAGGATAATTATTACAGATGTGGGAAGTCAATTTAGAAATATAAGAATTCAATCATTGCTGGAGAAATTCAGAATTAAGTATAAAATTGCAACTGTTTATCATCCTGAAACAAGTGGAATGGCTAAAGTGTCAAACAGAGAAATTAAAAGAATATTGGAAAAGACTGTTAATCCTAAAAGAACTGACTAGGTTGATAGACTTGATTCTGCATTATGGGCTTATGGAACAACTTATAAGACACCTATCGGAATGTCACCTTATCAAATAATTTATGGTAAACATTGTCAGTTACCTATTGAACTGGAGCATAAAGCTTATTGGGTGATAAAGGAGTTCAATTATAATTTAAATACTACAGGAGAAAAATGATTATTACAACTGAATGAAATGGAAGAGATTAGAAATGAGTCTTATGAAAATGCAAGAAATTATAAGGAAAGAATGAAGAAATTGCATGACAAAATGATTTCTAGGAAAATATTCGAGCCTGGACAAGAAGTATTATTATTTAATGCTCGTTTAAAACTTTTCTCTGGAAAATTAAAATCTAAATGGATGTGACCATTTATAATTAAGAAAGTATACCCTTATGGAGCTGTGGGTATTAAAGATCCCAAAATTGAAAAAGTATTTAAAGTTAACGGATTAAGATTGAAGCCTTATATGGGAGAAATGAAATTAAATTACAAAGAGGCTTATGAGCTGAGTTTACCCTATTAATTCAATTAATTAGGTCGGGCTGACGACGTTAAACCAAGCGCTTCGTGGGAGGAACCCATATTTATTAGTTTGAGTTTAATTACTGCTGTAAGGTTATTCCTTGGTCTTGACTGAATTTGTATATAACTTCTAGAAATGGAAGGCTAACGAGTCTGTATTGGCTTAAGCTAAACATTTTCTTGTAGTATATAGAAATTGGACTTAGACCACTCCATGTCAAATGTGAGTAAAAAGGAGATCAAGTTAACCTTCGTTTGTGATTGTTTGTGATTTGAATTTTTTGTAATTGTGTTTGTGTGTTGATTATACTCGTTTGTTAGACCTATTTTTACAACCAAAACTTTGCAAAATTTGACGATAGGTGAATCGGAGTCGATCGAGATTCCGGCGCCTAGGCGCCAAAAGTTGGCACCTAAGCGCTAGAATAACTAGCGTATCGATGATCCGACACCTAGGCGCCAGATTCCGGCGCCTAAGCGCCGCGGTTACAGATCATGGAAAAACCTAAATTCTTCAGTTTTTCACACAAAATCTCTTTATATATAGCCTATTTTTCATCCCCAATCCCATAGAAACACTAATTTTGACGGGAGCAATTCATTTTGGAGGGGTTAGAATGTATTTGGAGGCAATGGATAGAGGAAATCATAGAAATGAGGTAAGAGACAAATCTCCTAAAGATCATCAACCTTATTTTAATGGTTTTATTGTTGTTAGTCTGGAGAAAATTTTTAGTCAAATGGATAAGATTGAAGCGAAACTTCAAAGTATTGGTAATTGTCTCTATGAGATGTACCACCAAAACGAACACTTGGAATGACAAACCAAACTTCAATATGATCATATGGCTGCCTATCAAGACGCTCAAGTAGAAATGTACGCGAAGAATAAGTGGATTGATGAAAAGACGGCTTTAGAATTTCCAAGGGCATTGGTGTTCTATCCCTTCGGTCCTAGCGAACTTCATTGCGAAAGAGATGGAAATTGAAGATCGGTGTTAAATAGATTTTATATGTGTTTTAGGTGTGATCGAGTTTTGTGTTAGTGTGTTTAATTTCTCATTTGTGTATTTGCTTAAATTGTTCAATGTGTGTTGTTAGATTTGAATGTTTGCTTTGAATATATTATTGTTTGTGTTATTTATAAAACAATGAACCTTGATACAAGTCTTGTACTGAAACTTATTGAATTTGGAATGGATATTAGGATTTAGAAGTGAAGAATTTGGATACATTTATGTGGATCTATACTATCATTTTAATTTGATTGTGAAAATATTTGGAGGATATAAAATGGATTAATACTCTCATAAGAGTAATTAGGAGTCAAATTTAATAAAATTTGGTGGAAAATATTTAATTTAAATAGAATTTTTGAAAAGGTGAGTCTGGCGCCTAGGCGCCGGTTCGGCTTGAAACCGAAAACTCATCTTCTTAAACCCCCCACGCCATTTTTGACGCGTAAGCTTCCTTCTCCACAGTTTTTCACGAAAATACCACCTATAGATCCCATTTAGAGCTGATTTTCATGTTTTTTGGCTTGAAATCACCCGATTTCTTCATCTCGAGGTTAGATCTACATTCTAAACTCATTATTTTTTATTTTCACCATGGATTTTGCTCTCATTGAGAAAAACCAAAAATTTGGGAAAAATTTTGATTTTTATGGCTAAATCCATGAATTTTTAAGAGCTTTCAAGTTTGAAAAGCTTAAATTAGTTTATTTTCCTAGATCCATTGAAGTTATTTTACGTTTTTCTTTCACGTTTAGATGGCACCAAAATCTAAGCGAGAAAAGTAATGAGAAAAGTTTGATCGTAGCATTTTCGTCACTACTGCTACACACTTTCAATACAATGATTTTTCTATGACTCGAAAGTTTATCTCGGAGCGAAGTTTTTATAATCCTGGAGGAAGAATTGAGGAAACAATCGTTGCACTCAACTGGCAATGATTCTACTATTTCATTGTTGCTGCCGTTATTCTGGTGGTTAAAGAATTTTATGTTAATTTCATGGAAGCGGAAGAGTACGAGATTTCGTTCAAGGAGTTGGAGTAGGATTCACTCCTGAACGCATCAACATTTTCTATGGCTTGCCGCCAAACATAGAGTGTTATTACTCAGGTTTATCTCCAGCTGAGGGAGATTTGGACATGATCATTGCCTACCTAACTGATAGTATTGGAGCCTGGAAGATTCAGAACGAAAAAAGGGTAAATTTTTCATCTTCTAAGCTTAACAGTGTTTCCAAGGAATGGCACTACTTTATTTCTGCTCATCTCCTTCCATCCAATCATCTAAGTGAAGTTGCCAGAGATAGAGCTATTTTAAACTACTGCATTCAAGAGAGGAAGTCTATTGATGTAGGGAGCATTATTTATAATTCTGTGGAAGCTACTGCTCGTTTTAGCACATCTATTAGACTTGGTTTTCCATCTCTGATCTATTCTTTATGTCAAAGTGTTGGAGTAGTTGCTGAGCTTTCTGAGGAAAAGCTCAAGTCGACAAAGCCTATAGGAAGAGAAATAGTCAGCATTTATGATCGACTGCGAGGTAAGTGTTCTACTAAACCTGCTGGTTCATTACCTACTTGGTAGAGCTTCTACTTCTAGACCATCTACTTCTGCTGAGCCAGTATCTACTTTTTGGGAAATCATGCATGATTAGTTTATAGAGCAGCAACATAAGTTATTCTTAACTCACTGCAGAGTAGATACGATATACAAGGAGATTGATCATCTTTCTGAGTATATACAAAGAAAGAGTGATTAAGATGCTGAGAATTCAGAGTCTTTAGTGAGATTTCTGAAGGGTGAGCACGATGTTCAGTTCCCTACTTGTCCTAGATTTTCACCCTATGTTGATCCTAAGGATATGAAGTTCTCTTTTGGTAATGATGATGATGAAGCTACAGACAGTTATTAGTATCTTAATTTACCTCTGGAGATGTGTTGATTCTGATTTTAGTGGGTTTCTTATTTTTTGTGCTGTTTAGTGTGATGTTATTTGTTAGTGTTTATGTGAACTTTTTATGTTAAAACTATTTTTAGATTATCTCATGTGTGTTTAAGATTGAAATGTGAATGAATTTCTATAAAAGTTTATTTCTGTTTCAGCCTACTGTTTAGTGTTCATGAATAGTTAGTAAATTTGCATGTTCAAAAATAAAAAATATATATATATATAAAAAGATTTTTTAGAAATTAACTCCTGCTCTACAAAACTTTTTCTATATATGCTTAATTATTTCTGCTATATTTATATTAAATCATGTGTAGAAGTAGAAGTTTGTTTTTCCTTACTACATCATTATTGTACTTAGATTAATTCCTGTTTATTTCTTTCTCTAATGCTTTAGAAAATTTCATAATTCATATTTATACTAAAGCTGAAGTTTGGGGGAAGGGAAAACATTTATCAAATTTATATATTATTTGTCCTTTAAGAACTAATATTTTCTTTAAAAAAATATATTAACATAACATAAGGATTGAAAAATCTGTTTAAGATTACCTAAATTTTTGAATTTATAAATAATTTAGTAAACTTAACTAAAATTTCAAAAATTTTGGTTGATTTTAAGAATAGAAATATTTAGCTTAAAGAATAATAAGGTCAAAATTTTTCTATTTATAGTAAAGAGAATTTTTTTTTTGAAATACTAAGGAATCAAGATTATTGCTTGAAAAAGAAAAGATTGAAATAAGTTTTGAAAATAATAAATTATTAATGTCATATTTATTAAGTAAGAATGTATAAGTTTTTGAAAATAAGTTAAGGATCGTGAAGTTCAAAATCATTAACAGGCTATCCAAAAAGAAAAGGGATTGAAAAACAATCCAAAAGGAAGAAAAAAAAAAGAATGTGAAGAGAAGCTTGAGGAAATGCCTAATTAAAAATTGGCTTCACTTGAATTAACTTATAGTAAGAAAACTGGTTACATTTTTAACTTAATTTCTATGTACATATATTTTTACTAGAAAAATATTTCATGAAAATTTTCTTCTTGTAAATATTCTATGTGACCTTGATATGATAAACTACAATTATTCTTGAAATAAATAAAAAAATTGGAAGTCTTATGATTTGGTAGTTAAATGTTCTTAAATTCTTAAAATTAAACTTAATTAGTGAAATTTGGTTAATGACTTGCTAAAGCATTTATAAAACCAAAAATCATAAGGAATCTTAAATATTTTAATTTCATTCCAAATGTTATCTATTTTATGTAATTAAAAGAGTTACTTGAGGCCAAATAACATTTAGGTTTGGGGGAATTTGATCTACCTAAAAAAATACTCATTTTTATGCCTTATTTATGATTCAATTCTTAAGGATATTATGTTTTAATGAAAGGTATTTTCATGTTTTTGGATGTAGATGATTAAAAAGAGTCCAAGAAAGAAAAAGAAGGAAAATGGAGTAAAAAGGAGTAAAAATAGAGCTTATGGAGCAAAATTTTGGAATTATGGGCCTGGCGCCAGAGTCCGGTGCCTAAGCGCCAGTTCGATACAGACGCTTTTAAGTTTTTTTGATGACTTTGGGCAGTTATTTTGATGGTGTTAAGCGGTTATTGGAGCTTCTAGAAGACTGGAAGTTACTCCTAATATATAGGACATGTGATACAATATATTTGGACACAAGAAAACGATCTGGATCGCAAAGAGGTGCTACCCAAAGTGAAGAGGTGCGAAAGACCTGGTCACAGAGTCCAGCTCTTAGGCGCCAGATCCCGGCGCCTAGGCGCGACAGTTACCTTCTAGAAGATATATTGAATTTGGACGAATTTTGAAGAGATGCTTTAAGTAACCCCTGGTCAAATTCAGAGCTCAATAAATAGGAGCCCATTCTACAGAGAAAATCACACTAAAACCCCCCACTTAGTACACATACCCATTTTAGCATCTTCTCTCTCATCTCTAGTTTTATTTAGTCTTTTACATACTTAGGGTGCCACTTTATTTTGTATCTAATGAGTTTATTTTGAGTGTTTATTGTGTGTTATTGCTGTTGGAGTCTTTCATCATTACTTTGGAGTCAATAGAAGTCAGCAGATCTCTTGAAGGAACACTTCAGATAAGTATTTGTACTTTGGTTCAATTTTTTATAAATATATTTTGTTTTTTTATTTCAATGAGTTCTGAGTAGTTAGCTATCTTTCTCCTTTCAACTATGAAAATGTTATAAATTAAATAAATTTTGTAGGAGAATTAAATATAAAATATTTTAAAATATTGTGATGATATTAATACTTGATCTTAGTTTACTTTTTAAATTGGTCATTTAATTTGTTAAAACATGTTGAAGAATTTTGAGACCTATCCGGAAATAAATTCTTAACTAGTAGATATCACATGAATCCTTAGGTAATCGCAGGCTATACACGGATTGTTTAAGGTGAAGTGTAAATAAATAAAAAAAATATTATTTATTGGGCGTAAAATTAATTAGTTTTTAGAGTGACAGACTAAATTCTAATAATTTGGTTTATAGAAAGGTAACGGGTCATTAGTAGGGTCGACCATAGCCACCCTCGACATCTAAGTAGTGTGAGCTCAGCATTAACCCATTCTACTAATAAAATATCCCGAGCCTAACTATAGATTAGTTAATTTTATTTGCACTCGACCAAAGGGTAAAGAATAGGAATGCTTCTATTCTGGCACAATACCATAATCTTAATTCCCTACAAAAGATAGTTAATCTATAGTTCTCTGGATTAGTTGAAAAAGGAGAAAGTCGTTTTTATACTTGCATTGAATTTTAATTACGGCTTACTTTACTTTCCTGCTTGTTGCTTACTTTCTTTTAGTAAAAATTATTAGTTAATTAAATTTGAATATATATAAAAAAAGAGTATATATAAATTGTTTTCGAAAATTTCAAAATATTATTTATATCTCGTATTTTTTATTTCACTATTCTTGTGGGATCGATAACAGGACTCCAGTAGAGCCCTGTATTACTTGAACGATATGTATACTTGCGTTTTAAATTGTGACTTTTACAATAATAAAATCTAAATATAAAATAATAAAATTAAACCTCGCACATCAAGTTTTTTTTGAAGCCATTGCTGGAAATGAAAAATTCTAAAAAGTGGAATCAAATTCTTGTATTTTAAAGCATATTTACAGTCGTATCGCATTAGGCTCAACTTCAAAGAGAAATTATTTAATGTTTCTTCCTGCCAATTTTATTATTTAGGGCTTATATCTGTATGATATTGATCATATAAATACCCTGGATAGGAGGATTTATGTAATATCGGACGACAACCTCAGAATCCTAGGGCAATTTGGGGATTATATTATACAAATGGGTTGTGCAATAGCCTAAAAATAATTTAAGGATTTATGTCACACTAGGAAGATAACCTCAAAGTTCTATGACTTGTTGTTTAATTATAAAAAAAAGGTTTGTTGTTGTAGACTCCTTTTCTTTCTTGAAGATGTT
>CM040421.1:134811305-134828559 GCA_022702705.1 Papilionanthe hookeriana x Papilionanthe teres | reverse complement strand
CACTTCTTTTCTATAATAACTCTTTCAACTTCTCCTCCGGGATTATCCAAAACTCTATCTTTTATACACTTCTTTCATTGGAAAATAGAAGTATACCTTGGTCGGGCTTTAGCATTTACAAATCAAGCCTCGTCAAACTCAAGTCGCCTCTTTTGTTGGGCAGCCATTTTTCGATCTATCAAATTTAGAAAAATCTAAACTAAACTCCTAAATAATGATAAAATGGCT
Organism: Papilionanthe hookeriana x Papilionanthe teres; assembly: GCA_022702705.1. Classification (NCBI taxonomy): domain Eukaryota; kingdom Viridiplantae; phylum Streptophyta; class Magnoliopsida; order Asparagales; family Orchidaceae; genus Papilionanthe; species Papilionanthe hookeriana x Papilionanthe teres. The sequence continues at coordinate 134,828,331 of CM040421.1, read as the reverse complement.
TCCAAAGGTGACTTTAAGTATTCTAAATTAGTTCCATGAATTTCATCCAAGTATTATCTCCACATTTTCAATTTTTCCGGAATTCCTAAATGTGGAAGAAATTCATGGTGAAAATAAAAAATTTTTACATAGAAGGGAAGCTCTTACCGAGGGAAGATGAAATCCGGTGTCAAAATGAGTTGAAATCACCCCAAATCCAAGATCTCTCAAGCCCTAAGTAAAAATTTTCGGTGAATAAGGGAAGAAGACGATGAATAGCAGCAGTTGACTGGTAAAAATCATGGTTAAAAGGTAATTATTCAGATCTTGCCATCGGCAGCCTCAAGCTCGCCGTCGGCGAGATTCTTAAATTTTGATAATTTTCCAGATTTTTATCATTTTGATTAATTTTAAGCCTCATCGACATCCGTTAGATCATTTTAAAAATAAATTTTAATGAACAAGTGATGTATTAACACAAATAAACATTCACAATGGAAAACATCACAATCATATATAAAATCGAAGGTTTACAATACATATTACACAACACACATAAGTTAGGTATTTTCTCGACCTCAATTCATCAATTCGAGTCGCATTCCAAGCCACAACACTCAAAATACTGAAAACAAATATTTCGATCATAATCTCAAATATCCGAGATCAAAAAGATAACTTTAAAAGCAAACAAACAAATAAATTCAAATCAAGTCCCAACATAAAGAAATATACGAAGTAAAGCGAATCTACTACTCCTCCGATTCGGTCTTTAGTTTCTCCTACGATATCACCCATCGCTTGAACATGAACGAACGAGGTTATAGAAGGGTCGAAAGGGAATTCTTCGGTAGAGTCTTCTTCTATCCATCCCATCTTTCTCATTAAGCGTATCAAACTTCCTTTGAAATGTCCGGTGTGATCAAAGTGCTCTTTCATCCTTCAATCGATGTGATCGAAGAAATCGAAGATATTGTTAATTGAATTCATTAAATTTTGTACCTCTTTCTCCAGCTTCTTACTTATGTGTAAGATCACCAGCGTCTTGTCCTCTACTAGAGGTTGAATTGGAATTGATTTTTGTAATGATTGATCCATAATAATGCCTATATCATTCTCCTCTTCATTTGCAGGGAACATTTTGGTTGGGTCTAAAGGCTTCCAAGGTAGAAGTATCTTTTCCCAAATCTCGTATGAAACTTGGAATAAACAACATAATGAGAAAATTGTTGAAGGATGTCCAAGCCCATGAGTTGATCCTTAAACGATCAGGCCCGAAACAGAATTCACAATTATCGATCCAATGTCGATTCGCCATCACATTTGAATGCGGTAATTCGATATATCACTTTCTTTAGTAACTTTACTGATCCCATCATCGGTAATAACTTTGCAAAAATGAAAACTTGCCAATGTTTTGATATGGGATTTAGAAGTGTAGCAAAAAAACTAACATACCCGTTTTCTCTAATTTCCTAATCTTCAGTTTGGTCTGTTAAATATTGGTAGATTTCATTCATCGGATTTCTCATTGGGACGAAGTTAGAATAATGGCGAACGGGAACATTTTCGGTCATGTATAATTCATTAATTCGTGCGAGTTAAAATTTATCCACCTACCTCGCACATAGACGCTTCCTTGGTTGATTCCATGCAAATTGGCGTAAAACTCCTTCACCACGGGAAGGACTACTACGGCGATAGTGTAGCAAAATACTTCCTATCGTCGTCGCACGATCATCTCTTCAATCAATTTTGAAGGATTGTTTAATCCTCGATTTACAAAGCCTCTTTCTTTGATTAGCCTCCTCTTTGACATCACTTTATTAAAGAGTCGTTGTGCCTCGGCATCGACAAACTTTGTTTGGTTGTACACTCGAAATCTAGGGTAATATGTTGAACTGGAAACCATAGAGGATGTATTCAGTGGAGTTTCAATTTGTTTTTGGGAAATGGAGAGTTTAGGAATCGCACCTAGAAGTTTATAATGGAAAAATTCCACCTAAAACCGCCAAAAATCACCATTTCAAACTCCAGAAACTGTCCACTCGCCGATCTCACCATCAGTTGCCTCGATGGCGCCGTCGGCGAGCTTTATCCAATTAAATGTGAGGGCTCTAAGGAAAAACCTGCCATCGGCGGTATCGAGCGTGCCATCGACACCCAAGGCAAAACTTGCACAAAAATGTCGTGGTCCAAATACGTTCCAAATTTTCCCTATAGATCTAAATTCCATGATGATCAAAGGGTAAATACGAGCAGTAAAATTCAATACTACCAAAAACTAATGATAAATTCAAACAAATACTCAATAAATAAAGATAACTATGGGTTGCCTCCCATAAAGCGCTGGGTTTAACGTCGTCAGCCCGACCTATTCAGGTGTTATTCAGGTTGACTGAGCATTAAAACCTCTTTAAAGTTCGGTCTTTTACCCTCAAAATATGGTTTTAATCTATGTCCATTTACTTTAAATCTATTACCGAGTTTTGGATCTTCATTTTCAACGGCTCCGTAAGTATAAACTTGAGTCACATTAAAGGGTCCTAACCAATGAGACTTCGATTTCCCATGAAATTACTTTTGCCTTGTATTGTAAAGCAAAACTTCTTATCCTGGTTCAAATTTCTTCGAGGTTAATCTTTTGATATGCCTTAACTTAATTTTTCCTTATAAATTTTGTCGTTATCATAAGATTCATTTCTTAATTCTTCCAATTTATTTAATTGTAATAACTCTTCTCACCGACATTTTTCAAATTATAATTGAATTCTTTATTCACCCAATATGCTTTATGCTCCAATTCTACTGGTAAGTGGCAAGTCTTTCCAAAAATGATTTTGTAAGGAGTCATTCCAATAGGAGTTTTATAAGCAGTCTTGTATGCTCATAATGCAGTATCTAGTCTTGTAGACCAATCTAGTATACTTAGGGTTAACGAGTCTTTTCTAAAATTTATTTAATCTCACGATTAAAAACTTCATCTAATCCATTGGTACGAGGATGATAAGCGAGTAGAGATTCTATGAATAATATTAAACTTTTCTCCCAATCTCTGAATATATTTATTCCTAAAATGGGATCCTTCGTCGGTGATAATCACTTTCGGCATTTCATATCTTGTGAAAATGTTTTTCATTAAGAATCTTGAAACACTTTTAGCATCACAATGAGGTAAAGCTTGTGCTTCAATCCATTTTGATACATAATCGAAGTGCAATCAAAATATATAAGTTTCCAAATGAAGGAATAAATGGTCCCATGAAATCTAATCCCTAAAGATAAAAAATCTCAACTTCTAACATGAAATTCAGAGGCATTTCATTTCTTCTAGATATATTACCTACTCATTGGCATCTATCACAAATTTTGATATATTTGTATACATCTCTAAAGAGAGTAGTTCGATAAAATCCAGCTTGCAAAATTTTATGTGCGGTTTTATCGATCCCAAAATGTCCTCAAATTCATAATCATGACATTTTTGAATAATCGATTCGGTTTCTTCAAAAGGCACACATCTCCTAATAATAAGATCATTATATTGCTTATATAAATATGGTTCATCCCAAAAATATGTTTTTGCATCATGAATGAATTTTTTATTCTGTTGCGAGTGTTAGCACAGGTGGTAACATATCACTTACGATATAGTTAACTGTATCAGCATACCAAGGTATTTTTCACTCATTAATATTATAAAGTTGTTCATCAGGGAAATATCTGTAATTTCATTGTCGATGTCACATAATTCATGATATTCTAATCTCGACAAATGATCAGTAATTTGATTATCAGTTCCCTTTCTATCAATTACCACAAAATAGAATTCTTGCATCAAAAGTATCCATCTGATTAATCTTGTTTTGGTATCCTTCTTTTGCATCAGATATTTAATAGCAAAGTGATCAGTATGCACAATACATTTTGTCCCAATTAAATAAGATTTGAATTTGTCAAAAGCATACAAAATAGCCAGTAACTCTTTTTTAGTAACCGTATAGTTAATTTGAACATCGTTAAAAGTTCTACTAGTGTAGTATATAACTTAAAAATCTTGTCATATCTTTGTCCAAGAACAACTCGATAGCATAATCACTAGTATCACACATTAATTCGAATGGTTTCTCCCAGTCAGGTAAAACTATTATAAGTGTTGTGATTATTACAGAAGATTTTAAAGAAGGTGAGTCTTACCAGAGAGCATGTTAGAGATATGGATGGTAAGATTAAAAATATTGAAAGGAATATTGTAAAATACGATGAATATGAGGAGAATTATTAGCGATACTTAGATAGAGTGATTAGAGGAGAACACAGTGCTACGATGCCCCCTCATCCTTTTTTTATACCTTGTATGCCATCCAGAGACTGGAATGAAGAAGATGATGATGAGGATGATGATTAGTATTGTTGTGTTGAGTTTGTGATGTTATGTGATTTTCTTATGTGTTGTGATGCTTTTATTTAATTTTTTCATATGTGATATGATGTATTTTGCTATAGACTATGATGTTGTGTATATTATAGCTGGGCTATTTTTTATTATACAAACTCAAATGTTTATGTGTTGGATTAAGGTTTTGTGATGTAATATGTGATATGTTTGTGGTAGTAAATATTTTTATGTGTTTTTAGTTTTTAAGTTTTTAGTAGTGTCTAATTTAATTTCTATAAATATTATAGAAATTTAGAACACTATTAAAAACCACTATTTATATAGCAAGTTTAAACTTTTCAAAATTTGCTACCATTTAATTTCTAGTATGTTGTGATTTGTGGTGTGTATTTTCTTTGAAAACCTCCACTGTTTTAGAAGTCCTTTGAAAATTTGAAATTCTATTTTATGAAAAACTGAAAAATTGAATTTGATTTCTTTTTATTCCTTTTTAAAAAAAAATTGTTATAACTGCATATTTAGAATATTAAAATTCCTGCAAGCATGTTATTCTTGTTGTTTTTAATTCTTACCCATGTATCATTTCTTATGCTTAAATGTTTTATCCTACTAAAAAATTAATGTTTGGGGAGAATTTAAAAACAGTCTTCTTTTAGTAAAAAAACTAAAATTTTATTTGTTCTCAAGAATTCTTAAATAAAATATGATTTTTGATTGAAAATAATTATGTATATGAAGTTATATTAGGGAACAAAATTTTGAATATAGAAAAGAGTAAGAGAATTTATTTATATTTTATAGTAATGATGAAAATTTTAAAGTTAAAATTTTCTTAGTAAATAAATTTTAAATATAGTTAAACTATGTTCAGTAAAAAAGTATTGTATTTTTGGATAAATAGAAATTTTGACTTTTATTTTTCAAAGGTTAAATTTTTTTTATTAAGAAATAATTTTCAACACTATTATTATGATGTTTAAGTGAAGGATATATATAAGACCTTTATTGTAAATGAAAGGGTGGAATTCAAAATCATTAAAGGCCTATACGAATACGAGTAATCCTTGCCTTATAAAAAAAGGAAATAAAGAAGAAAAAAAAAGAGAAGAAAGAAAAATAGTATGTAAAAAGGAAGGAGAAGTTTGAGGATTTAAGGACCTAATCAAAACTTGGTTCCATACCTAAAGTTTAAAATATAAGTTTTGAGAAAATCAAAAGCTTAAGGTTATAATATAGTAATTAAAATTATTTCCAAATGAAAATTTTAAGTGAGCAAGATGACATGTTTGAATCCTATATTTTGAAAAATATACAAGTATTTCTAAATTAGATAAGAACTAATATTTTTCATTATCCTTTACTTAAGAATCTTCTAAACATTAAATTGGTCTCATTTACTAAATTTTTTTATAAATTAGACTATTTTCATTTCTAGAACAAAAATTTCAAACCTTCCTAAAGAAACTCATTTACATAATTTGCTTGTTAAGATTTTCTAAGTGATTAAGTGACACTTGAGGACAAGTAACATTTTATGTTTGGGGGATTTTGATATACCTAAAATATATAGTATTTTTAAATACATTTTTATACCTATTTTTTATGATATTGCACTTTAATGGAAGGTATTTTTGTGTTTTTCTTGCATGTATGATTAAAATGAGTGACTATGATGAAAGGAGCAAAAGAGGATCAAATTTGGAGCAAAAATTGAAAGATGTGCAAAATTGGCCTCGGCACCTAAGCATCGGATGGTTAGCGCATAGGTGCCACAATTAAAATTACTAATTTATTTGATTTTTGGCGCAAATTTGAAGTGGTTTTTGAAGTATCCTTTGGTTTAAACTTCACTAAGTTCCCTTTAGCGCTAAAACTCATTTAAAATTTGAACGGATGGATGCATTCTTGGTGGATACATTGAATTTGGACATATTTTGAAGAGACTACAAGGCACCATTTGGAAAATTTTAAAAAGAAGACTTGAAGATCAGAAAATGGGTTGTTGTTGGGGGGTGTGATTAGTGTTAAAAGTCAAGTTTATGTTAGAGAGTTATTGAGAGTATACCTCCCCACTTCACCACTTTTATTATCAATTATATCTAGTTTTTATTAAGAGTAGAACGGTGATTTGGAGTCAACAGAGTTGGGCACCAATCTCTTTTGAGTCTTGTAAAGGAAAAGTAAAGTTTCAAAGGAACTTGAGAGTCTTGGGGAGAGGATTTTCAGATAAGTGTTTATCTTTGTTTTACATTTGGCTTTTAAGTAAAACTTGTTGTGTTTTCACTATGAATTCTACTTTCAAATCAAGTTTAACTATTTTTCTCTATGGATTCCGAGTAGTTTTCTTTATCTTTTTCCTTTTAAATGATGAAGTAATTAAGTTATGGAAGGAAGTTGTGTGAAGTATAGGTTTTCAATGTTGGAAGAAGTTGTGATGATTCACTACCTTGCACTTCATTTACTTCTTGATTTGGCCAATTAAGATATTAAAATTTATTGGCAGATTATGTAAGATCCATTTTGGTATTGTCTCGATCAACAATTTGGAAAGAATCACAAGCAATTTTATGGATGAGAATTGTAGTCCATATGATTCGGTGAAAATAAATAGGAAGATATGCTTATAATGGAGAGTAAAATTAGAGGACTTTAGAGTGACAAACTAAAGCCCCCTAATTTGGTTTGAGGTGAAAAATTTTGTTATGAGATGTTAGCCACCAGGCGGAGGGAATTGAGGGAACTCTAGAGTGAGAGCTAGTATCGTTCCTACCTAACTCATCTACAAGATTTCAAATCTTCAAATTCACCAATGTTCTTTATAGAACCAAGTAAGGGTAAAGAATATAATTGCTTTTGTTTGGCACAACTCATTTTAGACACTTCCACAACGAAATTCCATAATTATTACTGATTCATTAAAGGAGGAAAAGATATTTTATTCTCATTTGCTTTCATACTTATTTTATAGTTGTATTAACTTTAGTTGTTCTCTTTACTTCTTATTTAGAAAATACCAAAAACAAATTTGAAAACTTTATTTCTTATAACTTACTTTACAAAAATCATTTTAAAAAGTAAAAAGTTATTTTTCTTATTTCTTTAAAATTTTTAGATATTTCTCTCGTGGGTTCGATATCTTGGGGCTTCATTAAAAAGTCCTATATTACTTGATAAATGATACGTATACTAGCGTAGTATCCCATTTTTTAAATAATTAAAGTATAATTTCATATCTAAAACATAAGCATAAATATTCAGTGGAGCCAAGTTTTTGGCTCCGTTAAAAAGAAAGAGATAATATCATTGGAAAGAAATATAAATTGAAAAACATAAGGATAAATATTTGGGGACCAGTCCACCAAGCTGAATTGGAAGTATCTAAAGTGGAGGAAAATTGGCTCAATGGTAATGAAACTGAAATGGATTTTACGGAGGCCAATAACCAACTTTTAAAGGCAATTGACATGGAGAAGCTATTTATGAGTCGAAGGCAGCGAGAGAACAAAAATGATGCATGGGGACGGAAATTTCAAATATTTTCATTCAATGATCAATATAAAAGAAAGATGAAAGTTGTTTTGAAGAGTAAAGGTCAACAAGGGCACCTTCTAATTGATTTTTCTTTGATTGCACAATTTGTTGTGGACATCTTTACTGATTTGGTCAAATTCCACCCCTCTGACTCTTTGATGCTTGCTTTGAAACAGAAAGAGCTCAGACTAACATACTAAATCTTACTACTTATCCCGAGATGAAGCAGAAATTAACGTGGCTTTAGATAGCATTAATGGTTGCAATATTGCTGGAATTGATTGGTATACATCATATTTCTATAAAAAAACATGGCATATTATTAAAGCCGATGTCATTGCTTTCGTCCAAAGCTTCCTCATGGGATTTGACTTGCCCAGATACTTCACTACTACAACAATCGTTCTAATACTAAAGAATGATAAAATAAAAAATTGGAGTGAATATAGACCCATTAGCCTTACAAAGGCACTTACCGATATCGTCAGCCAAATTATGGTGGGTAGATTACAACCTCATTTGGATAAACTAATCCCAGCAAACCTAAATGTGTTTAAGTTTTACCCATAAGTTTTGGTTTAATGGGCTTCCATAATTTACCTAATTAAATACAAGTGAGTTATGGTGGTTGGCTTCATAGTGGAATTTTGATTCTTAAGTGGTTTTAATTCTTAACCACCTTGAATCAAATTAAGCTCAATTGAGATGGGCTCACTCATTCCATAATTGACTCAAGTTGATTTGGGACAAATAGGATTCTAGTGGTCCTTAGAGATTTGAAATCCTTATGGCTATATTGATGTGTTTAGGTTTCATGTCAATTATAGGGTTAATTGGTGTTCGGAAAGCCTTAGGTAAGACCAAGTATTAATTTTGGTGAATCAATCCTTTGCCCTTGGATTTGGTGTCATGAGATTCTTAGAGACTTTTAGGGCAAGGTGGTAAAAACCTTTAATTGGCATAGATCTAGCCTTCTTTCTATTGGGCTTTCTTTAGGTCAATGAAAATCTCATGGATATCCAATAGGTCTTTAGTGGAATTCCTAGGGTTTTGAGTGGCATAAGTAGCCAATAGCATCTTCGCCTATAGGCGATCAACTTAAGTATTGTTGACCTCATTTTGATGAGGTCTCTTCTCTTCTGTCTCCTTAGTACTTAGGATCTAGCCTTAGGCTTTTCCTTTGACTAATCTTAGAAGACTAGAAGTGGAACCCACCATTTAGAAATTCAAACTACTTCTTAACTCCCTGCAAACCCCACAAGCTTGATTGTAGACCCCTAATCACCTAGGGGGTTGAAATCAAATGTGGAGGTTTAAAGGATAAGTTCCCTATAGACTCTTTGGCCTTAGGATTACCACAGGTGGCACTAGTCCAGTGAGGGCCGACTTACACATATACTACACTCTCACACACACATTCCAAATCCTAAAACTATTCATACCTAGCTTGACCTCCTGAATCATGTTGATAATTCATATGGATGGTCCTTAACCCCTAAGCCCCCTGGCTAAGAGGGTTAGGAACAACATAGTGAATGCCTTAAATGAGTCCTCTCATGGCTTATATGAGCTTAATATGGCTTCATGGCTCAACCAAAGTGATTCCACTTTACGCAAATTTGATCAATCTCCATTTTGCCAAAATTTCAATTTTTGACCCAGGGACCCGGACCACTCTAACCTACTTAAAAGCCTGCAAGCTACCCAAATTCTTCAAAATTTCCAAATCACCCAAAAATTCCTAAAATTAATCTCAAACATTTCCCCCACTACTCAAATTGACCATCTCCAGCCAAAAATACCAAAATTTCCAAAAACACCCCCAATACCCTCCAAATTACCAAAATGCCCCTCTTGACCCAAAAAATCCAAAAATTCAGAAAATTCCCAGAAAATTCCAGAAAATCCCAAATATTCCCAATTTCATTTTGTACAACTACACCATGGGCCAATTTTGGCAATTTACCCCACTTTTACCAAAACCCCCATTTGAACCATTCCAAGCCCAAATGAACCCAATGTCAAACCAAACCTTTCTGATTGACCCCAACTTTGGTCCAATTCAACTCTAAATTTCAATTCAATATCCCCAATATCAATCTAGACCAAATTCAAGCCCAATTTGATTGGCATTTGAATCCAAATTCATTTTTAAGCTTAAAGCCCAATTTTGACCCATGACCCAAACCTAGCCCAAACCAACCCAATTCAATGCCAATTTGACCCAAATCTTTTCTAAAACCTTCCTAGCATCTCCAAAAACAAAACACTAACATGATTTGCCCAAAATTTGGACCCAAACCTTACTCAAATTCAACCCAAACCCAAAATTCCCTAAATGGGCCTACACCCAAACCTAACCCAAATAGGCCCAAATCCCAAAATCAAAGCCCACCCAAAGTTGAGAACTCTTTTTCATACTCCCATAAACATTTCTCAACATCAATTTTACATCAATTTCAACATTAATTTTACATCATTTCGACCCATTTGGACTCTATTACCAAAGAGACCCAAATTAGACCGAATTCAATTCCAAATCACCTCAAACTTGCTTCAAATCACTCATGAAACATCCCTAAACCAAACCCAACATTTATTTGGCATTTCCCTTTACAAATTTTTCATCTAAAAGCCCAATTTGAAATATGAAGGCCCACTCCCTTAAACCAATCTAAAAGCCCACCTTTACCAAATTTTAAAAGCCCAAACCCATCCTAAAGTCCATATGACACTCTCCCTCATCTTACATTCAATTTAAAATCATTTCTAAAGTCCTAATTTATCATCAAACCATTCCAATTCTAGCCACATGAAAATTCTCACCAAAATGCCAAAAATCACAAAATCCTTCCTCATGAAAGTTGACTTAACTTTTCCAAGCCAAATGGAGCCATGAAGCCATGCATGAGCCACATGAGAGGCATGAGATCCTTGGACACTTCACCATACCCAAGATGGCAAGAGGAGGGAGCTCTTTCCATATTCACTTAAGAGGATTAGCCACTCCCATGATTCCACTAAACCTTGCTTAAGCTTAATTGTACTTGGATGGTGTCCCTTCCCCACTAATTAAGCTGACCTAAACCACTTTTTTCTAAGTCTAAAATCAGGTCATGGAGAGGTGAACCCAGCCCAAACACATGGGTTGACACAAACCAAGCCAAAGAAGCCATGCCCCCATTCCATTTTGATCTAACCACTTTACACATGGCAACAGACAATTGAACTCACAAACATCGAGCCACGAACCTCCTAACCACGAGGGTGACCCATGCACTGTCGGCCGGCCACTCAGGCCACCGGAAAACACCACACCCGAGAGCTCCCATGTGAGCCCACATTGAAATTCTCCCTTGCTGAGTTGCCCCATGCCCAATGGCCACCATGGTTGTTCTTCTCCTCACCAGAGCAGCTGATCCCAACCCCTAACTCCCCCTGGGAGGCCCTCCAGCCATTCCTATTTAAACACCACCCCCTCTTGGCCAAATAAGAGACTGAAACAAACCATACAGAAACTCTGCCAAAATCATTCCAGACTCTCCCCCACACCTGGAGAGCTTGATCCCCTCGAAATCCCCCTCCCATTTCCTCTCTGCGAGCTCAATTTCGAGTTGAAATTTAAGCCCAAAACCGGGACACTTCACCACAGTGAGTCAATCGTCAAATTGATTGACTCTACACCTTCCCCAGACCAAGAGGAGAAGTTTCCTAACAAAAGCCCCCTCACCAGGCCAGCCATTGCTTCCGGCCTCCAAGCTTTGTGATCGGCTGTGGTCACTTTTGTACCTAGGCAATTCACCAGGCCAAGGGACTTGATCTGGAGCTTGCTTAGACCCAATCGAATGTGATACAACTCTCAGATCGAAACTTCACTTCTCTGAGCAAAGGTATGAACTCTCTCTTCCTCCCGAGCTCCTGGAGATTCTCCATTTGATATGAATCGATTTTAATGCATGTTTACCGTATGGATGTGTTCGTCTCTCCAAGACGAATCCAAAGAGCATAAGAACACAAAAATCCGTTGAGAATCGAGTGAGTTCTTAGGGTTTTAGTTTGGACGGTCACGGGTGCACACCAGTCGTAGACGATGACCAGGAGCCGTCGGATCGAGCGTGTATCGAGCGGACGGTCGAGATTGAGCCGGACAGCACAATGGTACATGAGCCGCGGGCCCCTAGAGCGCTGAGTCGGATGGCGGCGTCGAATAGGAATGCGCCGCGTGGGCGTTCGGAGCTACCGAGGATTGCGTGGCGCCGCGTGGATAAGTAGATAAATAGGGATTTTTCTTATTTATTAAATACCCGAACTTCAAAATGCATAACTTTGTGTAGAAAAATCGTAAAAATAAAATAAAAATCCCCTCTTGCTCAATGAACAGAGGGGAATAATGTGAAAAAGAAATCAAGTAATTTCATTGAGTATTTTATTTTTAACGATTTATTTACTCTATGCATTGTTTTAATTCTTCATTTGTATAGGAAATTCACCATGGCATGAGACCATAGGGCTTTTGAAGCCTCGACCTAGGGAACATTCCTCGAATTTTCCGAGGTCGAAAGGCTATCCCTATGAGAAGTTATTGATTTTCCAAGTTCATGTTACTTGTTTTGAGTATTTTAATTCCAATAATTAGCATGTTGAGAAATAAATTCTAGGAAAATTTGGTGATTTTCTTATGACTAAAGGAACCTAGGAAAAATAAGTTTTGAGTTAATTCACTTGGAATAACCCTAATCGGTCTAATTACCCAAAATTGAACTTTAATTAATTAAGGATACCCACACATTAAATTGACTTGAAAACAATTCTCCACTAATCTTTGGGATTAGAGGAAAATCACATAAGAATTTGAAATCAATTGGAAATGTTTAACCCCACTAAATAGATTAATTAAGTCACATGACAAAATTAAACTTTAAAAATTCATAACCCACAAAATACTTTTCAAAAATTCACAAAAATGGTTTTGGAGCTTCTGCGATATCGGAGGAACTTAGGAAAATTAAAATTGTAATTTTCTAAAAAAGTTGATTTTAATCATTATTTTAATATTTTTAATAATTAAAAAATAATAAAAATCATAAAAATATTAAAAATCACCAAAATGTCACATTTTGAATTCTAATCACTTAGGAACAAACCAAATATTTTTTTTTATGTCCCTAGGATAAGATATTGAATTTTAAAGGCTTAATGTAATTTTTAATATTAAAAAATTGTATTTTCCAACCTTTTCACTAAAATAATTCTAATAAATCAAATAAAAATTATAAAAATATAAAAATTGTTTCTCTAGACTCCTTGAGGTTAGACAGATTTAAGAAAAATATTAAATCCATTTTTCAACTTTAATTTTATTTTAAAATTAATTAATACTCCAAAATTCAAAATAATTCTAATAAATAAAATGTAATTCAAAAAATCACCAAAATTGGTCCAAATGGTCCTCTAGTCATTAGGAACATTCCAATATTTTCTTAAGGACAGAAACATTTCCTTGGTCATGTTATTGAATTTTCCTTGAATGCCCCTATTTTCCATTAAAAATAATTACATAAATAAATTAAATACAGAAAAATCACATTTTCTCCTCTAATGTCTTAATTGACATGTGAGTGAGGTTACATAAAAATTTCAAGTTCATTTGAGCTTAATTTAGTGAGTTATAGAATTATTAAGCTTGAAGGGCAAAAGGGTAATTAAAAATTTCAACCCTTAATTAAATTTTAGGATTAATAAAAAGGGGAGGGTAAAATATTTGATTTTAAACTGATTTTGGATGATTGAAACTTAAATGATTGAGGGTAGAAACCTATTAATCATTTCAAATATAATTAAAATAAAATTTTAATTAATTAATTAATTGAAATTTTGGAAGAATAAAAAAATTTTGGAATTATTAAAGTAGGGATATTATTAAGAGGATATTTATTCTTTAATTTAAAAATCTCTAAATAAATCACTTCAATAATACTTAATTCTTACTTTAAAAAAAATTAAAATAATAATCCAAATTAAAATTAAACAATAATTAAATTAAATTAAATTAAATTAAATTAAAATTAAAATTAAATTAAATCAAATTAAATTAAATTAAATTAAATTAAAATTAAATTGAATTAAATTAAATTAAATTAAAATCAAAATTAAATTAAAATTAAATTAAATTAAATTAAAATCAAATCAAATTAAATTAAAATTAAATTAAATTAAATTAAAATTAAATTGAATTAAACTAAATTAAAAATCATTTAACAACAAACCTAAATTAAATCATTAAGAATTAAATCTAAAATAACTTGAACACTATTCCAAACTTAAACTAATTTTTTATAATTAAGTCAAAATTTAATCATTAAGTTTAAATCATTAAAATACCTAATAAGTTGATTTGCCACTTTTAAAGCTCTTATTATTATAACTCTTAAATGAGGAATCGAGTGAAGTGTTACTTCACTTATAGGATATTCAAATGTCCTAGTTCACTGAGCAAGAGAAAAAAACTTAAACTCCTGGATGATTAATTCACTTGTATAATTAAATTCTCTTGGACTTAAAACAATCCTAAAGGTATTGAAAAGATGTTTAAGACTCGTCTTAAGCACTTCCTCAATATGATGGGATGTTTATAAGAACAATTAAACTTAATTGTTCTTGGGTGAAGAAAATCATCCTTAAACCAAAACACAACAATCTAGACGTCATAGGAGATGACTAGCTATAGGATTAGGACTTTGGTAGACAACCAAAACCTTTCCCTTAGCTTTACCTAGGTACTTGTTGAAACATTTAAATGTCTTAACATGTGTTTTAAGTGCGGCTTGGGATGACGGTAAGACCTCCGAGTACGCTTTTATTTTATTGCAATTTACTTACATGCACTCTGTACTTTACTTTTCTTGCATGATAAACAACCGTTGCATGAAAACCAAAACCTTTAGGATAGTCCCGAACTGAAACCAAAACTAAATTAAAAGTCATTACAAGATAAAAATCACCGCGACAACATTTCAAAATATAAAACAACTCGAAATTTAATCACAAACGAACAACAAAACTACAATTGCAACTAAATTAAAACGTCTCGTTGAATGATCGGGAATACCTCGGATGATGTAACCCACGTGTTGCTAACGGGATTTCCCACGATCTAAATGAAAGTGTGGAACTCATTCGAGTTGAGTTTAGTAAATTCATACTGTACTTAAGTGAATTCGATGAAAATAATGGTGCCGGGATGACAGAACCGTGGGATCTTAATCGGTTCTGTTTAACTAACTTTAAGATTTGTTTTAATTAAAACATTAAAAACACTTGGATTTTAAGATTTTCTCTAAACCAAAACACTTCTCTCATCTCCTGATTTATGACTTATAAAACTAAATCTCTGCAACAACAAGGAACTTGGAGTACGGTGGGCGACACGGCCATCTTCGTCGGCAAAACTCGGATCTACTTCAACAAAAATTTCTTAGAATTAAACAACGAAAGCCATAGGATTTTGAGATAGTTTGCCTAGTGCAACATAAGTCCTTAACTCTTCGTTAGGCATTTGTATAATCATATTATGCAAATTAAGCCTACTAACGGTCTTAGGATTACGAGGTAGTTGTTTGGTACGACATAAACCCTCACATCTTCGAGGCTATTTGTATGATCATATTATACAAATATAAGTCCTAATTAACTAAAATCGACAAGATTGAAACACTAAGTAAACTCTCAAATCTAAACCAAACAATTAGGATAGTTTGGGAAGTTGCCAAGATTCTTCTTGGGTCCTCAGCTTCTCTTACTTCTCTTCCTTTGGACTCTTAAAATAAACTGTTCCAAATTTGATCCATTCCCTATTGAAATTTCCAAAATTCAATCCTTTGAAACCTTAAAACTTTGAAATTCTTGAGAACAAAACCACTGATCATTATCGAGAGTTTTCTTAAGTGATTCTCGTCACTTAGGATGTAATTAACTATAGGGGCTTGCCCTTATAGGGAACTTTAAGAACCTGAGTAATGTAAACCCCGCTTAATTCATTTATATTAATCGAGGGAACTTGTCGGCTTATAAAATTGGTTCGCGGACCAAACGGATGTCACAAATCTCTTAGTTTATTTAATCGAGCTCCATCATCGAGCGATGTGTCTATTCTTCGGGATAGATACACGGTTTGTGGTGCGGTGCTCGTTTATATAAACTATTTGGGATGTGAGATCAGTTTGATTTCATATCTTAAAATTTTCAAACTTAAAATTACTGTCAAAAATCAAATACTACTTTTCAAATTATTTAAATTAAATTAAAAAATTCACCGACAACTTCTGTAGGCTACCCCCCTTTTCAAAATACACAACCTAAAAATATGCCGACAAGTATCCACTCGTCTAGACGCTTAGTGACACACCTAAAAATTACTTATTTTTATATGTATTTAATGCTCATTTTTAATGTTGTTACACTTTAAAGGAAGGTTTTTTCTATATTTTGAGTTTCAGGTACGAGAATTGGAGTTTTGGAGAAAATGAAGCAAAACGGTGCAATTTGTAGCTAAATCGAGCAAGGAAGAAAATTATGATCTGGTGCATTTTGATATGTATTTCTTTGCATAATCTCATTTACATTTATAAACTCTTTTGAATGAAATTGCACTTTAAAGAAAGGTTATTTTCATGTTTATCTTGTAGGTATAACACTTGGAGTAGTTTAGAGCTAAAACAGGGCGAAACAGAGGCAAAATGAGGTATTGCTAGCAGGGTGGCACCTATGCTCTAGAAAATGACGCCTAGGCGCCAGCCTCACTGAAAAAATAGTGCCGAGGTGCCATAGATTGGCACCTGGGCTCCCAAATCTATTCAGGGACGGTTTTGGGGGGTTTTGGGATGTTCTGGAAATTTCTGGGTGGCTATGCATGCTTCATGGAGTTAAGCAATGAATCTAGACATTAGGAATGTGAAGAGGTGTGTCTCTGGGAGTGAAGAGGTGTTTCTCTTGGAAAAAAGAGGTGTTTAGTGTGTCCTTAAAAAGAGAGTTTGGCTCAATTTGATGAAGGAGACTCTAGGGAGTTTAGGCGCGAGATTTGAGAGAGTTTGGTGTGCCTCTTCAAAGAGGCATGGGTGT